>CP092863.1:54536870-55002138 GCA_030710605.1 Cordylochernes scorpioides | reverse complement strand
GCGCATGCGCACTTTTGATTTTTGCTAGTGTAAGTTTCACTTTGCAGTGCCATTGCGCAATGTCGCGAATGTTATTCTTTTTTTTTTTTTTTTTTTTTTAGTTTAGGAATATATAATATGAAATATTGAATACAAGAAGCTGACCTAATGTACATGTAAAGTTTGGAGCGGGACACGAGAGTCCGCGGGGCCAAAATTATAATTGTAACGAATAGCGTTTGAATAAAACATTTATTCGGGTAAACCCATTTGTTGTCCGGGTCATTCGTCTAGTCTTTTATAAACATCTGCATTTTTTTTTTTTTTTTTTTTTTATTTTTACGTTAGGTTTATTTTTGGTTTTTAGACAAACCTTTACTCGGTCACAATTATAAATTGGCGCCGTGGATCTTATATAATATATATATGAGTTTTAAAAATTGTAAAAAAAAAAAAAAGCGAGCATTCTACCACCGATGGTTATGAAAAATAGGTGAGATCAACAAACAGACAAATAGAATAAGGCAAATACATATATAGGTAGAAAGGTCAAATTTTTTATAACAGATGAAGCGCGTCATAATATTATAACCTTTATTAACAATTTCCTATGAAAACACAATTTTATATACAAAATAAATATAATTTAATATGAGCCAAAGCCTTCACAAAATTGAAAGGCATTTTTTAACTTATCCAAGAGTTTTTCTTTGGAAGAATAATCCGGGAGTAGTAAGGTATTGAAACAGGTTGATGCATAAGGCAGCATGTCCGAATCCGGACCTTGTCTTTGGATCGTCAACGAACTTCGCATAGGCATACATTCACTGCCTGTGACAAACATCAGGAAAGACTTCAAGAAGGACTCATCTTCCTCTTCAAGGATTTCCCAAAGATTCTCGACTACGCCAGATTCGCCGTTGTAGTCACCTTCGTATGTGGTATTGGATTTTAACGTTTCTATACAATACCTCGCGTTAAAAATATCTGATAATTCTGAAGACCTGAAATGAGAAAATAATAAATCTCCGCACGCGGGTGAATGAAAGAATCCATTTTGGAAATGCGTAAATTCCACCTTAATATCTTCATTTAATAATTTATTTACATGGTTGAAGACATATTGTTTCTTATTTTCTAGAGTCAGTGGTACATCTTTACCATTTTCCAAAAAGGTTATTCCAAATGCGTCGTAAATGTCATCATTTTTGTATTCAAGGATACGGTTTAGACTATTTTCGAGCGTAGGGTCAAAATCGCGTAGATCGCCGAACAAACCCACTCCCCCTATCAACTTACGGTAAAATACTTGAGGGAGAGGGATATTGATAGGTGCCAGATTGTAGATAGCTAGACCAAACAGTAGACCTGCCAAGTAATATTCGAAAGAATGGCGTTTTGGAGAAGCCTTCAGCCAAAATCGCCCGGTTTCTTCATTATAGACAAACATGTCATATTCTTCACTAAGAATTTGTTTAAATAAAATCGTAAAATACTCATTTTTCAACCCCCCATAATCTTCACCGAATTCGCCAACAAAAACTACTTTTAAGGGTTTTTTTAATACTTCAAAATCACAATCCTGTATTAAATAAAAAAGTGAACCGGCTGTATCATATAAAATATTTGATCTATTTACTATAAGTAAATTCCTCTCAGAATTCCACATGGATTCTATGTGGGAACCTATATGTTCCCATCGTTCTTCAATATCCCATCCCACCAAAGTTAAAGGCATATGGTCACTAATTTCATAAAGGATCGAGGAAATGGAATCGCTTTCAAAAAAGCGAAGAGGTATTTTTGGTGTAATACATTGGTTGAATCTAAAATTAAGACTGCTTTCGAAATCGGTTACTATCTGCTTATCAAATATTTGGCTGGAGTCGCGTTCGCCACCATATAGATTTGCAACATATAATATTCGAATTGAATCTAAAATGGATAGCTTTTCTTTATAACCCATGTACAGCGAATCGTCCTTTATTTCTAGCAACTCTATAAACTTCTCTACTATTGCACTAAAACGGGTCGAATGGTATTGCGAAATAATTTTAATCAAATATTTTAAAACTATCATATTTGATATTGATATAAAATGAGAAACTCTTACGAGCAACATAAAAGAACTACGAAAAAATGGATGATCCTGATTGAAAAGTGGAAAATCAAGAATTGCAATAATAATGTTCAAGAGCAATTTTCCGGGAATTAATTTGTCGGCTACCATATTATCAAGTATCCGATTGAGTTTAAATATATATTTAAATGTGAATCTATCGTGTTGGTGAAAGTTAAAACTTACATAAAATTTTCGGAAAAGAAAAACGTCTATATATATCCATTTCGCTTCCTCCTCTTTGATCTTTCTATAATATTCCAACATTGTGTCCAAAGCTTCTAAAATATCTGAAGGTTTCGTCTGAAGGTTTCTACAATCCATCATTTCTGTGTAGATAAGATTTTACATATTTGTTTTTTTTTTTATAAAAATTATCGTTTATAAATACGTGATTAAAGAGAGCGAACAAGGAAAAAGTGTACCAAAATATTAAATATTTAATAATATTCAATAAAACATATTTCGAAACAGATTATTTTATCAAAATATATAATTTATTAATAATATATTGCTCTCTCAAGCGCGCGCTATTTTATTCAAAATTATGGATCGTTAATATAATAAAATCATTTATTATATTAAAAAATTGAAGGTTATATTCAATAAATCCATTTTTGACGTGACAGCGTCTTAAATTAGGCTGGGAGTCGCTTACGAAAAAGTGTAACACCCGGTAACGTTACGATGACTCACCGAACGAGAGCGCTGCCAGGGCAGCGCTAGAGAATTAGGCGCATTGAATCGGCGCATTCTTGTCTCCGTCTTTATCTTTCTCGAACGTTCTTGGCGTTGGGAAACAAAGAAAGCGTCACAATACAAGTTCACGCGTGTGGTTATTAGATTAAAATTAATTAATTATTATTTTACAAATTTTAAATAGTTTCGAATTTATTTATCAAAAATTTGAACCGTTCGTTCCGAATAAATGTTTTGATTTTTAAATTGAATATTTAAAATTAAAAAATTTAAAGAAAAAGTGGCAGATATAAGAAAACTTTATTTAAACTGTGTTTTTAACATGTAATTGTAAAAATATATTATTTTTAGTCTCAAATAAGCTTAAAAATATTTTTTTTTGTTGTTTTTTTAAAAAAATAATCGATTATCATATAGGGGTCTCTCATAAGAGGTTCTATTTATATTTTCAATTTGATTTAAGACGATCAAAGAATTTAATTTCGATGTCGCCGCTTTACATTGCGACTACAGTGGACCCTCGGTTTACGAGCACCTTGGAGTACGAGCTTTTCGCAGTACGAGCAAAATTTTTTGAAAAATTTTACCTCGGATTACGAGTGAAATTTCGCATTACGAGCAACTCGTGATGGTTGCCCGTAATCGTGATGGATGAAAATTCACTGGGATCCCTCCCTTCAGATCAGATTCGGGAAATATGTAAAATGTGGGAAACTGTGCAATTGTTCGTAGCAAGAAGAATTGCCCGAGTTTCAATTATTAAAAATAAGAAATTAGTTTCGCACTACGAGCGTTTTGGAGTACGAGCATGGCTCTGGAACGGATTATGCTCGCAAACCGAGGGTCCACTGTATTTGAAAAAGGAAAACTATATTTAGGGTATATATATGTATAAAATAAATTTATATTAAAAGAGAGAGAGACCAAAAGACATTTAAGTCGACTAATGGACCAACTAGCAGCTCGACGGTGGCGCTCGAGTGGCCAAAGTTGGAACTAAAATTACAATGTTATATTTGCGCACTGTTAAAAGTGAAATACAATAATTTTTATAATTATTTATTTATATTTATAAATCTCTCACACTTGATCTTACTTGAAACGGGACGTAAAAAAAAAAAAATATCAAGTCAATTTTAGTTCAAATTTCTTGCAACTCGAGCGCCACCGTCGAGCTGCTAGTTGGCCCAGAGTTTAGTTTTCCTCCGTTTTAAAATATAATTACGCGTCGGTTCTATATACATTTATATATTTATTAGTATAATAATTATGCAAATTAAGTTATATATTTGCATATCTTGCACTATATAGATTTACATATGTACATATCGTGACAATGAAAAGAAATTTTATTGACAATTAGTCGATGATTACATTCGGGAACGAGGGTCGATAATAAAAATATTTACATTATATAATACATTATATTTATTAGATGAATGTTTTAATTCCTGTAGAAGGGCGTATGAGCCGGCGTTTTATATTCATGTAATAAAAGATACGCTGCCCTAGATGCTTTGTTTAACTTATTTATAAATCTAACAGGGTTTTTTTTCTATTGATTCATTCCAATATATGCTATAAATATGTAAACTCGGAGCTTGCGGCGGCCAATGTAACAAGCCAGCGTGGTGGCGCCATCTATTAACAAAACTTGTAACTATTTTAGTAAAATTTATTTTAATTTTCTTTGCGCGGAGAGGATCTTTCGAAGATATTTTGCAATATGATTAAATTATGTAAATTTTAAAAACTCCTAACAATAATAGAATAAAATTGTGCGTGACAATATAAATGGCAATAAAGGGCATGTAATTTAATGGCAATTAAATTTATTAATTACAATGTAAATTCGTGCACAATTTTATTATATTATTGTATGAGTTTAATTTTTAAAATTTACATAATTTTATCTCTCGTAGTATCTTAAACACATTCCCGGAACGGGCGGAGAAAAACAAATAAAACAAATTTTAGTAAAATAGTTTAAAGTTGTGTTGATAGATGGCGCCACCGCGCTCGCTTGTTACATTCGCCGCCACGAGGTCTGAGTTGATAACCGCGATGTGCATAAGCATTTTATTATAGTAAGGTCTGTAGAGATAACACCTGACCTTTTTATTCTTTTTCATTCAAATATATAATTTTAACTTTCACTTTTTATCACTTTTAATGTAAATCGCATCGTACTACGTATTTAAAATCGGGCTCTATAGAGAGGAAAGTGCTATATTTAGAGGGGGGGGGGGGGGGGGCTATAGACAGGTTTAACTAGAAAAAAAAATATATATATATATTTTTTTTTTTTGGGAAAAAAAAATGAAAAGAAAGGTTATTTCTAAAGAGCCATAAACGGTAGCATACTAAACAGTATGCCATACTGGCCTCACCTGGCGACCCATCTCCAGATCCCTTCAACAGTGCAATGTATATAGTACTTTGTATATATTCCGCTTTATCGAAGCATTACTTGTTTGTAAATACAAACTCAGCGCCGCATAGTGATATCAAAGTTTTTATAATAATTTTTTCACGCCCCACCTACTTTGTATTTTAAACGATTTCGACTGCGATAACACTATGTGGCGCTGAGTTTGCGTATACAAAAATCTTCCTCGATAAAGGTTGGGCCAGCCGATGTAAAATAAATATTTTATTAAATCCAATATATGCCTTTTTATTATCTATGACAAAACAATAGAAAAAAAAAGAGGGTTATTAAAAATAAAGAATATATTAAAAAAAAAAAAAAAGAATTGATACATACATACTTCGGCACCGTGACCTCCATCGCCCCCATCATGAACAAGATGGGGGAGTATACCTTCAACGACGGCCGCCGGGAGGCGTTCATCCTGCTCCGCGAGGGAGTACGGCTGGAGTCGCTGCCCACCAGAATGACCATCAAGTCCAAAGGAGACACCCTGTCTGCCTTCCTCTCCTTTGGCATCAAGTGCTCGAAATGCGGGAAACAGGGCCACCGCAGAGCCAACTGCCCAGCGCTCGCCAGGCATGGGAACGGCAGCCCCAGGCAAACAGCGACTCCCACCGACGCAAGGCCTCCCCCCCCCCCTCCTCCTCCTCTTCCTCCTCAGCAGCCAAGGAAGCCGGCACCTGCGCCCGCAACACCGGCGTCCCCTGTCCAACCGGCGAAGACAACAACCGAGGCTCCGGCGATCCCCTCGACGCCCCATCCTGCCAAACCGATGGATCTCGCCCAGCCCGCCCATGCCGCCCTCCCTGCTCCCCTGGCTGCCTCGCGGCCCCTCGAGCCTCGCATCTCTCCGCTCGACCACGAGATGTCGGTGGAGAAGCTGACCTCACCTCCCTCCACGCCTGCCCGGGGAGAATCCGCACTCAAACAGCTGCTGAAGCACATAGAGGAGACCCCCACCCTTTCCATCGACTGGGACAAGCTGCCCGGCCTTAACTGCAAGGACGCACAGCAGCTCCTCACCTCTGAAACCACCATGAAGAGGCTAGCGCCCACGCTGACAGAGGAACAGGTCGCCACCCTCGACAAGTTGCACGAAACCTTCAAGGCCTCATGCCCAGACTCCAACTCCACCATCCGCAAGACCCTCCAGAAGACCAGGAAGGTCCTGCGTTGCCTACAGCGCCAATGAACCACCGCGTCGCCACCATCAACGCGCGAGGGCTCGCCACTCGGGGGAGGAGCCTTGCCCTTTGCCATCTCCTCAGGCAACATCACGTGGACATCGCGTTTGTCCAGGAGACAAACGCATTTCATCTCGGCAGCGGCCAAGACCTCTGCCTCGGTTACAGCGCTGTTATATTGGCCCATCCCGTAGCCATCTCGGGATCCGGACTCGCCTGCGTCTTCGGACCAGGCGTAGCCGTGCTACAACAGCGTATCCTGTGGCCGGGCCACATCGCCTTGGCAACAATAGATGTCCACGGCGAGGAGATGACGGCCATCGCCGTTCATCTGGCGCATGAACCCCGGGAGAGAAACCGACAACTGGAGCTCCTGGCGGCGACAGCGGCACAGGAGGAGGAGGGGGCCTGCTGGATCATCGGCGACTTTAACATCAGGGATCGGGGCCCCTCATCATCATCATCAACGGATGCCCTCGCCGCTCTTCTGGACCTGGCCGCGCTGGTCGACGTGGCCACCCAGTTCGACGCCGCCCACCTGCCCACCAGAGTCGCCATGCACGGCGACCAAGTCGAATCCAACCGCCTGGACCGGATCCTCGTCCCTGCTGGAGTCCTGGATCGCGTGTCCATCTACGCGACCAGCCACTACCACCTCTCGGACCACCGCCTCGTGCTGCTCCAGGTGGGCCCGCCCACCACCGCCGTCTCCTCCCCCACCCAGCCTCGCTTGGCCGCGATGCTCCGCTCGGGCCTCGTTCTCGAACATCTGGCTGGTTACATCCGGGAGCTCGAGGAAGACACGGCGCACGATGACGACGACGGGATCATATGGGACAGGTGGACCACCATCAAGGCGGGACTGCTGGCGGAGGCCAGATCCCTGCACGATCCGCGCCACGCTGCCAGCGACAGCTACGTCTACAGGGCGAGACGTTACATCGCGGCGCAGCTCGAGGCCTCCTCCATCCGGGCCGACTACCCTTCACTGCCGGACCTAGCACGCGCCATCCGACTCCGACGCCCGGTCAGCGTCATCAGGGACGAGCAGGATAACATCATCGAGGGCCCCGAGCTTCGGCGGAGGGCTTTCGCGACCTTCCAGCCTCGCTTCGCCCGTCCCACCAGCGATCCAGCTGCAGGAGCTGCCTTCATCGCCAGCAGCGCGCCCACCACCACCCGCGAGCTGAGTGAGGAGGACCCGCTCCACCGGCCGGACATCAGCCCCAGCGAGATCGCCAACGCTATCGAGCACCTCCCTCGCGGAAAGCCCCCCGGCTGGGATGGCTTGCTGTGCGAGCTCCTCGTCGCCTTCAGCGAGGACTTCTTCGCGGAAGCTCTGGCCCGGGTATTCGCGGCATCACGGCTCCGCGGTGCCCTGCCTCCGTCGACGCGGCGCAGCTCCATCTGCCTCGTGCCCAAGGCCCGCGGAGGTCGCGGCCTTGATGGCTACAGGCCCGTCGCGCTGCCCTCGGCCGACTACAGGGTCCTGGCCGCCATCCTTCACCGGCGCCTCAAGCCCCACCTGCGGACCCTTGTGCCGGAATGCCAGACATACGCCGTCCCCGGGAGGTCCCCGTCATGGAACATCGCCATGGTGACGGACGCCGTCGAGGAGGCCACCGCCCTAGGCTCGCCGCTGGCCGTCATGGGCGTAGACCTGGAGTCCGCCTTTGACTCACTAGACCGCGGCTTCTTGGAGTCCCTGCTAACGTCCCTCCGCCTCCCGCCGGCCTTTAGGGCCTGGATTAACATCCTCTACGCCGGGGCGGACGCCACCATCCGGGCCGGAGGCTTCTACACCACCGCCTTCCCCCTCCTCAACGGCCTAAGACAGGGTTGCGCCGTGAGTGCCGCACTCTTCAGCATCGCCACGGGGCCGCTACTACGTCGCCTGGAGTTGACCCTCGGCGTGGGTAATGTCATCGCCTACGCCGACGACATCGTCCTCCTGATCCATCGCGACGGAGACTTCGAACGGGTGGCGACCGTCTTCGAAGAGTACAAGCAGGCCTCCGGGGTTGGCGTGAACCTCCGGAAGAGCGCTGGCCTCTGGTGCGGCGCCTGGCGCAACCGCGGCGACTCCCCTCTCGGCGCCTCCTGGTCGACCACCTCCATCAGGGTCCTCGGGCTCGACATCGCCCCCAGGAGCACCGTCGCCCACCGGGAGCAGCATCTCCTGGCCCTCCTGGAGACTGCCTGCCGCAGATGGACGCCCTTCACCCGCGGCCTCTCCCTCGTCGGGCGAGCAAGAGCGGCGAACACGCTGGTGGGCTCTGTCATCCAGCACCACCTGCATGGCTACCTACCATCACCCCCGACCATCGCCAAGCTGCAGGCCCGACTGGCGAGATTCGTCTGGGGACAGGACCACACGGCGTGGCTTCCCGCCGATGTCATGGCGAGGCCAGTTGCCATCGGAGGCCTCGGCCTCCTCGACCTCGCGACCCAGCTCCAGCTCGCCTGCCTCAAGGGGGTGCAGGTCGCGCTCCGCGGGGGCAGAAATGCCTTCAGCTGGCTGGTCGGCAGCAACAGCGGGGAAGCCTGGATCCACCCTCCACCGGACGGCACCCGTCTCCAGCCCCGCCGTCTCCGGTTGCTGAAGCTATGGGAGGAGGCCTCCAACATCCTGGGCCTCAACCACCGGGCGGTCCCCACGGCTCAGCTGCTGGACCTCCCCATCATCGGCGGCTGCCGGTTCCTCCGCCCTCCCGACCTCCTGGCCCCCGCCCGCTGGAGCGGAGCCCGAGTCCGGAACCTCATCGAGGAGGAACACCTCATCGCCCGCCCTACGCGCTCGGCCCTGGCTGACGCCGCGGCCCTGGGCGCCTTCTGTCGGAGGCTGACCTCCGAGAACGTCGTGGGCTTCGGGGCGGAGTCCACGCCTTCTTCCAGTTCCCTTGCTGCGGCCGTGGTGCTGCGTGGGACGGCTACGCCGTTCCTCAACGGCCTCACGACGCGCTCGGCCCGACGGGCCCTGGATCGTCCGCGCCTCGCCGCCACGCCCATCTCCAGATTCCTGGCGAGATGGACGCCCACCATCAATCCACCATCCTGGATCGACTGGGCCTCACTGCGGCGCGGCGCCTACTCGGGCCACGAGGCCGACGCGGTCCTCAAGTTGGCCCTCCACGCCCTGCCCCATCCGGCCCATCCTGCCTCGGTCGGCCCCTCCTGTCCTGCCTGCGGGTCCATCGACCGCTCCCTCAGCCACCGTTACTGGTGCTGCCAATCCATCAGGCCCCTCATTAGAGAGGCCTTCAACATCATAGGGCGGCCCCCTGACCTGCAGGCTTGGATCTTCGGCGGGTCCGGCCTTGAGGACGACGCCCTTTCCATCCTAGCGTCGGCAAAGTTGCGAGTATATCGCTACTTTGTCCAGGTTGGGCTCGGAGGAGCAGTGGAGGACCCGCTCATCGCCTGGTCCAGGACCCTCCAGCGCCGAGGTTTCCTTCCTTCATCCCCCTTGTAAAATATATGTATCTGATATCTAAGTAAAACGTTTATTCATCTGAAAATATATGTATCATATATGTATATATTTCATTTCTTTATGTATATATTTCTTCTCTTCCTCTCTCTTCGTTTTGAAATGTAATATTGTCTAGATGACAATAAATATTTTTTAATTTTCAATTGTCACACACACACACCTATCGGGCGGCCACGCAATTTTTAGCTCCGCCGTTTTTCACCTTTGGCAGGTGTAAAAATGCCGAAAGGTGTGTCGAATGTGACATTGGCTGAAAGCCCTAAACGAGCTGCTCATGAGCCTGAAAGGCTCAGCTCGAAATCTCACACCAGTGCTGAGTTATCAGCGAAAATCGCTTTTCAGAAAAATTCTTCTGAAGAAAATCAAGAAAAAACAAAGCATGCAAATCCGCCGGCAGGCGACGTGCATGTAAATCCGGCCGCCGCGCGTGACGTCACCGCGCCGCCGACTGCTGCTTCTTCCAGCGCTGCAACACCCAGCCCGGCCTCGCTCAACTGGGCCGACAGCGAGATGGTTGACGTGGACGACAACGAGGGTTTTACCGTTGTGAAGAACAAGAAACGGCGCCGCACTTCAACAACCCCGGAGCACGCCGCCAAGCAGCCTAGCAGGCCTGCTGAGAAGCCCAGCTCCCAGCAGCTGAGGCGGCCGACAGGGCCGAGAACAGTGCCGCCTAGGGAGATCAAGGCGACACGCGCCAACATCGCTGACGCCAAGGCGAGGCAGGCCGCAACCAACCACGAACACTACATCTTCGTGGAGCGGTGCCCAGAGATCCCGGACTACACCTACCTAAAGGCAATGTCCAGGCTGGTCGGGGGGCCGGATAAAATCACACATTTCGGCAAAATGAACGGCCATTTCCTCGTGGGCTTGACAACCAAAGATCTTGCGCGCCTTCTGGTGGAGAGCGACTTAGAGATCGGGGGAACGACCCTTAGGGTCTTCCCCTACCGAAAAAGGGCCGAACGGATCGTCGTCGCCGGCCTGCCAGGATTCGTGGACGACTTCACCATCGTGAACGCCCTGGGCCAATACGGGAGGGTCACCTCCATCGCCCCCATCCTGGTTAAGCTGGGGGAGTTCGCCTTCAACGACGGCCGCCGGGAGGCGTTCATCCTGCTCCACGAGGGAGTCAGGCTGGAGACCCTGCCCGCCCGACTGACCATACAGTCCAAGGGAGACACCCTATCTGCCTACCTCTCCTTCGGAATTAGATGTTCCAAATGCGGAAGGCAGGGCCACCGCAGAGCTAGCTGCCCATCGCTCGCCAGGCGGAACTTCGACGCCCCAAAGCGTGTGGACTCCCCCGCCCAGATCCAGGTCTCTTCTCCTTCTTCCACCGTGCCTCAGCGAACTGGTCCACCATCACCCGTTCCCTCTCCACCAGCGCCCCTAGCTCCATCGGAGGAGGCACCTAATAATGCCCCAGTGACGCCCGCTGCTGCTGCTCCGGGTGCCCCAGCGCTCCATCCTGCGCGTCCTCTCCTGCCGCCTGGAGAGGCGCCGAGCTCCACCTGCTCAGCCTCCGACCCGCCCACCACACCAGCCCTGCCTCCACCGGTGCCCGCCGAGCCAATGGAGGTGGCTCAGCTTGAGGAGGAAGGTACAGGCTCCACCCAGGAAGGAAAGAATAAAATCAGGAAAGAGCTAGATGCCTGCCTGCGGCCGGCCCCCTCCACAATCTTAAACAAAACCAACCAAGCGGGTCTCGAAAAGGAGAGGGTTTGTAGCCTCCTCGTCTCCACACCGCACCTCAAAAAGCAACTCCCTGACCTTACACCCGCCCAGAGGACTGCCTTGTACGAGCTGGTCCAGGCCCTCTTACGTAGGAGGCTCGACTCCAGCGGCTCCATCTACAAACGCCTTCGCCAGGCCCTGCCCCTGCTCCATCAAGGGACTTCATCATAGGCTTCACCATCGCCTCCATTAACGCGCGCGGGCTCGCTATTAGGAACAAGAGCCTAAGCCTTTGCCATCTCCTGAGACAACACCGCGTGGACATTGCGCTTGTGCAAGAAACTAACACCCACCACCTCGACGGCGCCCAAGACCTCTGCCTCGGCTACGATGCTATTACTGCCCCACCCGACGCAATATCGGGTTCGGGCCTCGCCTGCATCTACGCGCCGGGCGTCACCGTCTCGCGACACCGCATCCTGTGGCCGGGCCACATCGTCTTGGCCACCTTCAATGTCCACGGCCAGAAGATGACCGTCATAAATGTCCACCTCTCGCACGACCAGAGCGAGCGCATCGAGCAACTCAGAGTCATCGAGGCAGCCGTTGAAGAAGAGGAGGAAGCCTGGGTCCTCGGGGACTTTAATATCAGGGACGACAGGAACCGCGACTCTATCTCCATGGCGGCCCTCGGAGCTCTTTGCGAGTCCGCCGCGCTCCTGGATGCCGCCCCCGAGTTTGACGCCGCCCACCTTCCCACCAGAGTCGCTGCACATGGCGACCTGATCGAGAGTAGTCGCCTCGACAGAATCCTCGCTCCGGCGCGCTTTCTGGAGGTCTCAACATCATATGCGATTGCTCCTTTCCACCTCTCCGATCATCGCATGGTGCTGCTCCGAGTGGGCCCTCCAGCCGCCCCCTCCCAACCTCGCGTGGCTGCTACGCTCCGCTCCGGGCTGGCCCAGGAGCACATGAACAACTACCTGGTGGACATCGCGGAGGAAATATCCCTGCTCGATGCGCCTCAACTGTGGGACCGCTGGACACTAATCAAGGCCGGCATCCTCGCGGAGGCCCGCTCGCTCCACGATCCTCGCCACCACGATCGCGACGACGGCTACATCGGCAGGGCCCAACGCTACATCAGGGTTCAGGTTGAGGCCTCGTCGACGAACGCGGATTACCCATCTCTCCCGGACCTCGCGCGCCTCACGCGCCACCGCCGCCCAGCTGTCACCACCATCAGGGACGAGAACGGCGAGGTCATCGAGGGCCCCGTTTTGCGGCGAAAGGCCCTGGACATCTTCCGGCCTCGCTTCGCCCGCCCGAGCTGCGACCCGGCGGAGTACGCGGCCTTCATCGGAGCTACGACCACCACTCCTATCGAACTAGGAGAAGAGGATCCATTCCACCGGGCTGAGGTCTCCGAGGCTGAGGTAGCCGCTGCCATCCGCCGCCTCCCTCGCGGAAGAGCCCCCGGCTGGGACGGTCTGCCCTGCGAGGTCCTCAGCACCTTCGAGGAATTCTTCGCGGTCGCCCTGCGACGTGTGCTCGCCGAGTCTCAGCTCCGAGGTGCCCTGCCTCCATCGATGCGCCGGAGCGAGATCTGCCTGGTCCCCAAGGCCCGCGGCGGCGGTCGCGGTATGGACAGCTACAGACCGATCTCCCTGCCCTCGGCCGACTACAGGGTAATCGGATCGATCCTGCTCGGCCGCCTCAGGCCCCACCTGTCAACTCTGGTGCCGGAGTGCCAGACGTACGCCGTCCCCGGAAGGTCCCCCTCCTGGAACATCGCGCGGGTCACAGACGCCGTCGAGGAGGCTACTGCCCGAGGCACGCCGCTGGCCGCGGTTTCCGTGGATCTGCAGTCCGCCTTCGACTCCCTGGACCGCGGGTATCTAACGTTCCTCCTGGTGTCCCACCTGCGCCTCCCACCGGCCTTCGTGGGATGGACTCTTCTACTCTACCCCGGGGCGGACGCCACAATAAAGGTCGGGGGCTTCCAGACCGTCGCCTTCAAACTACTCGACGGCGTGAGACAGGGCTGCGCTCTGAGCGCGGCGCTCTTCAGCATCGCGACGGGACCGCTGCTGCGTCGCCTGGAGACGATCCTCGGCGTGGGCAACGTCATCGCCTACGCCGACGACATCGTCCTCCTGTTCCATCGCGACGAAGAATTCGAGCGGGTGGCGACCGTCCTCGGGGACTTCAAGCGGGCCTCTGGTATCGCCGTCAACCTCGGGAAGAGCGCGGGCCTTTGGTGCGGAGCCTGGCGCAACCGCGGCGACTCCCCTCTCGGCGCCTCCTGGTCGACCACCTCCATCAGGGTCCTCGGGCTCGACATCGCCCCCAGGAGCTCCGTAGCCCATCAGGAGCAGCATCTTCTCGCCCTTCTGGAGTCCGCCTGCCGCAGATGGACGCCCTTCACCCGCGGCCTATCCCTCGTCGGACGATCTAGAGCGGCGAACTCGCTGGTGAGCTCCACCATCCAGCATCACCTGCACGGGTACCTGCCATCACCCCCGACCATCGCCAAACTGCAGGCCAGACTAGCGAGGTTCGTCTGGGGGCCCGAGCATACGGCGTGGCTTCCCGCCGCCGTCATGGCGAGGCCCGTAGCCATCGGAGGCCTCGGCCTCCTCGACCTGGCAACCCAACTCCAGCTCGCCTGCCTCAAGGGGGTGCAGGTCGCGCTCCGCGGAGGCAGAAATGCCTTCAGCTGGCTGGTAGAAAGCGGTGAGGCCTGGATTCACCCTCCACCGGACGGCACCCGTCTCCAGCCCCGCCGTCTACGGCTGCTGAAGCTCTGGGAGGAGGCCTCCAACATCCTGAGCCTCAACCACCGGGCGCTCCCCACGGCTCAGCTGCTGGACCTCCCCATCATCGGCGGCTGCCGGTTCCTCCGCCCTCCCGACCTCCTGGCCCCCGCCCGCTGGCGTGGAGCCCGAGTCCGGAACCTTCTCGCGGAGGGCCACCTCATCGCTCGCCCTACGCGCTCCGTCCTGGCTGACGCCGCGACCCTGGGCGCCTTCTGTCGGAGGCTGACCTCCGAGAACGCCGTGGGCTTCGGGGCGGAGTCTGCACCCTCATCTAGCTCTTTAGCTGCGGCCGTGGTGCTGCGAGGGACAACTACGCCATTCCTCAACGGCCTCACGACCCGCTCGGCCCGACGGGCCCTGGATCGCCCGCGCCTCGCCGCCACGCCCATCTCAAGGTTTACCTCGAGATGGTCGCCCACCATCGGTCCACCACCATCCAGGATCGACTGGGCCTCGCTGCAGCGCTGCGCCCACTCGGGCCACGAGGCTGACGCGGCCCTCAAGTTGGCCCTCCACGCCCTGCCCCATCCGGCCCATCCTGCCTCGGTCGGCCCCTCCTGTCCTGCCTGCGGGTCCATCGACCGCTCCCTCGGCCACCGTTACTGGTGCTGCCGTTCCATCAGGCCTCTCATCAGAGAGGCCTTCAACATCATAGGGCGGCCCCCTGACCTGCAGGCTTGGATCTTCGGCGGGTCCGGCCTTGAGGACGACGCCCTTTCCATCCTGGCGTCGGCAAAGTTGCGAATCTATCGCTACTTTGTCCAGGTTGGGCTCGGAGAAGCGGTGGAGGACCCGCTCATCGCCTGGTCCAGGACCCTCCAGCGTCGAGGTTTCCTTCCATCATCTCCCATCATCATCTTGTAGTTTCATATATGTATATATTTTCTTTCTCTCTTTCTTTTTGTATATATTTTCTCTCTCTACTTTTGTTTGAAAATATGTAATATTGTCTAGATGACAATAAATATTTTTTAATTGTCAATTGTCACACACACACAGACATTCATATATATATATATATATAGATAATTGAATGTCTGTCTGTCTGCACTCTATAGATTCAAAAACCATGCATCCAATCGCCGTGAAATTTTGGGATATTATTAGGGATATCCCCGGGAAGGTTTTTGAAAAATAATTTCTTGAATATCTTGAATATCCTTAGAGTTATTTGCAGATTTGTAGATTTAACTCGCAAGCAGCGCCCCCATTGGGACGATGATAACAAGTTGTTTTAGCTATAGGTTTTATTATCACTAAGTTTATTATCTTAAAGATTATTTATCAAAAGAAAAATTTTCAACCTATTAATTGCGCACAAGTCAAAGTTAGTTTTTCATTTATCTACAACATATATATTGGGAGAATAGATAAAATGATGATTTTTGTAACGTAGAAAATAAGGAAAGACAAAATTCAGGATGACACGGCAATTTATTTGAGACAAGAATAATGATACAATTCCAAGGCAAAGATACTATTCCTTTAACTTCCAATTACCGAGGGAACCAATTAATATTGATTTTATTCAACTTATCGAGTATTTTTCAAGGGATCGGGGAAAAATGTTCACTAGATAAAACGATGATTTTGTAATGTAGAAAATTAGGAAAGACAAAATTCAGGATGATACGGCAATTTATTTGAGACAAGAATAATGATACAATTCCAAGGCAAAATACTATTCCTTTAACTTCCAATTACAGAGGGAACCAATTAATATTGATTTTATTCAACTTATCGAGTATTTTTAAAGGGACCGGGAAAAAATGTTCACTTTATCGAGAAATTTGTTAGACAAACCTTTACTCGGGTAAAACCCAGGCGAAGCTGGGTATATCCATACAAGAATAATGATACAATTGCAAGGCAGAGATACTATTGCTTTATCTTCCAATTACCCCCCGAGGGAACCAATTAATATTGATTTTATTCAACTTATCGAGTATTTTTCAAGGGACCGGGAAAAAATGTTCACTAGATAAAACGATTATTTTGTAATGTGGAAAATTAGGAAAGACAAAATTCAGGATGACACGGCAATTTATTTGAGACAAGAATAATGATACAATTCCAAGGCAAGATACTATTCCTTCAACTTCCAATTACCGAGGGAACCAATTAATATCGATTTTATTCAACTTATCGAGTATTTTTCAAGGGACAGGGAAAAAATGTTCACTAGATAAAACGATTATTTTGTAATGTGGAAAATTAGGAAAGACAAAATTCAGGATGACACGGCAATTTATTTGAGACAAGAATAATGATACAATTCCAAGGCAAGATACTATTCCTTTAACTTCCAATTACCGAGGGAACCAATTAATATTGATTTTATTCAACTTATCGAGTATTTTTCAAGGGACCGGGAAAAAATGTTCACTTTATCGAGAGATTCAAATTTACGAGTTTCAAATTATCAAAATATATCTATCATTTTTTAAATAAGTTTATAGAGAATTGTTTTAACAAATGTTCGTTAGACAAACCTTTACTCCGGTAAAACCCGGGTACATCCGCTAGTATATATAAAAATGAATGTATGTGTGTCCGTCCTTTATGCCTGACCAAACCATTCATTGGAACGACATGAAACTTTGGGAAGTTATTTAGTATAGTACTGGGAAGGTTTCTAGCAAATAAAATTTTTGAAATAACTTTTCGCCTAAAAATAATCAAGATAAATATTCTAATTTATCTGTTATAATTCAACAATCTGCTCTAAATATTATCATGATGATACGATGATTTTGTAATGTAGAAAATTAGGAAAGACAAAATTCAGGATGACACGGCGATTTATTTGAGACAAGAATAATGATACAATTCCAAGGCAAGATACTATTCCTTTAACTTCCAATTACCGAGGGAACCAATTAATATTGATTTTATTCAACTTATCGAGTATTTTTCAAGGGACGGGAAAAAATGTTCACTTTATCGAGTGATTCAAATTTACGAGTTTCAAATTATCAAAATATATCTATTATTTTTTTATAAGTTTATAGAGAATTGTTTTAACAAATGTTCGTTAGACAAACCTTTACTCGGGTAAAACCCGGGCGAAGCCGGGTACATCCGCTAGTATATTTATATAATATATAAAATATATTTTTCGAGCAAACATATCCACTCTCTCTACTGAATTAATTTCTAAAAAGATATATATATAAATAAAAATATCTAGAGATATACTACATGATCTTAGCCAAAAGGCCGAGAAACGATATTTTATATATAGAGATGACCTGGCTTCGTGTATCTTCTGCTCAAGTGAATGTTTCGCTGGTAGAATTTTGTTCCTGCCTACTAAAAATTATTATCTGGCTTCGCCCGTGGTCTGCCTTAGTGAATATTCTCCTAAATAATTTTGTTTATGTAAATCAAGCATGATACAAAAATATTTTCATCATCATCTCCGACTAAAAAAAAATATTGTTTCTCTGTACCTGGTTAATTATGATTTTTCTTGGTTAAAGCGCGACAAAAACCTCTTCCAGATTTAACTCTCTGTACTGTTCAAATTTCCGCGAGATTAGTTACATATTGAGGGCGTGCATAGCCGACAAACATATATATATATACAAAGGGGGATCAATAAATAAGGTGAATTATCTTATTTCTTAAAAATTTAAAAAGCAAAAATAATTTAAAACACAGAATATTAAAATATAACATCGAGAGACTATTTAAGGTGTGATGTGGGTGAACTTAAAAAAATAATTAAATATGAGTGATTGAATATTAGATAATAATTGAATATTAATTAATTTATTTTTCTATTGTTTTTTGACCAAGAAAAGGTAAATTCATTCTATCAAGAGATATGTAAATTTTGTTCGTTCAATTTTAATTTTAATTTTAGTTTTGCTTGGCTTGCATGTAAATATTCTTAAGGAAGATAAATAAACTTTTTTTTCTTTTATAAGTGCAGACATCTTTTGTTTGATATAAATTTCTAGAAAATTATTTAAATAGAAAAATAACAATGGCGACGAGACTTTCGTTCGAACCTTATGTAATGAAAGAAGAACCTTTTGAAAATTATATTCAACGATTCAAACAGTACATTTTTGTGAATGAAATTGAAGGTAAGAAGATTGTTCCTTTTTTTATTATGTCTATTGGACCAAATACTTATGGTATTCTGAAAGAATTGATCTCACCTAGAGATGTTTGTGCATTAGAATTCGAAGAAATTGTTAGTGTTTTACTTACTCATTTTACACCTAAGCTAAATATCATTTTTGAAAGATATGAGTTCAGCCAATTGATTCAGGAACATGGCGAAAAAATAGAAGAATATGTCCTTAAATTAAAAAAACAAGCTAATAAATGTAATTTTGGCTTAAATATTGAAGAACACCTAAGGGATAAATTCATTGCAGGAGTTTCTAATCAAGTTATTTTGAAAAGATTACTGCAAGAGCCTGAGCTCACTTTTAATATGGCAGTAAATATTGCTACCACAATAGAATCGGTAGATTGTAATGTGTTGAAAATGAAGTCTTATGCTGAAACTAAAGAAATAAACAAATTACATTCTAAATGCAAGCATTGTGGAAAGATGAATCATCATTCGGACAGATCTTTTTTTAGAAATTCTTTCTGCTATTCTTGTAAACAATTGGGACATATATCGACTGTTTGTCATTCAAAATCTAAGAATGGATATTTTCAACCAAGAAAGAGAGGAGTGTCTAGTGAAGCGTCTGCCCACGGAGAATCATTTTCGGGAAAGAATGGTGAGTCCATCAATAATATAGAATATCTGACTAATAAATTTGAGAGTATTTTGTATGTCTTCGACATAAAATTCTTAGCAGAAATTGACACTGGTGCGGCTTTAACAACTATGTCAAAAGATCTATTTTTAAAATATTTTGAACATGTTAAATTATTTCCGTCTAAATGTTATTTAACCGATTATCAAGGAAAGGGCATTTCCTCTATTGGAGAATGTAAAGTAAAAGTAAGATATAAAAATAAAATAGGCCATTTAAACTTAATAGTAACAAATATTGAAAATAATAAATTTCTCATAGGAAAAGACTGGATAGTATATTTTGATATGGTACAAATTAATGTCCAACAAAATAATAATTTTGATACTAATTTTATTTTTAATAAATATTATAAACTTTTCGAAGATATAGTCTTGCCAATAAAAGATATTTCCGTACACATTAATGTAAAAAATAATTTTGCGCCAAAATTTTATAAATTCAGACCTGCTCCCTTTGCTATTAGAAATTTAATTGAAGAAGAACTATTATTTTTATTGAATAATGATATTATTGAAAATATAGTGGATAGCCCAATAGCTTCACCGCTAGTATGCGTCCCTAAGAAAAACGGCAAAATTAGAATTTGTGCAGACTTTAAGAGAACCTTAAATCCATTTATCGAAGATGTTAAATATCCGAACCGAACATCGATAATGTTTTACATTCTTTTTTTGGTAAAAGTATCTTTAGCAAAATTGATCTTTCAAGCGCATATCATCAGATACTTCTAGACGAGGAATCTCAAAAATTGACAGTTATTTCTACCCATAAAGGCCTTTTTAAATATAAAAGGCTGCCCTTCGGTATCAAGTCCGGAGCGACTATTTTCCAAAGAACTATAGACAATATTTTTTCCGGTCTTAAAAATGTAATAATATATTTAGACGATATTCTTATAGCATCGTCTGATGTAAATGAGTATATTTCAGATATTGAGACAGTCATGAATAAATTATCTGATTTTAATTTTTCAATTAATAAAGAAAAATCTATGTTTTTTGTTGATGAAATCAATTATTTGGGACATAGAATAAATAAAAATGGAATCTATCCCCTTGAGGATAAATTGGACAGTATAAAAAAATGTCCTAAACCGAGTAACATTTCAGAATTGAAATCTTTCTTGGGCATGTTGTCATTCTACAGTAAATTCGTTAAAAATTTATCCATACATGCAAATCCTTTATTCTCTCTATTGAAAAAAAGTTATAATTGGAATTGGAAAAAAGAACATGATCAGGCTTTCGAAAAATGTAAAAATTTGATTAGTACAAAAACTTGTTTGACGCATTATTCGCAAGATTTACCTCTTTATGTTACTTGTGATGCATCAAATTATGGTATTGGAGGATATATTTCCCATATTGTAAACGGCATTGAGAAACCAATTACTTTTGTTTCAAGAACACTAAATGACACAGAAAAGAAATATTCCCAGATAGAAAAAGAAGGGTTATCAATATTCTTTACCTTAAACAGGCTAAAACAATTCCTTTACGGAAGAAAATTTATTATTAATACAGATCACAAACCATTACTAGCCATTTTTGGCGATAAAAATAATTTACCAGCCTTAGTGGCAAATAGATTACATAGATGGTCACTCTCAATATCAAATTTTAATTTTGAAATTAAATATACTAAGGGAACTGAAATACCTCTTGCGGATTTTCTTTCAAGATTTCCAAATCCTGAGAAAGGGGAGAAGGAAGAGGAAATAGGAGAAATATTATTAATAGAAAATTCTATATTAGATTACGTCTTGGTATCGTACAAAACCCAAGAAGATCCAACTCTTAGAAAACTATATAAATTAGTCAAGTACGATAAGTATGATGTTGACTCAGAGGTAGATATAAAACCTTATAATAGAATTAAAAACGAGATAACAATAGTAAGAAATTGCCTATTTTTCGGAAATAGAATGATCATCCCCGATTCCTTAAGAGAATATGTTTTGAAAATCATCCATGAAAATCATATTGGAGTAAATAAAATGAAAACTCTGGCCAGAAGTTCTGTCTATTGGCCGGGAATGGATGAGCAAATTGAGAAACTGTCTAAAAGCTGTAGCACTTGTATGGAAAACACATCAAAGCTGCCAAAACAGGAATTTACCGAGTGGACTCCACCAAACAAAGTTTGGAAGAGAATTCATCTTGACTATTTCTATTTTGCGGGAAAAACTTTTTTGATATTGGTGGATGCGCATTCTAATTGGATAGAATGTCAAATGGTTCCAAATACATCGGCGGGATTCTGCATAGACTTTTTGAGAGAATGTTTAGCGAGATATGGTATCCCGGAGGTGGCGGTAATGGATAATGGGCCCCCGTTTAGAAGTTATGAAATAAAGACATTTTTCGAAAGAAATGGCATACATGCGATGTTTAGCCCCGCTTACCATCCGGAGAGCAACGGACTAGCGGAAGTGTCTGTAAGAGAGATAAAAAAAGCTATGAAAAGAATTATTTCGGAGGAAAGAGAATTACCCCTTGAGTTTGCTTTGATTAAGGCTTTATATGCATATAGATTGAGTCCTTTGACTAGAACGGAAAAATCCCCTGCTGGAATATTTTTAAATCGCGAGATTAGAACGAAGATTTCCATGTTGAGCAAGAAATCAGTAAAAGTGGGGAGATTGAAAAATAAAAAACAGAACAATAGCTACAAAATAAATGATAGAGTAAGATACAGATGGATGGAAAGAGGAAAACCGAAATGGATGTTTGGAATTGTAAAGAGAATAGTGGGAAGCAACAGCTGTATGATAGAAACTGATGGAATAGAAAGGAAAGTACACACTAACTATATGAGGAGAAGTATGGAGAGAAAGGATGTTTCGTCATCAGAAGAAGGAATAAGCTACCCAAGGCCTCAGACGTCAAGTCCCCTGACTCCTGCTACAATAGTAGCAGAATCTACACCTGGACCACCGACTGAATCTACACCTTCCCGGAGATATCCACTACGAGAGAGGAGACCACCGGATAGATATGTACCTTAATGAGTATTGCTATCTTAAAAAAGGGGGAGTTGATGTGTATGAACTTATAAAAATAATTAAATATGAGTGATTGAATATTAGATAATAATTGAATATTAATTAATTTATTTTTCTATTGTTTTTTGACCAAGAAAAGGTAAATTCATTCTGTCAAGAGATATGTAAATTTTGTTCGTTCAATTTTAATTTTAATTTTAGTTTTGCTTGGCTTGCATGTAAATATTCTTAAGGAAGAGAAATAAACTTTTTTTTCTTTTATAAGTGCAGACATCTTTTGTTTGATATAAATTTCTAGAAAATTATTTAAATAGCAAAATAACAAGGTGTTCTGTTCTTTTTTCCCACGCGCGGCGCGAGACTTATAAATAAACTAAAATGGAAGCTCCCTTGAGGGATTGCACCACGCTTGAACAAGGTTCAGTTATCCGTTTCTTGAATGCAGAAGGTATTCAAACATCTCAAATATGCCAAAGAATGAAAAATATCTATGGTGAGTCTTGTTTGTCTCAAAAAAAAAAAAAAACATTTATAAATGGGTTAACGAGTTCAAAAATGGACGAATTACATGTTCCTCAGGTCTCAACGTTCGGCCGGTAAAGTTTTGTTAACAAATTTTTGGGATGTTGATGGACCAATCTGTCTTGATTTTTTATCCTCAAGGCAACGTATGAACAGTGGCCTTTATTGTGTGTAAATAAGCTAAAGCCCAATATAAGAAATAAAAGAAGAGGGAAGCTTAGTAAAGGTGTTCTTTTCCTTCATGATAATGCAAGGCCGCATACATCATGTAAAACTGTATCTACAATCATTAAATTAGGTTTTGAAGTTTTAGAACATCCTGCATATAGTCCAGACCTAGCCCCCTCTGACTATTTCCTTTTTGGACTACTAAATAAGGAGTTAAAGGGAAAGCGATTTGACTCGGATGAAGATGTCCAGAAAGTGGTGCAAGATTTTTTTCACACGCTTCCTAAGAGTGCCTATAAAGAGGGTATTTACAAGTTGCCAGAACGATGGAGACGATGTATAGAAAGCCAAGGTGATTATTTTGAATAAATCAAGTCTTAATTTTTAAAATCGTTCTTTTTTTTTAATAAATTATACTTCACCTTATTTATTGATCCCACCTTGTATATTGTTGCACCAAGTTGCAGCTTTGCAGGGTCCTCGACCTTGGTTTCTTCCTTCTTGGTGTTATACACGTTTCCCGAGCGGGTTTCCATATTAAAAGCAAATAAATAAAAGTAAAAAAAATAAATTACCTTTCAAAGTTATTGTGTTTATTCATTCTTGGTCTTCCTCGTAGATCTTGATCCGCAGTCTCCCTCTAGGTCCTCTCTCGCTCCAATAACCAATCAAGATATATCTATATATATATAAATGAATGTATGTCTGTTTGTCCTTTATGCCTGACCAAACCACTCATTGGATCGCCATGAAACTTTGGGAAGTTATTTAGTATAGTACTGGGAAGGTTTCTAGCAAATAAAATTTTTGAAATAACTTTTCGCCTAGATATAATCAAGATAAATATTCTAATTTATCTGTTATAATTCAACAATCTGCTCTAAATATTATCATGATGATACGATGATTTTGTAATGTAGAAAATTAGGAAAGACAAAATTCAGGATGACACGGCAATTTATTTGAGACAAGAATAATGATACAATTCCAAGGCAAGATACTATTCCTTTAACTTCCAATTACGGAGGGAACCAATTAATAATGATTTTATTCAACTTATCGAGTATTTTTCAAGGGACCGGGAAAAAATGTTCACTTTATCGAGAGATTTGTTCGACAAACCTTTACTCGGGTAAAATCCGGGCGAAGCCGGGAATATCCATTTCGTAGCTACACCGTCTCTCCAAGAGGCAGTCTCTTATTAAAGGTCTATTAGAGATTCTTTAATAGCAATTAGAATCTTCAATGAGAGACCACCAACAGGAGAAACAAGTTGATTCATGTTTTTAGGTGGTCTTTCTTAAGAGACTCTATTTACATATTTAAAATATGAAAAAATTAAAATATTTTAAAATTAAAATATTTTAAAATCAACATTTTCTTACTGTTACGTTTAATTACTGTTAATATCTATATATATAAAAATGAATGTATGTCTGTTTGTTTGTCCTTTATGCCTGACCAAACCACTCATTGGATCACCATGAAACTTTGGGAAGTTATTTAGTATAGTACTGGGAAGGTTTCTAGCAAATAAAATTTTTGAAATAACATTTCGCCTAGAAATAATCAAGATAATTATTCTAATTTATCTGTTATAATTCAACAATCTGCTCTAAATATTATCATGATGATACGATGATTTTGTAATGTAGAAAATTAGGAAAGACAAAATTCAGGATGACACGGCAATTTATTTGAGACAAGAATAATGATACAATTCAAAGGCAAGATACTATTCCTTTAACTTCCAATTACCGAGGGAACCAATTAATATTGATTTTATTCTACTTATCGAGTATTTTTTCAAGGGACCGGGAAAAAATGTTCACTTTATCGAGAGATTCGTTAAACAAACCTTTACTCGGGTAAAACCCGGGCGAAGCCGGGTACATCCATACAAGAATAATGATACAATTCCAAGGCAAGATACTATTCCTTTAACTTCCAATTACCGAGGGAACCAATTAATAATGATTTTATTCAACTTATCGAGTATTTTTCAAGGGACCGGGAAAAAATGTTCACTTTATCGAGAGATTCGTTAGACAAACCTTTACTCGGGTAAAATCCGGGCGAAGCCGGGAATATCCATTTCGTAGCTACACCGTCTCTCCAAGAGGCAGTCTCTTATTAAAGGTCTATTAGAGATTCTTTAATAGCAATTAGAATCTTCAATGAGAGACCACCAACAGGAGAAACAAGTTGATTCATGTTTTTAGGTGGTCTTTCTTAAGAGACTCTATTTACATATTTAAAATATGAAAAAATTAAAATATTTTAAAATTAAAATATTTTAAAATCAACATTTTCTTACTGTTACGTTTAATTACTGTTAATATCTATATATATAAAAATGAATGTATGTCTGTTTGTTTGTCCTTTATGCCTGACCAAACCACTCATTGGATCACCATGAAACTTTGGGAAGTTATTTAGTATAGTACTGGGAAGGTTTCTAGCAAATAAAATTTTTGAAATAACATTTCGCCTAGAAATAATCAAGATAATTATTCTAATTTATCTGTTATAATTCAACAATCTGCTCTAAATATTATCATGATGATACGATGATTTTGTAATGTAGAAAATTAGGAAAGACAAAATTCAGGATGACACGCCAATTTATTTGAGACAAGAATAATGATACAATTCAAAGGCAAGATACTATTCCTTTAACTTCCAATTACCGAGGGAACCAATTAATATTGATTTTATTCTACTTATCGAGTATTTTTTCAAGGGACCGGGAAAAAATGTTCACTTTATCGAGAGATTCGTTAAACAAACCTTTACTCGGGTAAAACCCGGGCGAAGCCGGGTACATCCATACAAGAATAATGATACAATTCCAAGGCAAGATACTATTCCTTTAACTTCCAATTACCGAGGGAACCAATTAATATTGATTTTATTCAACTTATCGAGTATTTTTCAAGGGACCGGGAAAAAATGTTCACTTTATCGAGATATTCGTTAAACAAACCTTTACTCGGGTAAAACCCGGGCGAAGCCGGGTACATCCATACAAGAATAATGATACAATTCCAAGGCAAGATACTATTCCTTTAACTTCCAATTACCGAGGGAACCAATTAATATTGATTTTATTCAACTTATCGAGTATTTTTCAAGGGACCGGGAAAAAAATGTTCACTTTATCGAGAGATTCGTTAGACAAACTTTTACTCGGGTAAAACCCGGGCGAAGCCGGGCGGGTCCGCTAGTCTATATATAAATGAATGTATATGCGTCTGTCTATCCTTTATGCCTGACCAAACCACTCATTGGAACGCCATGAAACTTTGGGAAGTTATTTAGTATAGTACTGGGAAGATTTTGTTGAAAAAATAGGAAGGAGAATGCCGGGAAATTGTCTTTAAAGATAGAAAGTTTTATTAAGTTATGCTCTAATTTTACATAAAGTTAAAGCAGCTTGCTTTACATACTCCAATACGACAATGATAGAAATAATTTATATACATGGCGGTCAACTGGTCAAAAAAACAAATAAAAGAAGAGTAGAATGTTGAAATTGATTATTCCAACACCCTCCCTCAATTTCTACATTCCCAATCCAGCAACATGTTTATCATTCAAGACTCTTGGCAGACCTTTAGTAAGGATGTCGGCAACATTTTCCTGGGTTGGTATGTGAACGACCTCGATAAGACCATCGCTGCAAATGCTTCTAATATAATGCCATTTGATGTCAATGTGTTTAGTTCTGGCAAGATGGACTGGATTTCTCGCCAGCTGTTGAGCGCCCTGGTTATCAGTCTTTAAAACCGTAGGTTCATTCAATAATTCACCAAATCCCATCTCATCCAACAGCGCTCTAAGATAGACTGCCTCCTTTCCCGCTTCACAAAGTGCTATGTACTCTGATTCCGTGCTCGAAAGAGCGACAGTCTGCTGCTTCTTCGATTCCCAAGCTATTGGACCTCCTGCTAAGAAGAAAACAAGTCCCGTTTGAGATTTTCTATCCGCGAGGTTTCCACCCCAATCAGCGTCGACACAACCATAAAGGGTCTCATTAGTTTTCTCGTAAGTTATTTTCAAACATAAAGTGCCCTTTAGATAGCGGAGGACACGCTTGGCCGCATTCCAGTGCTGTCTCCTAGGATCATTGCTGAACTGTCCCAAAGCACTAACCGCATAGGCTATATCAGGCCTTGTCGACACTGAAAGATATATTAACGATCCAATCAGTGATTGGTATTCTTCCTTTTTTACTGGCTCATTCTCACCCTCTATAGATGAAATCTTTGTTAACTTGGAGTTCGAGTCCATGGGTGTAGAAATCGGCTTGGCCTCCTTCATTCTATATTTCGCCAGAAGTTCTTCAATATATTTCTCTTGATCTATGGATATTGAGCCATCCTTTTCCGTTTGTATTCTTATACCCAAACAATAATTTATCTTTCCAAGATCTTTTATTTTGAATATCTTCTTCATACTTTCTTTAAAGGATATCAGCGTGTCTTTTCTTTCAGCTGCAATTATCAAATCATCAACATAGATTGCCACCAGAAGAATGCCTTCATGATGTTTGATGTAGACACAGTTATCAGTTTTCATCTGTTCTAGGCCCATTTCTTTTAATACTGAATCGAGCTTTGCATGCCAAGTCATTCCAGCCTGTTTCAGACCATATATAGCCTTCTTTAGTTTACATACCCTTCTTGGATATTTCTTTGACTCGAAATTTTCTGGTTGTGTCATGTAAATTTCTTCTTTGACATCACCATTCAAGAAGGCAGACTGAACATCCATTTGATGGACCAGCAAATCATATTCAACGGCCAAGGCTAAAACTGTTCTGATCGTACTGTGGCGTACAACTGGTGCAAAGGTTTCCTCATAATCAATACCGTATTTTTGGGAATAACCTTTTGCTACAAGTCGAGCCTTATACCGTTCAAGAGAACCATCACTACTATACTTTCTCCTGAATACCCATTTGCTTCCAATTACGTTTTGGCCCTTAGGGGGATCAACCAGTTCCCAAGTTTTGTTTTCAATCAATGAATCAAACTCCTCCTTCATTGCTTTCCTCCAAAAATAAGAATCTTTTCCAGACAGCGCTTCCTCTGCGTCTTTTGGATCTGGGGAGTACTTCACTTCTGAAAATTCTTGCGTGGATAAATTTGCCGTAGGATATTCCTTTCTTGGTCGGCCAGGTTTTCCCGTTCTAATATACCTTGGTCTTCCTCTTCCTCTCTGCGAGATGATTTCCATTGTTTCTGATGGTTCGCCTAAAAAATCCGAATCAGTTCCGGGCAAAGTGTTTTCATCATCCTGAAGACTTTCCTCCTCCAATGATATATCTACCTTTTTCTGTGGTATAGCTTCAATTTGCACCACGTCATTCCTAGAGGTAGAGTTTTCAGATTCGAGGAAACGTACATCTCGACTTTTTATCATCATGCCTGTTCCAGGCTTCCATAATCTGTACGCCTTTGATTCGGGAGAATAGCCAACCAGTCGGTATTCTTCACTACGAGGAGCGAATTTTCCTCTTCTCGGACGGTTGTCAACAGCGAAACATTTACATCCAATAATTCTTAAATGAGAAACGGTTGGTTTTCTTCCTGTAAATATTTCATACGGAGTTCGACTTTCATTTGTTCTTGGGCATCTGTTTCTAATGTATGTAGATGTATGCACAAGTTCAGCCCAAAGTGGATCTGGGAGGTTCGCTTGAATTATGAAACATCTAGTCATTTCTACCAGAGTTCTGTTCTCTCTTTCAGCAACTCCATTTTGTTGCGGAGAATATTCAACTGAGAGCTGATGTCTAATTCCTTCCTCAGAAAAATATTCTTTAAAATCTGAACTCAAATACTCTGCGGCATTGTCACTTCTGATTGCTTTAATTTTCTTGCCAGTTTGTTTCTCAGCAAATCTTTTAAATACTTTAAATCCTTTGAAAATTTCACTTTTTCGTTTCATAACAAAAGTGAATATCATTCGTGAGAAATCGTCAATGAAAGTTGCGAAGTACAATGCACCGCCATATGACTTTGTTCTCATCGGTCCACATATGTCAGAATGAATAAGTTGCAGTGGCTCTGTTGACTTTGTCAGAGAGACTTCTGGGAATGGTAATCGAGTCTGTTTACCCCTAATACAAGTTTCACAACTTGTTATACTTTTAAATTCACCCTTGGGTAATCCATTAACTAAATTTTCTCTCTGCAATTTCCTAAGGTCATCAAAATTAAGATGACCAAACCTATTATGCCAAATTTCACTGCTATTTTTGTCTATACACATTCTGATAAATTGCGTTTTTGCATATTTAGTTTGACGCAATATGTAAAGTCCGTTTCTTTTGTAAGCTTCTATGCAAATTTTCCTCAATGGATTCACAATTTCCGCTTTTTCTCTCATAAATTTAACAAAAAATGATTTTTCTGTGCAGGTGCTGACTGAAATCAAATTTCCCTTCAGTCCTGGGACAAACAACACATTTTCTAATTTTAATAAAAATGGTTCACCATGTTCGAGAACTTCCAATTCTACCGTTCCTGTACCTAAAGCTTCTATGCTTTGGTCGTTCGCTAATTTAACGGGTATTGGCTCTGTTTCTCTTAAATTTGAAAATGCTGTTCTTAAGCAGCACATGTGTGCAGTTGCACCGCTATCCAGGCACCACTCGTCAACCTCAAGAATATTTTCATCTCTAATTCCTAGAGAAGCAGCCATTCGCGTATTGTTTCTTCTAGAGTTTCTTTTTGACCAGCAGTCAGCCGCTTTGTGGCCTTTCTTTCCACAGTAATAGCAGTTAAGTTTGAACTCCTTCCGATTTGGTGGTTTAGTGGAATTGGTAGTTTTTCTTTCTGGATTTCCAAAAAATGCATTCTGTTCTCCAGACGAAGTTCCCTCCATTTCACGTTGTCTTTGATCTTCTTCTATAATCTTCACCTTTAAAGTTTCAAGTTTTGGGAGCTCATCTCTGGTTTCTATTGCAGTCCTGAATCCTTCGTACGATTCTGGAAGACTACACAGCAAGAGTATAACTAAAAGGTCTTCGGGTACTTGAGCCCCAATTTCACCTAGATTTTCCACTAATGAAGTAAATTTACTCAGGTAATCTTTCAAATCACCATTAGGCCTCATTTTCATCTGTATTAGCCTTTTGGTCAGGGAAACTCTCGTCGCAGGTCCTTTAGGTCGATAAACTTCTTCTATCTTTTTCCAGGCCTCCTCGGCAGTCTTGCAATTCTTAACATGTATTAGTTCTGATGGATTCAAGCTCAATACAATTGTAGCAAGAGCCTTCTGATCCTTATTTTGCCAATTAGTAAACTCTTGGTTACCGGGTTCAGGTTTAACATTGGCTTCATTAACATAAATTCACAGATCAGAGTGAACAAGAATCATTTGCATTTGAAGCCTCCATGTCTCAAAGTTTTGCTTATTCAACTTCTCAATTTGATATAGACTGGACATGCTTGATTCTTAATTTCTTAGGCAATCAGTCCTGGGCCCATAACCTGTTGAAAAAATAGGAATTTTGATAAATAATCTTTAAGATAATAAACTCAGTGATAATAAAACTTATAGATAAAAAAACTTGTTATCATCGTCCCAATGGGGGCGCTGCTTGCGAGTTAAATCTACAAATCTGCAAATAACTCTAAGGATATTCAAGATATTCAAGAAATTATTTTTCAAAATCCTTCCCGGGGATATACCTAAAAATATCCCAAATTTTCACGGCGATTGGATGTATGGTTTTTGCATCTATAGAGTACACACAGACAGACATTCAATCTGTATATATAAAAATGAATTTTTGTGTGTTTGTGTGTCCTTTATGCCTGACCAAACCACTCATTGGAACGCCATGAAACTTTTGGAAGTTATTTAGTATAGTACTGGGAAGGTTTCTAGCAAATAAAATTTTTGAAATAACTTTTCGCCTAAAAATAATCAAGATAAATATTCTAATTTATCTGTTATAATTCAACAATCTGCTCTAAATATTATCATGATGATACGATGATTTTGTAATGTAGAAAATTAGGAAAGACAAAATTCAGGATGACACGGCAATTTATTTGAGACAAGAATAATGATACAATTCCAAGGCAAGATACTATTCCTTTAACTTCCAATTACCGATGGAACCAATTAATATTGATTTTATTCAACTTATCGAGTATTTTTAAAGGGACCGGGAAAAAATGTTCACTTTATCGAGAGATTCGTTAGACAAACCTTCACTCGGGTAAAACCCGGGCGAAGCCGGGTACATCCGCTAATTTGATATATATATAGATTATTTCTCTTTTTCTCGATGAATTATGTATATTAATTAAAAAATTAATTTTTGTTATCGTCATCACATACAATGTAATTTTTTTATATAAACAAACGATAATAAACAACAACAAACAACAACAACAATTGACTCCAAAATCATTCATTCTGGTTAACAGCCTCGCAAATAAAGATATTTCCACAACAACAACAATGTAATTGCTTCTTCATTATTATAAAAGAATAACAAATTAAATTAACAATATAAAAACTATATTTAAACATTACAACATTTTAACATTTAACACAAAAACGTGACAATATTTTCTTTAAATATATATTAACTAGTAGAAAGGCCCGTCCAAGGACGGGATCGGCTAGAGCAGGTGGATTGAGAGGTTTGAATCAGTTCAAGTTCGACTTTTCCTTTGGAACAGCATTTATGAAAAGTTTTACTGTATGTCGTTTGTTCCAATTCGAAATACTTTGCTCTACATTTTGGGCAAACTTGATCAAGTTGGCCACAAAAGTGCAGGGGAATTTGTTCTTCCTCGAAAGATGTCCCTGTTGGAAAAGGTAGATTATCTCCCTGTCGAAATCTTTGCATCCTCAGCCTACTGTTTTCCCTTTGAAGGGCTCTTTGATTTTCGCTCATATTCATTCGGTATTGCCGTTGTTGTTCATTATGCCGTTCTCTTACGGGTGAATTTAAACGTCTTTGTCGCTGCTGTTCAATACGACGTTGCTTTGCTTCGATGACCTCAACAATAGAAAGGGCTCTTTTAGGAGACATTGTTTATAAAAATAAAATAATCAAGCTAAATTAAAAAATAAAATTATTTAAAAAATATTATTCCTCAAATATTCACCGAATAAATTGATGACGTCACATCACACGCCACGTCACACAGAATGGACCAATCCTATTCGGCTTCAACGAACAGACGCTTTATTATATGTTCGATTAAATTATGATCAGTGAAATTTTTGTCTTGAAATCGTTTTTGCATATTTACCTGTCAATTAACAGAAATGTTTGCATAAATACCTCTCTAATGAGATTTTTTTAATAGAAATAGAATTACTTTAGATGTAATTTTACTGCTGTTTTTATATACTTAACGTCTCCCTTTGTGGTTCAAAGTGCTCCGTTCTATGATGACATCTATTTAACTACTACGTTTGAAAGTATAAAACACGCTCACCTGGGTTTTTCTTGTCTATTTCTTTGAGGGGATATTTTCTATTCCAGTGTTAGAAATTTGTTACTTTATTCAATTTTAAAATACTTCATTTTGACGTTTCTGCGATCAGCTGTAGCCGTGTTTAAGGAAAACTTGTTTTTATAAGGTTTACCTATCGACAATTCCGTAATCATCTGATATTAAAAAACAAAACACGTGCAGAAGGTGTAGCGCACGCCGATATATATACTCGTATATAATGTTTTTTGTAATTTGTTTTCAATTTTAATTTTCACTCTTCCTGTATACTTGCATACATCTTGTCAACTACTTGCTGCTACTTGTCTACATGTATTATATATTCTTACGTACTTTCATATATACACACTTCTTGTTTAGTACTTTCTCACTTCTTAGCTAGTCATTATATCTTCTATTTCTTCTCCACATATTTACTTCTTGACTATTACTTATCTTCATCTTGTCTACACCTTGTATACATCTTGCTTCCTAGGGTTGCCTAGAGTGGCCGCTATAGACAGGGTGGTCTGTATAGACAGGTGGATGTATCACACAGCTGATAACAGGGTTGTCTAGAGTGGCCGCTATAGACAAGTGTATGTATCACACAGCTGATAACAGGGTTGTCTAGAATGGCCGCTATATACAGGGTGGTCTGTATAGACAGGTGGATGTATCACACAGCTGATAACAGGGTTGTCTAGAGTGGGCGCTATAGACAGGGTGGTCCGTATAGACAGGTGGATGTATCACTGCTGATAACAGGGTTGTCTAGAGTGGCCGCTATAGACAGGATGGCCTGTATAGACAGGTGGATGTATCACACTGCTGATAACAGGGTTGCTCAAAGTGACCGCTATAGACAGGGTGCTCTGTATAGACAGGTGAATGTAACACACTGATGATAACAGGGTTGCCTAAAGTGACCGCTATAGACAGGGTGGTCTGTATAGACAGGTGGATGTATCACGCAGCTGATAACAGGGTTGTCTAGAGTGGCCGCTATAGACAGGTGTATGTATCACACAGCTGATAACAGGGTTGTCTAGAATGACCGCTATATACAGGGTGGTCTGTATAGACAGGTGGATGTATCACACAGCTGATAACAGGGTTGTCTAGAGTGGGCGCTATAGACAGGGTGGTCTTGTAGACAGGTGGATGTGTCACACAGCTGATAACAGGGTTGTCAAGAGTGGTCGCTATAGACAGGGTGGTCTGTATAGACAGGTGTATGTATCACACAGCTGAAAACAGGGTTGTCTAGAGTGGCCGCTATAGACAGGATGGTATGTATAGACAGGTGGATGTATCACTGCTGATAACAGGGTTGTCTAGAGTGGCCGCTATAGACAGAGTGGTCTGTATAGACAGGTGGATGTAACACACTGCTGATAACAGGGGTGTCTAGAGTGGCCGCTATAGACAGGGTGGTCTGTATAGACAGGTGGATGTAACACACTGCTGATAACAGGGTTGTCTAGAATGGCCGCTATAGACAGGTGTATGTATCACACAGCTGATAACAGGGTTGTCTAGAGTGGACGCTGTATACAGGATGGCCTGTATAGACAGGTGGATGTATCACACTGCTGATAACAGGGTTGTCTAGAATGGCCGCTATAGACAGGTGTATGTATCACACAGCTGATAACAGGGTTGTCTAGAATGGCCGCTATATACAGGGTGGTCTGTATAGGCAGGTGGATGTATGACACAGCTGATAACAGGGTTGCCTAGAGTGGCCGCTATAGACAGGTGTATGTATCACACAGCTGATAACAGGGTTGTCTAGAGTGGACGCTGTATACAGGGTGGCCTGTATAGACAGGTGGATGTATCACACAGCTGAAAACAGGGTTGTCTAGAGTGGCCGCTATAGACAGGATGGTATGTATAGACAGGTGGATGTATCACTGCTGATAACAGGGTTGTCTAGAGTGGCCGCTATAGACAGAGTGGTCTGTATAGACAGGTGGATGTAACACACTGCTGATAACAGGGGTGTCTAGAGTGGCCGCTATAGACAGGGTGGTCTGTATAGACAGGTGGATGTAACACACTGCTGATAACAGGGTTGTCTAGAATGGCCGCTATAGACAGGTGTATGTATCACACAGCTGATAACAGGGTTGTCTAGAGTGGACGCTGTATACAGGGTGGCCTGTATAGACAGGTGGATGTATCACACTGCTGATAACAGGGTTGTCTAGAATGGCCGCTATAGACAGGTGTATGTATCACACAGCTGATAACAGGGTTGTCTAGAGTGGACGCTATAGACAGGATGGTATGTATAGACAGGTGGATGTATCACTGCTGATAACAGGGTTGTCTAGAGTGGCCGCTATAGACAGGATGGCCTGTATAGACAGGTGGATGTATCACACTGCTGATAACAGGGTTGCCTAAAGTGACCGCTATAGACAGGGTGGTCTGTATAGACAGGTGAATGTAACACACTGATGATAACAGGGTTGCCTAAAGTGACCGCTATAGACAGGGTGGTCTGTATAGATAGGTGGATGTATCACACAGCTGATAACAGGGTTGTCTAGAGTGGCCGCTATAGACAGGTGTATGTATCAAACAGCTGATAACAGGGTTGTCTAGAATGGCCGCTATAGACAGGATGGTATGTATAGACAGGTGGATGTATCACTGCTGATAACAGGGTTGTCTAGAGTGGCCGCTATAGACAGAGTGGTCTGTATAGACAGGTGGATGTAACACACTGCTGATAACAGGGGTGTCTAGAGTGGCCGCTATAGACAGGGTGGTCTGTATAGACAGGTGGATGTAACACACTGCTGATAACAGGGTTGTCTAGAATGGCCGCTATAGACAGGTGTATGTATCACACAGCTGATAACAGGGTTGTCTAGAGTGGACGCTGTATACAGGGTGGCCTGTATAGACAGGTGGATGTATCACACAGCTGAAAACAGGGTTGTCTTGAGTGGCCGCTATAGACAGGATGGTACGTATAGACAGGTGGATGTATCACACTGCTGATAACAGGGTTGTCTAGAGTGGCCGCTATAGACAGAGTGGTCTGTATAGACAGGTGGATGTAACACACTGCTGATAACAGGGGTGTCTAGAGTGGCCGCTATAGACAGGGTGGTCTGTATAGACAGGTGGATGTAACACACTGCTGATAACAGGGTTGTCTAGAATGGCCGCTATAGACAGGTGTATGTATCACACAGCTGATAACAGGGTTGTCTAGAGTGGCCGCCATAGACAGGATGGTCTGTATAGACAGGTGGATGTATCACACAGCTGATAACAGGGTTGTCTAGAGTGGACGCTGTATACAGGGTGGCCTGTATAGACAGGTGGATGTATCACACTGCTGATAACAGGGTTGTCTAGAATGGCCGCTATAGACAGGTGTATGTATCACACAGCTGATAACAGGGTTGTCTAGAGTGGACGCTATAGACAGGATGGTATGTATAGACAGGTGGATGTATCACTGCTGATAACAGGGTTGTCTAGAGTGGCCGCTATAGACAGGATGGCCTGTATAGACAGGTGGATGTATCACACTGCTGATAACAGGGTTGCCTAAAGTGACCGCTATAGACAGGGTGGTCTGTATAGACAGGTGAATGTAACACACTGATGATAACAGGGTTGCCTAAAGTGACCGCTATAGACAGGGTGGTCTGTATAGATAGGTGGATGTATCACACAGCTGATAACAGGGTTGTCTAGAGTGGCCGCTATAGACAGGTGTATGTATCAAACAGCTGATAACAGGGTTGTCTAGAATGGCCGCTATAGACAGGATGGTATGTATAGACAGGTGGATGTATCACTGCTGATAACAGGGTTGTCTAGAGTGGCCGCTATAGACAGAGTGGTCTGTATAGACAGGTGGATGTAGCACACTGCTGATAACAGGGGTGTCTAGAGTGGCCGCTATAGACAGGGTGGTCTGTATAGACAGGTGGATGTAACACACTGCTGAAAACAGGGTTGTCTAGAATGGCCGCTATAGACAGGTGTATGTATCACACAGCTGATAACAGGGTTGTCTAGAGTGGACGCTGTATACAGGGTGGCCTGTATAGACAGGTGGATGTATCACACTGCTGATAACAGGGTTGTCTAGAATGGCCGCTATAGACAGGTGTATGTATCACACAGCTGATAACAGGGTTGTCTAGAGTGGACGCTATAGACAGGATGGTATGTATAGACAGGTGGATGTATCACTGCTGATAACAGGGTTGTCTAGAGTGGCCGCTATAGACAGGATGGCCTGTATAGACAGGTGGATGTATCACACTGCTGATAACAGGGTTGCCTAAAGTGACCGCTATAGACAGGGTGGTCTGTATAGACAGGTGAATGTAACACACTGATGATAACAGGGTTGCCTAAAGTGACCGCTATAGACAGGGTGGTCTGTATAGATAGGTGGATGTATCACACAGCTAATACAGGGTTGTCTAGAGTGGCCGCTATAGACAGGTGTATGTATCAAACAGCTGATAACAGGGTTGTCTAGAATGGCCGCTATATACAGGGTGGTCTGTATAGACAGGTGTATGTATAACACAGCTGATAACAGGGTTGTCTAGAGTGGCCGCTATAGACAGAGTGGTCTGTATAGACAGGTGGATGTAACACACTGCTGATAACAGGGGTGTCTAGAGTGGCCGCTATAGACAGGGTGGTCTGTATAGACAGGTGGATGTAACACACTGCTGATAACAGGGTTGTCTAGAATGGCCGCTATAGACAGGTGTATGTATCACACAGCTGATAACAGGGTTGTCTAAAGTGGACGCTGTATACAGGGTGGCCTGTATAGACAGGTGGATGTATCACACAGCTGAAAACAGGGTTGTCTTGAGTGGCCGCTATAGACAGGATGGTACGTATAGACAGGTGGATGTATCACACTGCTGATAACAGGGTTGCCTAAAGTGACCGCTATAGACAGGGTGGTCTGTATAGACAGGTGAATGTAACACACTGATGATAACAGGGTTGCCAAAAGTGACCGCTTTAGACAGGGTGGTCTGTATAGACAGGTGGATGTAACACACTGCTGATAACAGGGTTGCCTAAAGTGACCGCTATAGACAGGGTGACCTGTATAGACAGGTGGATGTCATAATACCGAAACTTACAGGGGGCGGCCAAGCCAATCAGGTTTGAACACGTCACACAGAATGGACCAATCCTATTCGGCTTCAACGAACAGACGCTTTATTATATGTGATATTGAAATGCCAAGTGCTTTTTCCAACGTCATTGGAATAATATATTAATAAATTCTCAAATTAAAATTATTATACTTGGAACACATTTTAGCATTTTTACAATTTATAAATGTAATTTCCTCAAATACCGCGAGAGGCGCTGCTTGCGAGTGAAAGTAGAAAATTTGCAATTTATATTGCAATGAATATTTATTTCAAACAAACTCAAACCAGAAACCTTCCCAGTAGTACAGTAAATAACTACCTAAAGTTTCACGGCGATTGGATAATCTTACCTTTTAAAAACATTCATCGTGTAAACAAACTAAGTGTAAAATTATTAACCAATCAAATTCATTTATCGTCGCGACCAGTGCGGCGCCAAGCGGTAAAAGGCTGGAACTAACGCTTTTTGGTTTTACATTTTAAAAAAGCGCATTAACCTTTTTAATTTTTTTAATAGCCTATATGTTAAACAAAATCTTCAGCTACCTACATGCGAAATTTCATAATGATTGATTCTGTAGATTTTGCACAACGCGATAACAAACATCGATTTTGGATTTCATTTTTATATATATGTAATTATTATTATATACTAGCGGATGTACCCAGCTTCGCCCGGGTTTTACCCGAGTAAAGGTTTGTCTAACAAATCTCTCGATAAAGTGAACATTTTTTCCCGGTCCCTTGAAAAATACTCGATAAGTTGAATAAAATCAATATTAATTGGTTCCCTCGGTAATTGGAAGTTAAAGGAATAGTATCTTGCCTTGGAATTGTATCATCATTCTTGTATGGATGTACCCGGCTTCGCCCAGGTTTTACCCGAGTAAAGGTTTGTCTAACGAATCTCTCGATAAAGTGAACATTTTCCCGGTCCCTTGAAAAATACTCGATAAGAGTTGAATAAAATCAATATTAATTTTGGTTCCCTCGGTAATTGGAAGTCAAAGGAATAGTATCTTGCCTTGGAATTGTATCATTATTCTTGTCTCAAATAAATTGCCGTGTCATCCTGAATTTTGTCTTTCCTAATTTTCTACATTACAAAATCATCGTATCATCATGATAATATTTAGAGCAGATTGTTGAATTATAACAGATAAATTAGAATATTTATCTTGATTATTTTTAGGCGAAAAGTTATTTCAAATATTTTATTTGCTAGAAACCTTCCCAGTACTATACTAAATACCTTCCCAAAGTTTCATGGCGTTCCAATGAGTGGTTTGGTCAGGCATAAAGGACACACACACACACATACATTCATTTATATATATATATAGATTTATAATTATGAAAAAACAATAGAAAAAATAAAAGATAAGTGGGTCAGGTGTTGATATTAAAAATAAAAAATAAATATTTTCAATTTATAATTATATGTAATTCTGCAGTCCTCAAAGCTTATGTCCATAGTTCATCTAAAATACCCATTCCAAAATTCTAGCATCAGTATCACTATAAAAGGAAGTTCCAAAACCGCTGGGAGGGTTCACCACTGATGAGCCAGGCTCTCCCATTAATTTTTCCATTGCGGTAAGGGCAGTAGAAATTGTTTTATTTTTAAAAGAATCATACACGTCTATAATAGTTTCGTATTTTAATTATATATATACACATAAAAAATAAAACCTTTGAAGGACTATTGCTAATGGCCAAAAATAAATATAAAGGAATAGGAACTTACTGTAGGGGGAAAGCCGCCGGCCAATGTCCGGCAGTACACGCAGCTGCTATCTCTCTGCCAGCTAAGTTGTAACTCGTTTTTTTTTATTTTTTATTTGGCGCCCTCTACTGGCTCAAACCATGCTGCACCCCCTATGAGTGAACTCTCATCTATATATATATATAAATGTATGTGTGTGTGTGTGTCCTTTATGCCTGACCAAACACTCATTGGAACGCCATGAAACTTTGGGAAGTTATTTAGTATAGTACTGGGAAGGTTTCTGAAAAATAATATCTATCTATATATATAAAATTGAATGTCTGGCTGTCTGTCTGTCTGTGTGTGTGTGTGTCCTCTATGGATTCAAAAACCATACATCCAATCGCCGTGAAAATTTGGGATATTATTAGGTGTATCCCCGGAAAGGTTTACGAAAAATAATTACTTGAATATCTTGAATATCCTTAGAGTTATTTGCAGATTTGTATATTTAACTCGCAAGCAGCGCCGCCATTGAGACGGAAATAGGCTTAGTTTGCTGCTTCTGATGACCTTGGGTCATCGTGTGAGTCGATGATGCTACAAAAACACTCTCTCTGGGGATTTTACAGCGTCGACAACCTGTAAGATTGCCTCTCTCATATATTATACTTTAAACATCTGCTTAATTAAAGCATTTTTCATTTGAAAGAGACTGCTCTCTTAACCCCCTTTAGACAACATTAAATGATATCCCGTGTCGATGATTTTGTAATGTATAGAATTAGGAAAGACAAAATTCACGATGACACGGCTCACAGGGAACGGTAAAAAAGGTTCACTTTATCGAGGAAATACAAAATTCGGGATGACACGGCACACAGGGACCGGGAAAAATGTTCACTTTATCGAGAGATTCACATTTACGAGTTTCCAATTATCAAAATATATCTCTTTTTTTTTATAAGTTTATAGAGAATTGTTTTAACAAATGTTCGTTAGACAAACCTTTACTCGGGTAAAACCTCGGGCGAAGCCGGGTACGTCCGCTAGTATATATATATAAATGAATGTATGTGTGTGTGTCCTTTATGCCTGACCAAACCACTCATTGGAACGGCATGAAACTTTGGGAAGTTATTTAGTATAGTACTGGGAAGGTTTCTGAAAAATAATTTCTTGAATATCTTGAATATCCTTAGTTATTTGCAGATTTGTAGATTTAACTCGAAAGCAGCGCCCCCCATTGCGACGATGATAACAAGTTTTTTTATCTATGAGTTTTATTATCACTAAGTTTATTATCTTGAAGATTATTTATCAAAAGTAATATTTTCTACCTATTTTTGCGCACAAGTCAAAGTTAGTTATCGAGTATTTTTCAAGGGACCCTGGGAAAAAATGTTCACTAGATAAAAGGCTGACACGGCAATTTATTTGAGACAAGAAAAATGATACAATTCCAAGGCAAGATACTATTCCATTAACTTCCAATTACCGAGGGAACCAATTAATATTGATTTTATTCAACTTATCGAATATTTTTCAAGGGACCAGAAAAAATTGTCACTTTATCGAGAGATTCAAATTTACGAGTTTCAAATTATCAAAATATATCTTTTTTTTTATAAGTTTATAGAGAATTATTTTAACAAATGTTCGTTAGACAAACCTTTACTCGGGTAAAACTCGGGCGAAGCCGGGTACATCCGCTAGTATTAAATATATATTTATTACATAATATATATTTAAAATATATGTAATTATTATATATTTATAATTATATGTAAATATATATGCTGTCCTCAAAGCTCATGTCCAAAGTTAATCTAAAATATCCATTCCAAAAGTCTAGCATCAGTATCACTATAAAAGGAAGTTTCAAAAATGCAATATAACAGCGGTATGGTAGATTAAACTGGGAAACCGCTGGGAGGGTTCGTCACTGATGAGCCAGGCCCTCCCATTAATTTTTCCATTGCAGTAAGGGCAGTAGAAATTGTTTTATTTTTAAAAGAATCATACGCGTCTATAATAGTGTCGTATTTTGATAACAGATGGCGCGCTGATGCATCATAATATATATATATATATGTGATATGATCCTGTCGATTCTTCTGTGATGAGATCCTGTCGACTTTCAATGTGACAATATAGTGGTAATAATGTGGTGGGGAAAGTGAAATAATCACGCCACAAATTGGTAGAGGAATTTGGAAGCCATCCGAGAGAGAGAGGTAGTGCGAGGGGATGCCACCGCTGAATGACCATCTTGTGTCGCGCACCACCCCCCGAATCCAAAAATAGTTCCGAGGGTTCCAAGAAAAGCCCTGCGGTCGCCCCCTGGAATGTGGCCAGTGGTTCAAAATGGCCGTAACTTAGTTGCCTTCTATCGACTACGTCTCTCTCTGGTCGACTGTAGATTTACTTTATTATTCCTGGAAGAGCATATATTATGACATATGTATATATATATATCGTAATATGCTATGCTGGGAAACCTTACTCTTGGGGTTGAAGATTGTTGAGGTGGTGGCGCAGTCGTGGTGGCTGAGTGGTAAGGTTTACACACCAGGGGAAATAAGCCAGGACACTTGATGGGTTGAAAATAAAAGGCAACTGGTTGGAGGAAAGAAAGGCTTGAGAGAAGGCGGAGCGGTTTTTGACTATTGGCCTATCGATTCACATGGCGGTGATTGACTTTAGGTGCTATCTCGGTGGGAGCGAAGTGAACTAGGTCCGAACTCGGTGGGAGCGAAACAACTACTATAGGTGTTATCCCGATGGGAGCGAGTCGAAGACTGACTATCCTAGGTTCTCGATTTAACACCAAGACCTATCTTCTTTCCCATTGGTGGGAAGGTGGGACGTGGCCTTTTTCTATTGGCTGACCTTTTGGGAAGCTGCTTCCTCATTGGTCCTTGCTACTTTCTTTGTCTTTTGGACTTGTCCTGACACGACCAGGAAATACTGTGTCATTGAACTCAAGTTTTATTATTTCCGCGATCATAAAATTGGCTGTAATTTTGCTAATGGTTGTGCTGACTCTTAAGCCTCTTTTCTAGGCCTTGTTTCTCTAAGTCGTTCTATCCTCCAGTTACCTTATTCTTTATTAAGTCTTTGAAACATACATTGCATACATATTGGGTCGGGGTTGCATACAGCTATTTACAAATTATGACAGATGCGCCCCCTACATGTGAAGAATTTATGAAGGGGTTTTAGTCTGAATAAGTTCTTTGCATCAAAGAAAATAATTTTGGGCGAAAATTAATTGATTATAGGGAGGTTATATACAATCTTGATAAGGATATAAGAGATTAAAAAAATGTAGTGTTAATGAAATATAGTTGGTTGTTAGTTAATAGAAATCAAAATTTTATAAAGGTGCATCATAATGTGTTGAGTACTATGGTACAAAAAAAGGAAAAATTGCCTAATTACTTTTTGCTCGAGTTTGGGAAAGGAAAACGAGGAAATTTCATAAGGTATTTTGAAATCAAAATAAAAATAAAAGAGATGTTGAGCGGAATCAAAGTTGAATGCTTGGTTGAAAAAGGGGAAAAAAATGCTTTGTTGCGTAAAAAAAGAAAAAAAAATGTTTTGTTGCATGGGTGACAAAGGAAAAATGCCTAATTACTTTTTGCTCGAGTTCGGGAAAGAAAACGAGGAAATTTCATAAGGTATTTTGAAATCAAAATAAAAATAAAAAAGATGTTGAGCGAAATCAAAGTTGAATGATTGGTTGAGAAATAAAAAAAAATTGAAAAAGGTTTTTCAAAAATAAAGGATGACTTAATGTCTTAAGTTTAACCGAAAACCAATGAGTTTTCGTTGATAAATGAAGCTACGATAATATAACTAAGTGGTACATAAAATAGTAATTAATGGTTAAAAGTGATAATAAATTGAATAAGTTGCTAAATTGGTTAAATATTTTAATTTTAATTTGAGAAAAAAATAGTGAAAATGGTTAATATATAAACAATAAGGTGTATTGGTTTGAACCCTTTTTGTATCTACATGCCCTGATCTAGATGTCTTAATTGCTTAATTATGCCCTATAGGATTTCTTTTGTCTTTGTGTGTATTGTGAAAAATGTTAGAAGTTTTTTGTGTAAGAAATGTGTGAGCGAATTCTATGTGTTGTCGAGATCCTAAGGTCTGTGATATCTACGTGTAGGTGGAATATGTAATGTTTTTTGGGAGTCTGTAAAGTAATTATGATTAATTATAATAGGGATGTGAACTCATTTAGATGTGTGTGCGTGTACCTTGTTTAATTTTCGAGTGACAGTCGATTGGACTACATTTTGTAAAAGTCGATATGTAGGCTCGAACTGGAAGGGGGAATGAAATTGGGTGACATGTAGAAGTTCTCAGCTTGACCTCGATTTAGCTGCTGGTCGAGGGAGATGGTAATTAGAAACCGGACATGGGGACTTCCACCCCCTGTTTGCATACGCTGATTTTATCGCCGCGCGGGGCTATTTACTTCCTGTCTGCTAATTGCTTTTGTTCAACTAGGATTTTTTCTTTCTTTCGACCCTGATTTGTTACTTTTCAGTTACTTCTATCTCCTCGGAATTTATTTAGATTTTCGGCAAAAATGTTTCCAAAAATTGTAAGAAGTTTTACAAATGCTTGTCCTAAATGAAAAACTGCTTCTTGCAGCTCGAAAACGCTATGGGAGGGCATGGTATAGATTACCAGATATATTAGCAGGAATAAAACTGGGGTACATTTATAGGGTAGGACTAGCAGACAAAGGATAAAAATCAGATGAAAGATAGGGTATTGATACATGTTCTTCCATGTTGTTATAAATGGTGATTCTGAAATATTTGCTTGAACCTTATTAATTGTAGAATTTAAATGATTGTCAGGTTCGCAGTTCTCCTGTTTGATCGTCAATGGTTTTATTAGAGATATGTCGGCGGTAATTGGTTTAAGTGGAGATGTGTAATCGTTTCTCTGACGTAGGTGATGTAATTTCGGCATTGTTTGTATTGTGTGTACGCTGTGTTTTGTGTACGAATTTTGTTTAGTTTGTGGGTTGGGTCGGTGTTTTTACGTGGTGTTGGTTGGATTCATCGATACTTCTAGAGAACCGGCAGGTGGGACAGGTTTTTACCTGTTTTTGTATTGTCGTGTGTTATGTTCTGCCAATAACATTGTGAAGAGATGAGTTGGTGTGGTTTCGGCATTATTTGTATTTTGAAAATCCGGATATTGTATCCATTTATTAAATCGAATGGTCGTTGTGACTTTAGAAAAAATGCTATTCAGTGATATCAGAGTGGAATTGAGTGAAAGTGCGACTTCGACGTGAACACGCTTTGAGGTGATAAGTGTCACAGGCGTGGTGAAGGCGCCTGTGGCCTGAGAAGTGAAAAGGTTTTGTGGTGTGACCTGCGACACGAATCGAAAAAAAAAATTGTGAATGAAAAGGTGTCACGCGAAGTCTTTGTTTGTACAAAATCTAACCTGTTCTCACTATGAACAACAAATTTATTAAAGTCATGGGTGCTGGTTGTATGAACATATATCGAGAATCCTTATATTGTTAATGATATGGCACGTTTAATATGAAATTTTTTAGTGTTTTGTGTAGATGATGTGGTTGTTATTAACGGTTGTGCATGCGCTTACTGGTTGTTGTCGTCTTTTGGCGCGAGTGTCGCGCTTGTTGGGCGGGTTGTGCGTGTTTGTTGCGTGATGACGTATGGGTGCGTGTGTTGTTAGCGTGAGGCATGTCGTTAGCGTGAAAAACCGTCCTGTTGGATGGATGTCGTCTGTGTTTTGCTGTTGTGATTGTCGTTTGTTATGAGGTACATTTGTGTGATTGTTGTGTGACGACGTATGGTCACGTATGGATTTCGCGTGGTAATTGTGTGCTGTGCTGTTGTATGGATACGTTTTTTGGGCATGGTGATTGTTGAAGCCGTTGTGGCTTTGTGAGTTAAGGGCATATAGTACTGGTAATTGGGTTGAGTACAAAGTTGCGTGGTGTGAGATTAGAATGGTGGCATATAAAGAGTTGTGGTGGGGTCAATGAATGCAGGCAAGGGTTGTCCTGTGTGACAAATTTGGTTGCAGTGCAAGTCCTTTCGGACAGGTTTGGCCTAGCCCGTGCGTGCATTCATTGGGTACAAGGTTGGATACATGATTAAAGGGGTAGGTAGGGTTAGATATAAGTCCAAAGCCAATTTCTTGACGTCATAGGGTGCCTACCTCAGTTCAACAGGCCTCCTCTGGGACGTCTTGGCTTGGGAATCGGGACTGCTTGCACGGTCCGCGGAATTGAAGGGAAGTCCGGTACTGGGATATCGTTTTTGGGACTGTTTGCACTGTCCCGGGTCGCGTGGATTACTTTCGGGTGCGGTGTATGGATACGTCATGGCGGTGGATGACTCCTCGGTGGTCGGTGTCCGGCCACGTTGACACTTGCCTGGGGTGGTGGCACGGGCGTCGGCTGTCCCGTCCGTCTTGCCGGTCGGTCGGCGGGGGGTGTGGGCTGTCCCGGGGGTGGCGCTACGGAACGCTATCTCCAGTTGGGTGGACCTCGCTCCTTGAAGTGCGGCGGTCAACTGCAAAATTATCGTCGCCAGGGTGTGTCTTGTCGCTTCGCTCGTCGCCAGCTTCTTCTCCCTCGGTTTATCATTGCCGTTTGTTTTGCTTGTGTCTTGGTTACTTTCCACCATGATCCTGTCGACTTTCTCTAGCTATCGTAATATGCTATGCTGGGAAACCTTACTCTTGGGGTTGAAGATTGTTGAGGTGGTGGCGCAGTCGTGGTGGCTGAGTGGTAAGGTTTACACACCAGGGGAAATAAGCCAGGACACTTGATGGGTTGAAAATAAAAGGCAACTGGTTGGAGGAAAGAAAGGCTTGAGAGAAGGCGGAGCGGTTTTTGACTATTGGCCTATCGATTCACATGGCGGTGATTGACTTTAGGTGCTATCTCGGTGGGAGCGAAGTGAACTAGGTCTGAACTCGGTGGGAGCGAAACAACTACTATAGGTGTTATCTGTTGGTGTTTTTGGGGGTAAAAAAGAGAAAAATGTTATATAATATATTTTTAATATTATCTTTATGCATAGAAAGTACAAAAGTAAATATTAAGGATTAAGAAGAAAATACAAAAAACAAGAAAGGATCAAGAAGGCACTATCCCCGTTGCCCAATTGTTAATCAACATATGCTAGCTAATATTATCATCATCAACTTATATTTATTCATATATTTATATAATTTATTTACATAGAAAAATTATCTGAATTAATCCTAACAAATCCCCCCTATTAATTCAAATCTCAATTTTTCTTCAGAAATATAAACAGTTTAAAAAATCAAACATAGATGGCGTTACCTCCCCATTGCTTTCAATTATATACAAGCCTTTGTTTTCATCCCACATTTTACATAAAGTGAAAAACATTTATCAAAAAACACATTTTAAAAATATAACAAGTGAATTTATGTACATATATATTTAATAAAGCTATATATATTTTTCCATATTTAAAGAATGTATAAACATATGATGTTTTTCCCTTGTTAAGGCCTTAGTAAAAATATCTGAAACATTTTCATTGGTAGGCACAAAATTTAAGTTATATACAACCTGATTCAAATTAGAATGTAAAAATGAAATATTTCTAATCATATGATTTGATTTATCATTAGTCATTCCTGATTTACAAAGAAATATTGTTGATTGGTTATCACAAAACAAATTAATTTTATATTTTACACTAGTAAGTTCTTCAATAAGGTATTGTAAATATATGCCTCTTTTTAAACATTGCACAAGAGAAAAAAGTTCACTTTCACATGTAGATAAACATACTGTAGGGATTGTTTTTGCTTGCCAGCTTATTAAATTATTTCCAAAATAAAAAGTCATACCACTTGTTGATTTTTGTGTTCCTCTACCACATTTCCATGATGCATCACTATAACCATTTAAAATATTTTCTCCCTTTGAGTAAACTAATCCAAGGTCTTTTGTTCCTTTAAGATATCTTATAATCCTTTTTGCTGCACTAAAATGGATTTCTCTTGGATCCTGGCTAAATCTGCTTAAAAGTGAAGTGGAATATGAAATGTCAGGCCTAGTTTTAGTAGCAAGGTAAACTAAAGATCCAATAATTTCTTGATATTTCTTTTTATCAATTACCTTTGAATTATTAAAATTTTCTAAATCAGTATATACATCAAGGGGTGTATTAACAGTTTTACAATCTAACATATTATATTTTAATAAAAGTTTTTCAATATATTTTTGTTGTTTTAGAATTATTTTGTCATTATATTTTAATATTTCAATTCCTAAAACACTTAAAAGATTAGCATTTTTCTTTATTTTAAAACAAAGTGTTAACTTATTTAAAATATCATTTAAAATTTTAGAATCAGTATTACAAATAATGATATCATCAACATAAAGTCCCAAAAAAAGAATTGAGTCATTAATTTGGTATGAAAATAAACATTTATCAGAATTAAAAATTTTAAATCCTATTTGAAGAAGATATTTAGTAAAGGTTTCATAAAAGACTCTGCCTGCTTGTTTAAGTCCATAAATGGCCTGATTAAGTTTACAAACAAATTTCTTACCTTCTTCTTGATATTCAAATCCTTTAGGCTGTGACATGAATATAGTCTCTTCCAACTTACCATACAAAAAGGCAGTTTCTATATCATAATGATGAATATGCAAATTTTTAATTGCTGCAAAAGCAATTAAAGTTCTTAGAGAATCTGATTTTATCACAGGTGAATAAGTTTCTGAATAGTCTACTCCTAATTTTTGTGAACATCCTACAGCAACCAATCTTGCTTTATATATGGGATTTAAAGGATCTTGGCTATTTTTAATTGAAAACACCCATTTTGATTTGATAGGCTTAATGGTTTTAGTCATTGGTAAAACATCCCACACCTTGTGAGTTTTTAAAGAAACTATTTCACCTTTCATGGCTTGAAGCCATTTCTCTTTATCTGGAGAGTTTATTGCCTCTTCATAATTAGTTGGTATAATTGGTAATGAATCAACTTTCATTACACTATCTCCTGGATGGTAGGTAGGATCAGAAGTGGTGTCATCTTGTGATGTGTCTTCATCAGATAATGATGATTCATAGTAAAATCCTTGTTCAGGGGTAGGTCTCAAGTTGTAGACATTTTTATCTTCTTCTGGCTCTGTGGATTCTGGAACATTTCCTTGGTGAATAGGAATTGGTTCTTCTTCTTTTTTATGACAAAAATTTAGGTCAATTAATACATGATCTGGCAATTCAGCTTTCACTTCACTACCAAGTAGTTCACCTCCCTTTTCTTTTTCAATGAAGCTTACATCCCTTGTTTCAGTAATTGCATAATTTTTAGGGTCACAGATTCTAAATGCTTTTCTTTTATTTGAGTATCCAACAAATATACCTGATTTTGTGATTTTTTCAAATTTGTATCTTTTGAATTTAGGAATCCAATATTCAGCTCTGCATCCAAAAACTTTTAAATGTTTTATAGTAGGTTTCTTTCCTGTAAATAGTTCTTCAGGGGTGGTTTTATCATTCCTTTTATGTGGAGTTCTATTTTTTATATAAGAATAAGTGTTCATGGCTTCTGCCCAGAATTTTGGTGGCAATTGTGATTCTATCAATAGTGCTCTTGTACCTTCAATTAAACTTCTATTTGCTCTTTCCACTATTCCATTTTGAGAAGGTGAATAGAAGGTTGTAAATTGTTGTTCTATTCCCTTTTCTATCAAATAAGAGCTTAATTGTCTATTTGTAAATTCCCCTCCATTATCAGACCTTATTCTTTTGATTTTTGTATCTTTTATGTTTTCTATAAGTTCAATAAATTCCTTTAGTTTGCCAAAGGTTTCTGATTTGCTTTTAAGGAACTTTGGGAATATTTTCCTTGAAAAGTCATCAACTATGTTCAGCACATATATTGCTTTGCCAATGGATTCATGCTGAAATGGACCTATTAAATCCATATGAATGAGATCAAGGGGTTTGGTTGATTGCTTTGAATCAATCTCTTTAAATGGCAATCTAGTAAACTTTGATTGAATGCATGTGATACATGGTTCTAAGTTATTAATTGGTGAACAACTGAACCCATACACCATGGAGTCTTTTAGCATCATATTCATATAATTTTCATTTATATGTGCAAGGCGTTTGTGCCAAATTTTCCAATTATTTTCTTGGGTTTTGAACACATTTTCATCCAGTTTGATGTTTGCACATGCATCAATTGTATAAATGTTATCTTCCCTTTTTGCAGTTATAATGATGGATCCATTGTTATCTATTATCCTTGCACCATTCTCATCAAATATAATCTGTTTTTCATCTTCAGTTATTTTACTTACTGATATTAAATTATTATTAAGTTCAGGTACATAAAGAACTTCTTTTAGTGTTAAAAGATGATTATCATCCTGATCAATTTCAACAGTGCCAATACCTTTTGACTTGATGAATCTATCATCAGGAAGAGTGATTTTTCTGCTATCCTCTTGAAGATCATCTATTAGATTAATGTCTTTAGACATGTGGCTTGTTGCTCCACTGTCTAGTATCCACTTGCATTTATTGTTGAACTCTGGGGATCTTAAGTTCATGGCAGTTTCTTGATTATGATTTTCTCCTATCAAAGAAGCCCTAGAAGTATATTGTTTATTTTTTGAAAATGTTTGCTTGGGGATTGTTTGTATAGAATTTCCTTGATTATTTTCTTTTCTCTTGTTAACTGGATTGAACCAGCATACTGCTGCTTTATGTCCAAACTTTTGACAAATGAAACATTTGGGTTTTCTTTCTCTATTAGAATCACTTGAATTTTTCTTAAAGTTTTTATTAAATTTATGGCCCATATTATATGCAGCATTTTCATCCTTGTTGTTCTTGTTTCTTTCTTCATGGAGCTCAAAAATTCTTCTTATATCAGAAATAGTAGCATCTGGGTAATTATCAAATTGCATTGAGACAAGATTGTATTTTGGGGGTAGCCCTCTAATAAAAGCTGTGATGAATTCTTCATCTTCTATTGATCCACCCAAAATTCTTGCTTCTTGCAATAATTTCTCTGCTCTAAGCAAATATTGTTCCCAGGTTTCCTCTTTTTTCATTGTTAATCTAGATACATTGTTTTTAGCCTCTATGCATTTTCTCTTTATGTTACCCTCATATCTAGAATGCAAAGCAGTCCAAATTTCTTTACTTGTTTTGCATGTTAAAATTAAACTTACTTGTGTGTCATCCATTGCACAAGTTATTATTCCTCTAGCTTGGGCATCTTTTCTTTTCCAATCGGCAGTTATTTTGTCATCTTTTGGAGGATCTTCTTTTATAAAGCCATCTAGATCTTTGCCTTCCAAAATGCAAATGATGCGAAATTTCCAACTTGTGAAATTATTTCCATCGAATTTTTGGATATTCATCGATGATTCAGCCATTTTGAATTTTTACTTAATATGTTCTTTTCGAACTTTAAAGATATTTTCTATCATTCTTTTTTCAAAATGGCGTTTGTTTACCTTTTTTGCGTAAACCGCGATCTGCTACCAATTGTTGGTGTTTTTGGGGGTAAAAAAGAGAAAAATGTTATATAATATATTTTTAATATTTACTTTTGTACTTTCTATGCATAAAGATAATATTAAAAATATATTATATAACATTTTTCTCTTTTTTACCCCCAAAAACACCAACATTATCCCGATGGGAGCGAGTCGAAGACTGACTATCCTAGGTTCTCGATTTAACACCAAGACCTATCTTCTTTCCCATTGGTGGGAAGGTGGGACGTGGCCTTTTTCTATTGGCTGACCTTTTGGGAAGCTGCTTCCTCATTGGTCCTTGCTACTTTCTTTGTCTTTTGGACTTGTCCTGACACGACCAGGAAATACTGTGTCGTTGAACTCAAGTTTTATTATTTCCGCGATCATAAAATTGGCTGTAATTTTGCTAATGGTTGTGCTGACTCTTAAGCCTCTTTTCTAGGCCTTGTTTCTCTAAGTCGTTCTATCCTCCAGTTACCTTATTCTTTATTAAGTCTTTGAAACATACATTGCATACATATTGGGTCGGGGTTGCATACAGCTATTTACAAATTATGACATATATATGTTATTATAATTATATATTATTATTTATTTATAATATATATATAAATGAAATGCGAAATCGATGTTTGTTATCGCATCACGCAAAATCTACTGACTCAATCATTATGGAATTTCGCATGTAGGTAGCTGAAGATTTCGTTTAACATATAGGCTATTCAAAAAACTAAAAAAGTTAATGTGCTTTTTTAAAAAAATAAAAAACCAAAAAGCGTTAGTTCCAGTCTTTTACCGCTAGGGCGCAGCACTGGTCGCGACGATAAATGAATTTGATTTTTTTAAAGCATCGGTGGTTCAGTGGTAGAATGCTCGCCTGCCACGCGGGCGGCCAGGGTTCGATTCCCGGCCGATGCATTTTTTTTAACAATTTTTAAAACTCATTTATATTATATCTATATTAATAAAATGCAAATTTCATAAGTGGTGTTCGCTAAAAACTTTCGTTACAATGCATCAATTTCGACCAAATTTTCAACATTTATGTAAAACGAGATGGAGCAGGTTTTGCTTAACATCAAAATATTTTTCCTAACTTTAAAATACATAACTTTGCTGTTATCGATAAAATACAAAAAAATTCAACAGAGTTAATTTTATTTATATATAAATACAAAAAAAAAATCAGCAATTCATTCAACTCAATCTAAAAAAATATTCAAAACAAGCAATTTTAAGATAACACCATATGTAAAACAGTCGGCCAAGAAAACAACAACGATATTACATCTTTCTCACATATTCACACACAATATATACAGCAGCTACATATTCATTTTGCCTTCTCTCTAATTGTAAATACGCTTCTGTATCACCTCATAAGCATAAATAAATAAATAACACACAATCTTGATTTATAATTAAAACTAATCTTTAGCATTGTTTATTATACTTCATAATATATAATATTCGTTAAGCAAACTTTCACTCGGATAAAACCCGGGCGAAGCCGGGTACACATCCGCTAGTATGATATATAAAGGTATTATTTAAAATGTTATATTAAAATATTATTTTATTTAAAAATATATTTCATAGATACAAATATTCTGTTAAATCGACCGCCAGAGGTCACGCTTTGCATATAAAAACTCGTTGTTCTATCCCGTTGGGTCCAGGGGCCTGGGGTATCCTTATTTATTTCTCCTGTTGGGTCGGCTCAAAACATTTGTACATTATGTAAATAAGCTTTTCATTTTTTTATTCTTACGCCTTAAGCCAGGCAGTACTTTAATCAAATTATGTTCTTATATATTACTTTAGCTCAAATAAAACAATCTCTGATTAAAACCATTTTTGTTATTATACTTTCAAGATTATTACCACGACTGCAGAACAATATCGTAATATACTCATGGATACCAAAATCAAGCAACAGCTGATAATTCTATAAATGATCTAAAATTCAAGCAGAAAAATTGCATTTTTTATATAAGATATATATATATATCGTAATTTAAACAATGTGATATGTAAGTAATAAAGTATGACGTCTTTTCTAGTCGTCTCAAAGTGACACCAGCTTGCCACTGGACACCCGGGGGATGCAGGGAGGGACAAAGAAAGGGCGTTGGTCCGGATGTCGGAGAGGCTCGCTCAGTGCTAGGTCTCACGGCAGCCCTCGTGGCCGCCGTTTTGGCTCCTCTCTGCCTCCGCGGCTTCATGCAGGACGCCGAGCTTTCCTCAGTTAATCCTCAACTTTCCCCTGGTCCTGGTGCCACGTGAGACGTACTAGGAGAGCGTCTTTTGATCCCAAACTTTGTCCTTTACTGTCCCGTGCGGACTTCCCACTCTGCACGCCTTGCCACTCAACCCCGACTGCTTCCAACTCACTTGTTGTCTTACCCGGGTTTACGACATATATATATATTTTTTTTTAATTGAATATATGTATTAATATTATTCCCCATTTCTCTCTCGCATCAATTTTGTTAATAAATTATATTAGACGTAAAATACTAGCCTATTCAATGCACAACCTTTACGCCTAATGTGTACAAAAATGTAATAGGTATTGTGGCAACCAGCTTCAAAGGTTGGCTTTCTGCAGTCTAAGAAAAAGGACAGCCAGGCAATAAAATATGTTTAAAAATTCGTCCCTTCATTATCACAATAGAGCGCAGAACGCCAACTAGTAGTATATAATGATCGTTTTATTGTGTATGAGAGTTTACAATTCTATACTATTTGAGTAGGTGAAAATTTACTCTGTTTAAAATTATTCTAAATGCCAAATATGCAATTTTAAGCACACCTCCCAAATTATTCACATTTTAGGCCAAAGTCGCACGATTAGAGTCTATATAATAGTGAAAAAGTAATTCTAACATATATACGTGTAGCGTTATAAATATAGTTTCAAAAATATTATTTTTCTAAAATAGAGCAATGGAATTCTGGTACAAATTATTCAAAATCTAAAAAAATGCATTATTTATTTACATATAGGTAAAACAGGCTCCTAAAAATATAGTTATGGGGGTTATCTTTTAATATGATATAATAATAATATATTTTTAAAAACTTACACAAAAAAATAAAAATTCATTTATTTTTAAAATTAAATGGCATAATTTAAATACCATAATCTGTATATAAAAGCATGACCATGCATTTTATCTTATTTCTATTCAAAGTTAATGCTATTTTTTTATTCACACGTTATCTGAGTTGTGGTAATTTTTGTTCATTTATATATATAATTCACAGGTTTAACCATGCAATATCACACCAAGGTGTTTGGCGGGTCCTCGCACCCTCAGATGACGCAGGGAATCGTGGAGTTTCTAGGGATCAGCACCGGAAAAGTGAAGCTGCAGAAGTTCAGCAACGACGAAACAAACGTCGAGTTCCAAGAAGTGTTGCGTGGTCATGACGTCTACTTGGTCCAGAGCGGCTCAGGTGAGATCAACGACAACCTCATGGAGTTGCTGCAGATGATTCATGCTTCCAAACTGTCCTCTGCCAGCCGCGTCACGGCCGTCATTCCCTGCTTCCCGTACTCCCGCCAAGACAAGAAGGATCATAGCCGAGCGCCCATTACCGCAAAGCTAGTAGCCGACATGCTGTCAGTCTCAGGAGCTAAGCATATTATCACGATGGATCTACACGCCTCTCAGATCCAAGGATTTTTCAACATTCCAGTCGACAACTTAATGGCGGAACCTGCTTTCCTCGAATGGATTAAACACAATATAGAAAACTGGAAATCATGCATAATCGTAGCGCCTGATGCTGGAGCTGCTAAAAAGGTAAGCTCAATTTCTGATCGTTTGGGTGTCGAGTTTGCCTTGATCCACAAAGAGAGAAATAAAAATGGGAACAATGCTTCCTTAGTCCTGGTTGGGAACGTTAGGGACAAGACAGCCATCTTAGTAGATGACATGGCAGACACCTGCTCTACCCTCTGCAATGCCGCTGACAAGTTGATGGCAGCTGGGGCCAGCAAGATCTACGCTATGGTTAGCCATGGCATATTCTCAGGACCAGCTCTCGAGTCTCTCAATGCCTCCTGCTTTGAAACCGTGGTTGTCACCAACAGCATCCCTCAAGAGGACAATATCAGAGTTTGTCCCAAGATCCAATGTATTGACGTTTCCAAATTTTTCGCGGAAGCTATCAGAAGGTTGCACAACAATGAACCTATAGAGTTTCTTTACCAGCATACGCCCTTTTAATACTTTTGTGAAAATTGATGTATAAAATTAAATATATGTATATATAAATTGGTATAAACATACTTATTTTTTTATATAAAAAAATAATTATTAAAATATATTGCGATTGTAATATATAAAATGAATTATAAATATTTTTTATTTGTGTGATTTTTACTTTTTTTCCATGTGTTTGATCCACACGTTATATTTGCGAAAAAATATTTATCCAAATAGAAAGTATTTTTCTCTTCAAATTATGTTATGACGCCAGTGATATTGATAAAATTTAATACCATTTTATATGCCATTTTTCATCATTAAGAACTTTGTGATTTTTTGGTGACTTTATTGAAAGGTTTAATTCAAATTTTCCCTTAACACTTACAGACTACATTTAAAGTTATATAATTAAACGTGTCTTAAACATTTTCAATTCTTGGGTGTCGATTTTTTTTTGTTGTTGTTGGAAGCGTTTGGTTTCTAGAGAACCTGCCTACTACCCTATCTCTCTAGTTTGAAAATGCAAAAAAAAAAAAAAATAATAATAATAAAACAACAACAACTATATTATATCTCTATATAATATATATATAAAAGTCAGTGTATATGTGTATATATTAAAAATTAAAAAAAAAGCCATATCCTGACCAGGAACACATGTGCTTTTTAGATGGCACAGCGCCATCTAGTGGAACAGAATTCAACTAAACGTTGATTTAGCCTGTTTCCTGATATTTGGCCAACCCAATTTCTTGATAAGGGAACAGGCTAAATCAATGTTTAGTTGATTTCTGTTCCACTAGATGGCGCTCTGCCATCTAAAATTTGCATGTGCTCCTAGTCAAGATATGCCTTTTTTTTTCTATTATATTTTTCATATATATATTTTTTTTCAGTTATTTTTGTTTAAAGATCATTTTGATATTGTACACATAAAAAATATTTGCCCGTTGAAAATCAGAAAATTTGCTTGTAAGCTTGCAAAACCAAAAAAAAACTTTTTACCTGAATTGTATTTTCTTTTTTTCAAATAATTTCTGAGTATTAATTGTTCACATATATATGTGATATATTCTTGGTTTCTCAAGAAGCCATTGGGACCAAAAATCTTTTTGGTCGCAGTGGTTACAGCCTACTTCACGCTGACGAGCGCCAACAGCGCGAAACGCGTTCGTGGATGGCTTTTCTTGATTTATCAAGAAATTGGGTTGGCCAAATATCACGGAACAAGCTAAATAAACGTTTAGTTTATTTTTGCTCCACTAGATGGCGCTCTACCATCTAAAAGCACATGTGCTCGTGGTCAGGAAATGCCTTCTTTATTTTTAATATCTATCTTTATAAAAATCCAAACTATATTTTTCAGCAAATATCCACACTCTACTGAATCGATTTTTAAAACTACGTGAAAATGAAAGAAAAAAATAAAAGATAAAAAGATCAGGTGTTGAAATCAAAAATAAAAATGGCATATCCTGACCAGGAGCACATGTGCTTTACAGAAGGCAGAACGCCATCTGGTGGAACAGAAATCAACTAATCATTGATTTAGCCTGTTCCCTGATATTTGGCCAACCCAATCAATCATCTTGGTACAGCCTACTCCACGCTGACGAGCGCCAAAAAAGCGCGAAACGCGTTAGTGGATGGCTTTTCTTGATTTATCAAGAAATTGGGTTGGCCAAATATCAGGGAACAGACTAAATCAATGATTAGTTAATTTCTGTTCCACCAGATGGCGTTCTTCCTTCTGTAAAGCACATGTGCTCCTGGTCAGGATATGCCATTTTTATTTTCATATATATATGTTTTGAAATATATGTATATGTGTGTGTGTGTGTCTTCAAAAAATCAATTCAGTAGATAAAGGATGTTTACTCGAAAAATATTTTTATCAAATATTCGTTAGGCAAACTTTCACTCGAGTGAAACCCTGGCGAAGCTGGGTATATGCGGAAGTTTCCTATAAAATGGAAAGGCTTAGGAGAGGTTTGAGTGACTTTCACAACCAAATTTAACGTCGTTCGTTTAAATGATTACAATTTTCTTCTTGTAAACTTTTTGATAAATGTTGGTAGTGCCACACACACACTGCCTAATTACCTAATTAATGGTTATTAATCAAACAGGATCTATACCATACCACAGGTGTCGCCAGCTACTTCTATTATCCATCAATCTTATATTCTATATATAAATAAGCCTTTCTAATCATTTTACAATACCCCCGAGACGAAAGTCCAATTTATAAAGTGAGGCTAGTAAAAAATTTTAAAAATGATTATGTCATAACAGGCCTTAAAAACAAAAATAAATGTGCAATCATTGCGTTTTAAGCATGACTATTTAAAAAAAAAGCTTTTTAAATTTTCTACACACACCATGATATAGTATATATATGTGGAGAATCTTGCCGATTCTCTGTTTACTCTGTGGTAGTTGTGATAGCGAAGGTGCTGTCAACTGGAAGTTTTTTGAATTGGGGTGAATTTTGCAGTCGTGATGACAGGAGTGAGGACACAGGATAGGTTGGTCAAGGGAACCGATGCTGACAGACAGAGAGCAATCGGGTAGAGTGAGCAAACGCCCCGCGATTTACACTGGATCAGAAGACACGTCTAGTACGGATGAGACTCGGAGACGCTACTGAGGCTTCCCCAGTCGGGTGGTGTCACGTGACCTCTATTGAGATTCTGATTGGTCATTCATTACATCATGGAAGATGAAGAATCGCCTTGATTGGTTCAAACGACTGGTAAGCCATCTTTGATAGTTATAGCAGAAAATGTGAGGATGGAGCATTGACCCAAATAAAGTTGTTTTCAGCGAATTCAACTCCGGTGTCCTTTGTCTTGGAGTTCTTTGGAATAAAAGTGTCGTTGACCTAGCGCTAATGATGCGAGATAGAAATCTTTCCTCTTAACTCTAGGCCTAACTGCAATCGTTTATTAATATCTATAATCGTATTATCTCCTTGTTTTTCTCTGTCTGTCTGACATACAGTCCGTATTTTATTTGGCCCTTGACAGTACATCATGTTATACAGTAGTTATAAGTTTGGTACAGGGTACAAGGTGGTGGGGCATATGCAGGGACATGGTAGAATGACTGGGGTTTTAAATTATTAGAGATGTCCCCCCAACGAATGGAAAGGTTAGAAGGGGTTCTAAGCTCTGTGGAGTCGATCTCAGTAATCAGACTGATTAATGGGGTCGTTATGATATGATTATAGGGAATGTGGGGTACTGAGATAAGGAGCAATAGGTAGTCGATTTAGGTATAAAAGGTTGGTAGCAAATAATAATAATATTTTTAAAAAAGACTGATAAGGTTATATACAGGTGTGGTGGTGGTGCAGTGTCAGACCGTGACCGTTTTATTTAGGCAGCTGGATTAGTGCTCATGAAGTACGAGGACGTCTGTCGAGGACAGGAGAGAGCGAACCCCTTTTTGCGGGTTGCGACTCGATGGGGACAGTCCAATCTTTGGAATTGGCACGGTGACATACAGTTAAATTTAGTCCGCTATATAATATCCTAAAGGCTGAAGCATGTGAAAAACCATGCACAGGCTAGGTGTTTATATGTGCAAGAACAAAAACTTTGAATAACAAAAAAAAAGGAAGTTTGTACTCTTTGGGAGTTTGAACATTGAAATTTATACTCTTTGGGAGTTTGAACATTGAAATTTATACTCTTTGGGAGTTGTAAAAAAATTGAAAACGACATATTTCCTTACGAGTAAGCTCAAAATATCGCTGAGTTATTCGAGGAACTAGTAAGAAAAACATTTGACGTGACATAAAGGACATTGAGGACGAGCTGCAAAAACAGCTTTTTCTGGACACTGGTATGTGTACGCACTGTTGGTATATTTGGATATTGGAAAAATAGAAATGATTACATAAAGGTTATATCATATTAGTTGGTTTTATATAAAAGATAGTGGATGGGTAACATTTAAAAATAATAAGTAAGTAATATTTAAAAGTGGGAAAATAATGGGATTATAATACAATAAAATAATTGGGTTAATAAAGATAAATGAGATCAAAAGGAGTAAAAGCTAAAATGATGCCCTTTTACTCAAATGGAAATGTAAAGTGCGCGTCCATATGCTACACGAGGGAGGAAGAGACACGCCCAGGGTGGGGTGTTTACATACGCCGCGCGAGGGGAAGGCGATGTATTTTTGGTGTGGCGGAACTCTGACCTAATTTCTAGCTGACGATCTGGTGGCTTTGGGGGATGCTGGTCATTTAAGATGGCGTTAGATCCATTTTTGGTATTATTAGTCTTCTCCTTCTAGTTTTTTCAAGAAGGTGGTGGGTCGTAGCGTGACTATTGACAATTAAAAATTATTTATTGTCTTCTAGACAATATTACATCTCAAAGAGAGAGAGAGAGAGAGAGAGAGAGAGAGAGAGAGAGAGAAGAGAGAGGTATATACATGAAAATGAAAAATGATATATATATATATATGATACAATTTTACAAAGTGATGGAAGATGAAGGTAGAAGGAAACCGCGGCGCTGGAGGGTCCTGGACCAGGCGATGAGCGGGTCCTCCACTGCTTCTCCGAGCCCAACCTGGACAAAGTGGCGATATATTCGCAACTTTGCTGACGCCAGGATGGAAAGGGCGTCGTCCTCAAGGCCGGACCCGCCGAAGAGCCAGGTCTGCAGGTCAGGGAGCCGCCCGATGATGTTGAAGGCCTCTCTGATGAGAGGCCTGATGGATCGGCAGCACCAGTATCGGTGGCCGAGGGAGCGGTCGATGGACCCGCAGGCAGGACACGCGGGGCCGTCCGAGGCAGGATGGGGCAGGGCGTGGAGGGCCAACTTGAGGGCCGCGATCCGGGGCCCGTCGGGCCGAGCGGGTCGTGAGGCCGTTGAGGAACGGCGTGGCCGTTCCGCGTAGCACCACGGCCGCAGCTAATGATGATGAAGATGGAAGTGGGTCGTAGCGTGGTGGTAGATGGGTTTATGGGACGGTGTATGTGCGTGAATTTGGTTATCGGTTCGTGTTGGAGAGTAACTTTGCACATCAGCCGTTGCCTAGCAACGCCACCTTCCTACCAGACATCACGTACCCTGGCGCCACCCCGACCGGCTGTACCTGTAGTGTTTAGTTCAACTTTGGTTGTCTGCCCCTACGCTTGCTTTTGTTTTGCCTCTTTTGTTTTCTGTCATCTTAATTTAATGTTTTGTTAATTAAACAATAATATCTAAAATCCAGCCTCTGATTCTCCTACATGGTAGCAGAGCGTGGTTGGTATCATTTTTTTTTTAAATCTAAGCTGAATTTCGTTTTGCTTGCTCAAGATGACTACTGAACTTCCACAAATTCAAAAATTCAATGGCGATAATTTTCATCTATGGAAATTTCAAATTAAGATTATTCTAGAAGCAAAAGATCTCAGCATAACTGATGGCTCTGAAGTAAAACCTGAAATAGAGGATATTGCAAAATTTTCTGAATGGAAAAAGAAAGATGCAAAATCCAAAATGCTGATCACTACTGCTCTGGATTTTAAATATCTTCAACATATTGTTAATTGCCAGACTTCAGCAGAAATGTGGAAGAAATTATCAACAATATATAAACTGAAATCTGAAACAAACAAATATTTGCTGCAACAAAGATTTTTCGAATATAAAATGAATCCATATGATAACATTGCTTCTCACATTTCCAAAGTTGACACTCAGGCACAACAAATGAAAGATCTAGGTGAGCCAATCTCTAATGTTGCCCTAATTACAAAGATAATTTGCAGCTTGCCTGAAAAATACAAGAATTTCATAACAGCGTGGGATTCAGTTTCATCAGAAGAAAAGACTCTAGAAAACTTGATGGCAAGATTACTGAAAGAAGAAAGCTCACAGGATCATTGGGACTCTTCAGGAAATTTTAAATCAGACAATGCCTTGATGACTTTTCAAAGATCAACAGAAATTCAACAGCTTCCAACAAACAACAGCAGCATCAAAAATTCATTAAAGATAGAAAAAAGAACACACACTGTGGATATTGCAGGAAGAAGGGACATTGGTGGAAAGAATGCTATAAAAGAAAGGAAGAACAGAAAGGACAACAGCCAGGTTTTGCAGCCAGAGATGATAGCTGTGCTTTTTCAGCTGAGACAAGTGCCTTCCTCGCTTAAACAAAGGATTCCTGGATTGCAGACTCGGGAGCAACGGACCACATGACTTTCAGAAGAGAATGGTTCTCTACATTCGAAGAAATACCAGAAGGTGTTAACCCTGTGTGCCTTGGAGATGGAAAGAATATCTATGCAAAAGGTAAGGAAAATATTGATATTCTCTATTATGTTAATAGTCAGGAAATTAATACAACTCTTTTGGATGTTCTCTATATTCCTGAATTGGAGACCAATCATTTTTCAATATCTAATGCAACAAAACATGGTTTTACGCTCATTTGTAAAGGAAATCAGATAAAATTGACAAAAAATTCGAAATTGATAGTTACTGGAATAAAGGATAAATCAAATCTTTATAGAATTTTTATTAAAGCAAAGCAGTTTTCACAAACTCATGTTGCTCAGTTAAGTCTAGATATATGGCATCAAAGAATGGGTCATGTAAATCCTATAAAATTAACCCAAATGTTTGAAAATAATGTTTTTGAAGAAAACATTAAAATTAAAGAAAAGCCTGATCCTTTACTATGTGAAGCATGCATCTATGGAAAACAAAATAGAAAAAGTTTTTCACGAGTCAACAAGTCCAAATTCGACCTATCCAGGAGAGCTGATGTATTCAGATATTCGTGGACCTATGAGTAAAAGATCACCAGGTGGATCATTATATTTTGTATCATTCAAGTATAATTTTTCAAGATTTAAAGTGGTCTACTTCATTAGGCATAAATCAGATGTACTTGAGAAATTTAAAGAATTTGTAAAAAGAGTTAGGACTGAAACTGGAAATAAAATAAAAAGATCCAGAACAGATAATGGCACAGAATTTTTAAAATAATAAATTTTCTGATTATCTAAAATCTCTAGGAATTGTTCATGAACTCACTGCTCCGTATACCCCAGAACAGAATGGATAACGGAACAATAGTTGAATCAGCTAGATGCTTGTTACATGGAAGAAAAATGCCGCTTGAACTGTGGGCTGAGGCCGTAAACACAGCAGTCTATCTCTTAAATAGATGTACTACTAAAGTATTGGGAAATTCTACACCTTATGAAATATGGTGCAAGAGAAAACCCTCCATCTTACATTTGAAAACTTTTGGATGTAATACTTATGTGCATATACCAAAGGATAACAGAAAGAAATTAGACAAAAAGAGTATTCGTACATTTTTTGTTGGATATACTGAAACTAACAAAAATTATAGAATGTGGGATCCTATTGCTAGAAAAATTATTATAAGCAGAGATGTAATATTTACTGAAGCTAATACATCAGAAAATATTCAGGATAACCAACAAGAGCAGGTAACTTTATATAGTGAAGCAAGTGTTGATACCACAAATACCAGTTCCAAACCAGAAGAATCACGCAGATACCCTCTCAGGAATAGAATCAGAGAAAAGAAACAACCATCAACCAACTGTATAAGAGCTATTTCATATGCTTGTTATGTCCATGACCAAGAACCATTGAACTATGAAGATGCAATTGTAAGACAAAACTCAGAAAAGTGGAAACTAGCTATGGATAATGAATTCAATTCCTTGATGAAAAATCAAACATGGACTTATGTGACACTACCATCAGACAGAAAAGCTATTGCATGCAAGTGGATATACAAAATAAAGCAAAATGCAGATGGATCAAATAACATGTTTAAGGCTAGACTAGTTGCGAAAGGTTATTCACAAAAATCTGGACTTGATTATGGTGAAACTTTTTCTCCAGTAGTAAAATTCGATTCAATTAGAACAATCTTATCACTTTGTGCATCACTTGATATGGAAATGATTCAATTAGATGTAAAATATTCCTTCTTGAATGGTGACTTGGAAGAAGAACTTTACATGGAACAACCCCCAAGGTTATGAAAACCAAGATTTTCAAAATCATGTTTGCCCTCTTCAGAAAAGTATCTATAGTCTTAAGCAATCCCCCAGAATTGGAACAAGAAATTTCATGAGTTTTTAATTAAGTTTGATCTCAAACCTTGCATATCAGATTCATGTGTCTATACAATGAAGTGTAAACAGGCTTACATATTACTTGCAATATATGTAGATGATTGCTTAATCTGCAGTATAAACAAACAACATTTAGATGATATAGTACAGTACTTAAATTACCATTTTGAAATAAAAACTTTTACTGCCGATTATTTCCTTGGCCTACAAATAAATCGAGATAGAACAAGTAAAACATTATTTCTACATCAAGCCTCATGCATTGAAAGAACACTTGGACATTACAACCTCCTTGAAATTAAGTTACAACCCGTACCTTCTGATCCTTACTCAAAACTAACAAAAGAGATGTGTCCAAAGGATGATCAGGAAATTGAAGAAATGAACAAGATTCCATACAGACAGACAATTAGCAGTTTAATGTACCTTATGACTGGAACTAGACCTGATATTGCCTACGCAGTCCGCAGGGTTAGCCAATTTATGAACAACCCAGGACTTTCACATTGGACCGCAGTAAAGAAAATATTTGGATACTTAAAAGCTACGAAAAACATCGGTATTTGTTTTGGTAGGAGTTCCTGCACAACATCTCTGATAGGTTTTTCCGATGCTGATTTTGCTGGAGACCTAGACACAAGAAAATCAACCACCGGATATGTGTTCATGTTGAATAATGGACCTATTTCTTGGTGCAGTCAAAAACAGAATTGTGTATCTCTATCAACAACAGAATCTGAATATATTGCGGCTTCCAAAGCAACGAAAGAAGCAATTTGGCTGAGACAACTTCTACGAGAGCTACATCAAGAACAAGCAAAGCCTACAACAATTTATTGCGACAATCAAAGCTGCATAAGACTTGTTCACAACCCAGAATACCACAAAAGAACTAAACATATTGATATTTCGTATCACTTTATCAGAGATCAATTTCAAAACCATGCAATTGACCTTCTTTATGTCTAGATGGCGATTTTGTCGGGAGGAAATTGATCTAAAGAGACAAGGGTCGCCTCTCCCGTCAAAATATACGTCTAAAACCAGACGCCATCTATTGACCGTCGCCGCAACTAGCGGCCTCGGGTCGGTGACAATGCCACAACACCAGCTTTGGCAAACTGAAAAGCGTCCACCTAGAGACCATGGTTTCGGGCTAAAGGCCCTCGTCAGTCTAGGGCGGATTTATTCCATGAGATCCACACGGGATCTAATAGAATCTTGACAATCTGCCAAAGAGGTGTTTAGCTGGCAAAGTGGATGGGCCATATCTATGGCTAAAATATAGATGGCAATTTTGTCGGGAGGAAATTGATCTAAAGCAGTGTCGGGCAACCTTTTTCGAGTTGCGGCGCACTAAGCTTAATTTCTTTTTTTCGCGGCGCACCTGTGAGAATTTCGTAACAAAAATATGTTTTTCCTTTTTTAACCAACAGATTTTACGGTCTACAAAACTTATTGTGTGAATGTGTGTGTGTTTTACAACATGCAAAAAAATGAAGAATTACTACAGCAATACTTTGACGAAAACTCCGAATAAAATTTTTAAATAAATTTATGAATTTTTTTGTTTTCTTTTTTTTAAGCTTTGTAGCTTTGAGTCTCTATTAATAAACAGCTGTGTCAAAGATTGTAAATGACGGTTAAGTTTGGACATATTATTTTAAAAATTAGGTATTTTCCCGCAGTATGTATTCAACTTTATTAAATAAAGTTGTTTTCGCGGATTGTTTTTTTTTTAACTTATGATTTTAAATAGGTACGTACCTATTTGCATTTTTATTTTTTAATAATGGCACGTGCCAGTTATGTACGTCAAGATTATGTACATACGTTATATGAAATATAAAATTATGCAAACTGTTGTAATTATAATACCAAAATAAGTTTTATATAAAATGAAATTTGCTTTTTTTTAATTTCATTTTTTATATGAAAATTTTTGAAAAAATTATTAAAATTGAATAAAAATTATAAAAAATATTTTTTGAAACATTATTTTTAAATTTAACCAAAAGTTCTAAATACCTACAAAAATGTTCGCGGCACACCTAGAATTCTTCGCGGCACACCAGTGTGCCACGGCACACCGGTTGCCCGACACTGATCTAAAGAGACATGGGTCGCCTCTCCCGTCAAAATAAAGTCTAAAACCAGACGCCATCTATTGACCGTCGCCGCAGATTGTCAAGATTCTATTAAATCCCGTGTGGATCTCATGGAATAAAATCCGCCCTAGACTGACGAGGGCCTTTAGCCCGAAACCATAGTCTCTAGGTGGACGCTTTTCAGTTTGCCAAAGCTGGTGTTGTGGCTTTGTCACCGACCCGAGGCCGCTAGTTGCGGCGACGGTCAATAGATGGCGTCTGGTTTTAGACGTCTATTTTGACGGGAGAGGCGACCCTTGTCTCTTTAGATTCTTTATGTCTGCACCAATGCTCAAGCTGCAGACATATTTACGAAAGCTCTACTTCCAGAAAAGTTTAGAAGACTAAGAAGCCAACTTGGACTGTTTGAAACAACTAAGTGCTTGTTAAGTGGGAGTGTTGGAGAGTAACTTCGCACATCAGCCGTTGCCTAGCAACGCCACCTTCCTACCAGACATCACGTGACCTGGCGCCACCCCGACCGGCTGTACCTGTAGCGTTTAGTTTAACTTTGGTTATCTGCTCCTACGCTTGCTTTTGTTTTGCCTCTTTTGTTTTCTGTCATTTTAATTTAATGTTTTGTTAATTAAACAATAATCTCTGAGATCCAGCCCCTGATTCTCTTACAGTTCGTGTCCGGAAAAGGTCTTAGAAACTATCTCCTAGAATCTCAAGGACGAGGGCGACCAATGTATGAATTTGGGTGATAACGGTCCACATATTTTGTAGAATGTCTTTTATTGTTTGGTGGGTCAGCGTTAACAGTGAGATGGTTATCAAGAAGATAGCTTCTTGAAGCGGAGCCGTGAAGCCGCGAACACACGCCCCAGAGCTTCAGCAAAGAAGTCCTCGAAGGCAGCGAGTAGCTCGCAGGGCAAGCCGTCCCAGCCGGGGGCCCTTCCGCGAGGGAGGATGCAGATGGCGGCGTTAATCTCCTCCACGGTGATGGCATCCCTGTGGATGGGGTCATCCGCGTCGATGTCGATTGGGGAGACCGTCCCTTGGATGAAGGCCGCGCCGGCAGCCGGATCGCGCGGGAGAAGCTTGGGCGGATGGTGTCGAGGGCCTTTCGCCGTAGCTCGGGGCCCTCGATGACGCGGCCGTCATCGTCCCTGACGACGGTGGCGGGGCGTCGAAGATGAACCGCGCGCGCCAGGTCCGGATGCGACGGGTAGTCGGCCAGGACGGAGGAGGCCTCGAGCTGCGCCGCGATGAATCTTCGGGCTCGGGTGACGTAGCCGTCGCTGGCAGCGTGGCGCGGGTCGTGGAGAGATCTGGCCTCCGCTAGCAGCCCCGCCTTGATCGTGGTCCACCTGTTCCACAGGATCCCGTCGGGTGCTCGGCCGATTTCCTCCTCTAACTCCCGGATGTAGCCAGCCAGGTGTTCCAGCTCAAGCCCCGAGCGGAGCATCGCGGCCAAGCGAGGCTGGGGGGGAGACGGCGGGCGGGCCCACCTGGAGCAGCACTAGGCGGTGGTCGGAGAGATGGTAGTGGCTGGTCGCGTAGGTGTTCACGCGATCTAGGAAGCCCGCAGGAACGAGGATCCGGTTCAGTCGGTTGCTCTCGATACGGTCGCCGTGGCTAGCGACCCTGGTGGGCAGGTGAGCGGCGTCAAACTGGGTGGCCAGGTCCACCAGCGTAGCCAGGTCCAGAAGAGCGGCGAAGGCATCCGCGGAAGACGATGAAGACTCCCTGATATTAAGATCCCCGAGGACCCAGGCCCCCTCCTGGATCGCTGTCGCCGCCAGGAGCTCCAGTTGCTCATTCCGCTCGCGGGGGTCGTGTGCCAGATGGGCGTTGATGATGGTCATCTCCTCGCCGTGGACATCGATGACGGCCAAGGCAATGTGGCAGGTCACAGGACACGCTGTCATAGCACGGCGATGCCTGGCCCGATGACGCAGGCGAGTCCGGATCCCGAGATGGCTAAGGGTGGCGTGACAACAGCGTTGTAGCCGAGGCAGAGGTCTTGGCCTTGGTCAAGATGGAAGCTGTTTGCCTCCTGGACAAACGCGATGTCCACTTGGTGTTGCCTGAGGAGATGTTAAAGTACAAGGCTCCTCCCCCGAGTGGCGAGCCCACGAGCGTTGATTGTGGCGATGCGGAAGTTCATTTACCCTTTACTCCAAGTGAGTTCTGGGCAATCCTGAGGAGCTTGAAGATGGAGGTGGAGGAACCGGGTCGCTTGGCCAATATGGCTGAGATCAGCCTGATCAACGCGGCCTTTTGGGCGGCTGTGAGCTTGGGCATCAGGTTCCTGAGCTCGGATTTTGAGGCGAGGGCACGTAGGACCTCTTCCCTCTGGAGACCTAGTTGGTCAGTCTCGGCATACAAGGAGCTGGAGGCCTTCTCGAGGAAGGTGTCGAGTTCGCGCCTGACGACGCTCTTCTGGGATGATGAAGACGATCCGGTGTTCTCTTGATCTCTATTCTCCACATCCATCATCTCGATGGTTGTAGGAGCGGTCTCGAGCGTCCTCGGGGCAGGAAGAGGAGCGGCTACGATTGATGGACTTTGTTCCTTCTCGGGTTAATTAGGGGGTTCTGGTCCAGCAGGCTGAGGCGTCGTGGAGCGGGGGGTCACGGGAGCTTTAATTGGCACCTCCGCAGGTGGAGTAGGGGGTGCTGGTGCAGCAGGCGCAGGTGCTGGCTGACTGGGCTGCTGAGGTGCGGCGGGTGACCTGGCATCGGTGGGGGAGGAGGGTGATGCTTGCCTGGGGCCGGTGGTCTGCCTGGAGAGCATTGGGCAGTTGGCCCTGCGGTGACCCTGCTTGTTACACTTCGAGCACTTAATGCCGAAGGTAAAGAAGGCCCAAGGGTGTCCCCTTTGGATTTAATATCCAGGCGGGTGGGCAGCTTCTCCATTTTAACGCCGTCGTGGAGGAGGATGTAAGCCTCGCGGCAGCCGTCTGCATAGGTGTATTCACCCACCTTGAACTGCATGGGAGCGATGGATGTCACGCGCCCATATGGCCGCAGCGCCTCGATGATGGTGGCGTCTTCTACAAAGAAGGGGAGGTTTCCAATAATGATTCTATCCGCTCTCTTGCGGAAGGGGAAGGTCCTGAGGGTTGTGCCCTCGATCTCGAGACCCCCATCGATGAGGCGCTCTGCAGGGGCCTTAGTGGTTAGTCCTACCAGGACGTGGCCGTTCATACTGGTCAGTTGGATGATGTTCTTGGCCCCGCCGACCACTTTATCCACCGCCTGGAGGTACTGGTAGGGAGTGAAGTCAGGGCAGTTCTTGTTCTTTACCACGGTGTAGCCGTCTTTTTCCTCCTCCTCCATTGCATCAGCCCAAATCTTTAGGGCTTTTTCAGCGCCGTTTGTAGGCGATTTTGGTGCGATGCCGTCCGTGGCGACAAATTTTGTATTTCTTCCGCCAGCAGGCGAATTCGCTTTGGTAGCGGTTGCTTGAAAATTATTCGAATTCTTTTCCAAATTCATTTTCGCCAATATCTCGGCGCTGGCTTGGAGTTCGGAGCTGGGCCTTACAGGCGCAGGTGCAGCTCGTTCAGGGCTTTCTGGTGATATAGGATTTGACACACTTCTGCGCATTCTTACGCACGCCAACGGCGTAAAACGGCAGAGCACGAAAGAACGGCTGCCGATCAGTTGCGTGCGCGCGTGCCTATTAAGGTGGCGTTCAGGCGTTCGCACAAGCCGTTGGCCTGGGGGTTATTACTGGTGATGAGGAGAGGATAATATTCCTGTTAAGTAGGAATCTCTTAAATTTGGGAGAGGTAAAGGCAGGGGCCTGTCCGTGAGTAAGCGTTTCGGCGTTCCATCCTGCAATACCTTTTTAATAACCTGCTGGTAGGTGTGGATGCTAGTTGACCTGGACGCTACCGCCCACGCGTATCTCGTGAGGTGATCTACGGCTACGTGAAGGTAGGTCTTGGTATTACCATATTTAGCAAACCCAGCGATGGTGTCGAGAGAAACTAAGTCAAACGGTTGTGTGGCCAAAGGAAGTTGTCCTAGTTCACCGAATGTGGGACCTCGAGGAGGTTTTGTCAACTGGTAGATTGGGCAGGTTTTAACAGCGTTGGCAATGTCTCTCGACATTCCCTTACAGTAGTACTGTGCGGATATCAGCCTGGTCATCTGTGATATGCCTGGATGGTTGTAGCGGGCGTGTACGGTGTTTAATAGATCAGTTGTTAGTGTCAGGGATGACATTTTGGTCACTCCCCTGCGAGTCATGGTGTGGAGTTCATTGCAATCAAGGATCAGTTTGCATTCTCCAGAAGGAGCGAGTTGGTGGCTCTTAATAAGATTGGCGTCTAAGAAACCACAGAACGGGTTACAAGATAGGAGATCCGCTTTATGTTGTTGCGCGCCTTTTATGTAGCGGACTTCATACTCGTAACACGATAATCTCAACACGATAATCTCAATCTGCCTGACGGGTTTTTGATCGTCTTCAGCCATTGCAATGCGTGATGGTCAGAAAATATTGTAAATCTTCTACCCATCTGGTAAACACGGAACTTTTCCACGCTCTCGACAATTGCGAGACATTCTAGTTCGGAGATGGTATAATTCCGTTCGTGTATACGCAGAGCACGACTGAAGTACTGGACTGGATAAGTCTTCCTGTTTGAGGATGCCTGCTATGTCTAGTGTTGAGGCGTCACAGTACACCTGGCATGGCAGACCTTCCTGATAAAGGTGTAAGACTGGATGTGTGGTGAGCGAGTCCTTTTGGGCGTTGAATGCCGCTTGGCACGCTTCATCCCAGGCCCATATTGTATCTTTTTTGAGAAGGTTATTTAGGGGTACGCAAGCGGGAATATTCTGGAATGAACTTATTATATACCTTCACCGCACCTAGAAAGGACTGTAATGTTTTGCGGTTGTGTGGTGGTTGAATGGCGTGGATGATGTCTGTGTTTCGCGTGAGTTTGTGGTGGTACCGGCGATATGATTTTGAAATGTATTGTGGTGAATGTTATGTGCGGAGGCGTGTACACGTGTGAGCGCGTGTTGTGAGGTTTTGTCACGATTGTACAAGGTAAGATTATCCAATCGCCGTGAAACTTTAGGAAGTTATTTACTATACTACTGGGAAGGTTTCTGGTTTGAATTTGATTCGAAATAAATATTTGTTCCAATTTTATTTGCAAATTGTCTACTTTCACTTGAAAGCAACGCCTCTCTCGGCATCTGGTGAAATTACATTTATAAATTGTAAAAATGCTAAAATGTGTTCCAAGTATAATAAATTGAATATTTAATTTGAGTATTTAGTAATATAATATTCCAATGACGTTGTAAAAAACACTTGGAATTTCAATTTATTAATATATATTTAAAGAAAATATCTTATTTAAAATTTAATAAAACTTTTCAAAAATATTACGTGTTTCAAATATATATTTAAACGCATATAACAATATTTATATACGTTTATAAATCTATATATAGGTGGATTGGATGTTTTCTAGAATCGTTTTAACAAATGTTCGTTAGGCAAACTTTTACTTGGGTAAAAACCGGACGAAGCCGAGGACATTCGCTATCTATATTAATAAAATGGAAATTTCATAAGTGGACATCACTAAAAACTTTCGTTACAATGCATCAATTTCAACCAAATTTTCAACATTTATGTAAAACGAGATGGAGCAGGTTTTGCTTAACATCAAAATATATTTCCTAACATTAACATGCGTAACTTCGCTGTTATCGATTAAATACAAAAAATCAACAGAGTTAATTTTATTTATATATAAATACAAAATTAAATTTCAACAGAGTTAATTTTTTTACATACTAGCTAATAATCTCAATCTAAAAAATATTCAAAACAAGCAATTTTAAGATAACACCATATGTAAAACAGTCGGCCAAGAAAACAACAACGATATTACATCTTTCTCACATATTCACACACAATCTTGATTAATAATTAAAACTAATCTTTAACATTGTTTATTATACTTCAACTTTTATTTCTACATTTGTTTTTAAATACCCAATTGTTTTATCATGTTTCTAATTTCGCCTAACAAATATACAAATTTATAGTGACCAACATATGCAAATTTTATCTTTATTTTTATTTAACTTGATATCGTAAACATAACATCCATTGTAAGCATTTTTCTGTTCACCTTCCGTGGTTTCTCTTTTCTCTGATAGTTTTTAGATGTAGTATATTTTCTTATTACTAGACTACAAACATTCCCTCGAGAAAAACCTGGGCGAAGCCGGGTACATCTTCTATATAAATGGAAATTTCATAAGTGGTGTTCGCTAAAAACTTTCGTTACAATGCATCAATTTCGACCAAATTTTCAACATTTATGTAAAACGAGATGGAGCAGGTTTTGCTTAACATCAAAATATTTTTCCTAACTTTAAAATACATAACTTTGCTGTTATCGATAAAATACAAAAAAAATCAACAGAGTTAATTTTATTTATATATAAATACAAAAAAAAAATTCAGCAATTCATTCAACTCAATCTAAAAAAATATTCAAAACAAGCAATTTTAAGATAACACCATATCTAAAACAGTCGGCCAAGAAAACAACAACGATATTACATCTTTCTCACATATTCACACACAATCTTGATTAATAATTAAAACTAATCTTTAGCATTGTTTATTATACTTCATAATATATAATATTCGTTAGGCAAACTTTCACTCGGATAAAACCCGGGCGAAGCCGAGTACACATCCGCTAGTAGATTATAAACACAAGGTAATAAGACCAAATCCATGATAAGGCACGATTTAGAATATAGAATAGAAACACAAGGTAATAAGACCAAATCCATGATAAGGCTCAATTTGATTATATAGATTATAAACACAAGGTAATAGGACCAAATCTATGATAAGGCACAATTTGGAATATATAGAATATGAACACAAGGTAATAAGACCAAATCCATGATAAGGCACAATTTGGATTATAGATTATGAACACAAGGTAATTAGACCAAATCCATGATAAGGCACAATTTGGATTGTAGATTATAAACACAAGATAATTAGACCAAATCCATGATAAGGCACAATTTGAATTATCTATATATATATAATTGAATGTCTGTCTGTCTGTACTCTATAGATTCAAATACCATACATCCAATCGCCGTGAAATTTTGGGATATTATTAGGTATATCACCGGGAAGGTTTTTGAAAAATAATTTCATGAATATCTTGAATATCCTTAGAGTTATTTGCAGATTTGTAGATTTAACTCGCAAGCAGCGCCCCCATTGTGACGATGATAACAAGTTTTCTTATCACTAAGTTTGTTATCTTAAATATTATTTATCAAAAGTAAGATTATCTCAGGATGACATGGCAATTTATTTGAGACAAGAATAATGATACAATTCCAAGGCGAAGATACTATTCCTTTAACTTCCAATTACCGAGGGAACAAATTAATATTGATTTTATTCAACTTATCGAGTATTTTTCAAGGGACCGGGAAAAAATGTTCACTAGATAAAACGATGATTTTGTAATGTAGAAAATTAGGAAAGACAAAATTCAGGATGACACGGCACACAGGGACCGGGAAAAAATGTTCACTTTATCGAGAGATTCAAATTTACGAGTTTCAAATTATCAAAATATCTTTTTTTTAATAAGTTTATAGAGAATTGTTATAACAAATGTTCGTTAGACAAACCTTTACTCGGGTAAAACCTCGGGCGAAGCCGGGTACGTCCGCTAGTCTATATCTATATTAATAAAATGCAAATTTCATAAGAGGACATCACTAAAAACTTTCGTTACAATGCATCAATTTCGACCAAATTTTCAACATTTATGTAAAACGAGATGGAGCAGGTTTTGCTTAACATCAAAATATTTTTCCCTGACATTAACATGCGTAACTTCGCTGTTATCGATTAAATACAAAAAAAATCAACAGAGTTAATTTTATTTATATATAAATACAAAATTAAATTTCAACAGAGTTAATATTTTTACATACTAGCTAATAATCTCAATCTAAAAATATAATATAAAAAGCCAACAATGAAGAGTGAATGTAAGGATAATTAAAACTATTGTTATTAAAGTTGTTTTATCCCAATGGCAAGTATTAATATGCCACCGATTGTAATTAAATCGACGATCGGACCAACCGGCGAGAAACTATGCATAATCGAAGCCTCCTTAATAACGAAGATCCTAGACAAATGTGGAATCGAGTATAAACTTGAGGAAACGGTTCAATCAAAGAAGAGAACTCGCGGCTCCCAATCGGATGACTCAAGATCGCCAACTAGGAGCGAGCGTAATCTGAAGACGCCTAGAATGGACATCGACGAACAAAGTCCCGCCACTGAAATTTCTCAACAAATGAACGTAGCTCACCCACCGCAAGACGATGAAGAAAATAACGACAACGATGGCCCATGGACCACAGTCACTAACGTGAAAAAACCGAGAATTCCTCCTGTTATTGCAGAAAATGTAGCAGATTGGAAGCTTCTTTGCCAAGAACTAAAAGGCTTGTGCACGGAACCATTCCAAGTCACGATTTCTGGCAAAAAGCACATAATTAAATCGAAAAACATAGCCGACTTCAAAAGAATCAGGGAGTATGTACAGAAAAATAATGGAGGATATTCCTACAGACTACAGGAGGAAAAACCACTGAAAGTGGTATTGAAGGGGGTAACAACAGCCTTCAAAGAAGAAGACGTCGTAACTGAACTGGTCTCAATGGGCTTCACTGAGGTCATTGTCAAAAGACTCCATAGACAATCGACCAAAATACCGATGAATATAGTCCTAGTAGAGCTACCGAAAAATGAACACAATAAACGAATCTATGGAATAACTGAAATACTTTACCAAAAAATAGTCGTGGAATCATTCAGGACTACAAAACGAGTGACCCAATGCTTTAACTGCCAGGGTTTTGGGCATGGCCAGCTAAACTGCTTTTTGAAGCCCAAATGCGTCAAGTGTGCTGAAGAACATCATTCGAAGGATTGTCCAAGAAAGTCGAAACAGCTCCCACCAAAGTGCGCTAACTGTGGAGAGGCGCACACAGCCAATTACCGCGGATGCCCAAATTTTCCGAAGCCACAACAACAGCAGCTAAAGCCTCCCAGACAAAACTCCCCTAACAACATACCTCAAGCAAGCTCCACTAAAACAGAAGAAGCAACTGTTGAAAAACAAAAGGCAAGTTACGCGGAAACTACAAAAAAGAAAACTACTCGTTCTGACACCAGGGAACTGTGCGAAAAGTTATTAGAAATTATCAAAACTTACCTACAATGAAAGGCAAATTACCTTTAAAAATCGTTTTCTGGAATTGCAACGGAATCAAACTCAAAAAAGAAGAATTCCTACAGTTTTTAGAAGAAAACTCAATAGACATGGCACTGCTCAGTGAAACACACTTAAAACCATCTGTCGACCTCAAACTCAGAAACTATCAGACAATAAGAGACGATAGAATCGTTGGAAGGGGCGGTGGAACGGCAATAATTCTAAAAAACTATCTTAAATATAAAAAAGTGCTGATTCAAACATCTAACATGGAAAACACCACAATTCTAATGAAACCAGATGGAAGGGCAGTAGTGCAGATATCGTCAATCTATAAGAAACCCGATCTACCACTCCAGGAGGAAGATCTGAATCTCTTGTTAGAGAATAATCAATCAGTAATCGCTGCAGGAGACTGGAACTCCAAGCACCCTCTTTGGGGCTCAATAACCTCCAATAATAGTGGAACCGTGCTTCATAATTTTGCCGAAAAAGAAAATCTGGACATTGTTGCACCTTCTTCACCCACGCACTACAGTCCTTTGGGAAATCCAGACTTTTTAGACATCGCAATTCTTAGAAACATTCCCTGGGCTTCGAGGATTAAGACCCTGGATGCCTTATCTTCAGATCACCTCCCAGTAATCCTAGAGCTGACCTGCCCGAAGGATGAATTCACGACTAGGGCTTGCCGACTCACTAACTGGGTACACTTCCAACAAGACTTAATTTCCAGTACGCCTCCTAGAGTACCCTTGAAAACGGAAGCCAATATTGACTCAGCAGTGACCATACTAAATGATAAAATCTACAACAGCTACTCAAAAAACACAGTTATATCATCCTCTTCATCAAAACAGAACCCCTCGACCAAGGCCTTGATAAAAGAAAAGAATAAAGCTCGTAAGAGATGGCAAGCAACCTGGGATCCAGCCCATAGAGCCACTTATTTAAACCTACAGGGAAAAGTTAACAAAGCCCTCAAATCCGACTCCACCGAGAACTGGAATCAATTCATACACAAGATTGAATCAAGCCCAAAGGACTTCTGGAGAAAAACAAAACCCATCAGGAAAAAAACGGAAAGGATCTCAAGTTTAGTAACGAGCGGCAAAACCTTATTGACCGACAAAGAAATCGGAAATGAACTTGCAGAACACTTCTCCAACCAGTTCTCCAAGAAAAAAGAAGAAGACCAACCAAATATAACTTATAATCACCAACAAGAAAAAATGCTCACAATGACGACACCAAATGAAGTCAAAGAAGTAATTAAATACTTAGCTAACCACAAAGCTCCTGGCCATGACAATATCACTCCGCAAATGGCCAAGAATCTTCCCATCAAATGGATTGTATTTCTAGCTGGAGTATTCAATGCCGCACTGCACTTGTGTTACTACCCCAAAGTCTGGAAGCATGCTATCATAATTCCAATTCCAAAAAAATCCGCTAAATCCCCTGAAGATCTAAGACCTATCAGCCTCCTCTCCACCATCGGCAAAATTTACGAAAGAATTATTCTACGTAGACTTCAGATGTACTTGGACAACTCTAACTTCATCATCCCGCAGCAATTCGGATTTAGAAGGGGGCACTCAACAACTCACCAACTCATTGCAGTTCTGGACTATATCCAGATAAGAAGATCCCACAAGGAAGTGGTAGGTGCTGTCTTTCTAGATTTTGCGAAAGCATTTGATAAAGTTTGGCATAATGGCCTTATAAAGAAACTCACAAAACACCAGTTTCCAAGTGACATTATCAAATTTATGCAGAATTATCTACAGGGCAGGACATTTTCAGTCAAGCAAGGACATTTTATAACTGAACCAAAGCCAATCCAGACTGGAGTACCTCAAGGCTCTATCCTCGGACCCTACCTTTTCAATATTTACATTAATGACATCCCACTGCACTCTAAATGTAAACTTAAGCTCTTCGCCGATGACACAGCAATTTTATTCAACTCCAAATCAGTCAACCTATTGGTTACTCAGCTTCAGAATTACCTAAATGACATAATCAAATGGTGCGATGAGTGGAAACTAGACATTAACCCAACTAAGTCTCAAGCAATAGTTTTTCCCCCAAGAGATAACAAAAAATTCAAGCCACAAACCAACTTGACAGTAAACTCAAGCACTATTATTTGGGCCGACCATGCCAAGTATCTTGGTGTCACTTTGGATTCGAAATTAAAATTTAACCTACATGTCCAAAACACCATAAGAAAGGCAAAGATAGCCAAAATATCTCTATCAAGCCTGCTTAATTTTAAAAGTAATTTAACAACAAAGCATAAATTCACGTTGTACAAAACCTGCATTCTACCCATCATCACGTACGCACTACCAGTCTGGGGCAAATATATCACACCTACGGATAAAAAAAGAATAGATGCCTTCATGAGGATTTGCTTACGAACCACTATAGGAGCCCCATTCAATCTTTCAAACAAAATTCTCAAAGAAGATCTCAACCAGCCTAATATAGAAGAGATTTATCAAGACTCTGCGACAAGACTATTCTCGCAATTTCAAAAATCCTCAAATCCAACTATACAAGAAATTGTTCAAAACCAAGGTGACCTCAGCCACCGAATCCGACGACCTGGACCCAATGGCTAGCTGACAGCCAAACACCCAACAACTACCCTCCTGTAAGGTTCGGGGGGCCACTCCAGCATCACAACTCGCCATGTGTAAATAATATGGACAAGGTGACTCGCGAGCTGTGCTCGAATGTAACACCTGCAAATTGAGATGAAATAAATAAAAAGTGAATGTAAGATAAAAAGCCAACAATGAAGAGTAAATGTAATATAAAAAGCCAACAATGAAGAATGAATGTAAGATAAAAAGCCAACAATGAAGAGTGAATGTAATATAAAAAGCCAACAATGAAGAATGAATGTAAGATAAAAAGCCAACAATGAAGAGTGAATGTAAGATAAAAAGCCAACAATGAATAGTAAATGTAATATAAAAAGCCAACAATGAAGAATGAATGTAAGATAAAAAGCCAACAAAGAAGAGTAAATCTACTTATATAATTGCCTTATTCTGTCTATGTGAAGTTCACTGTGTGAAGTTCACAGATAGATTTTGGTCAGAATATAATATAAAAAGCCAACAATGAAGAGTAAATATGATATAAAAAGCCAACAATGAAGAATGAATGTAAGATAAAAAGCCAACAATAAAGAGTAAATGTAATATAAAAAGCCAACAATGAAGAATAAATTTAAGATAAAAAGCCAACAATGAAGAGTAAATATAATATAAAAAACCAACAACAAAGAATAAAGGCAATGTGACACGGGAAAAAATGTTCACTAGATAAAACTATGATTTTCTAATGTAGAAAATTAGGAAAGACAAAATTCAGGATGACACGGCACACAGGGACCGGGAAAAAATGTTCACTTTATCGAGAGATTCAAATTTACGAGTTTCAAATTATCAAAATATATCTTTTTTTTTTTTAAATAAGTTTTTAGAGAATTGTTTTAACAAATGTTCGCTAGACAAACCTTTACTCGGGTAAAACCCCGGGCGAAGCCGAGTACGTTTTATAAGCTTATAGAGAATTGTTTTAACAAATGTTCGTTAGACAAACATTCACTCGGGTAAAACCCGGGCGAAGCCGGGCACATCCGCTAGTATATATATAAATGAATGTATGTGTGTGTGTCTGTCCTTAATGCCTGACCAAACCACTCATTGGAACGCCATGAAACTTTGGGAAGTTATTTAGTATAGTACTGGGAAGGTTTCTGAAAAATAATTTCATGAATATCTTGAATATCCTTAGAGTTATTTGCAGATTTGTATATTTAACTCGCAAGCAGCGCTACCATTGCGACGATGATAACAAGTTTTTTATCTATAAGTTTTATCATCACTAAGTTTATTATCTTAAAGATTACACAGGTCTACAAAAAAATCTTTTTTTTTTCCCCTGAAAAAGCCTGATGTTGATTCTAATGTAACTTTTCATGCTGAATTCAAAAATAAAATCAAAGTTTTCCATCACCCATAGTTCTTGCAAAATAACCATTTTTTCTACAAATTGGTATATACAGTAATAATGCATAAAAATGTTACGTAAGCATTTTTAAGTAAACATCATTACATTAGTTAGCGCTTCATTTTTGTCAAGAAGAGTTAATATGTGGAGCCAAAACCTTTATTTTATTTTTTATTAATTAAATTTTGCTCTTCAAGAATCATAAATATTAATTTAAATAACAAATTATTGAATTTTTAATTGAAAATGTTTATTTTATATTGCAATCTGTTTTGCTTACAACTCAAAAACAACGACAAGCTCTGGAATGATATTTGCTGAATAACAGTTTTAATATATATATATAAATTGAACCTAACGATTTGTTTATTCTTCTCTATCGATTTGCTTTTATAAATCGTGTGCGCTAGACAGTGTCAATATGCCGAGGCGTTGCATTAATATTCCTGATATTTTCTGTTACATTTGTGGGGAATTACCTTTCAATGTTCAAAGGCAAAACTTTACACCGCTCATCAAAAAGTGCTATCAACTTTATTTTGGCTGTAAAGTCGGTGACCAAGACTTGGGCTCCTCATCATTGTTGTGAAATTTGTGCTCGACGTCTTACAGGGTGGATTAAAGGTGAACGTCATATGCCTTTTGCGGTTCCAATGATATGGAGGGAACCTAAAGACCATTCTTCAGACTGTTATTTTTGTTTGACAAGGACTACAGGTATTACATCCAAATCAAAACGTACAGTTAAATATCCAGATTTGCCTTCTGCTATGAGACCGGTTCCTCATAGTGATATTTTACCTGTGCCACAGCCTCCTGTAAATGTAATATTTAGTGACGATGATTCAGATAGACGAGAGCAACAGTCGGATGACACAAATTTTGAAGCAGGTGCTCCATCTGAACTCATTTGTTAACCCAAGGAGATTTGAACGACCTCCTACATGATTTAGATTTATCCAAAAAACAGAGTGAACCTTTAGGCTCTATGTTGAAAGGCTGGAATCTACTGCATAAAGGCACAAAAGTATGTTTTTTTTTTTCGCAAGCGTCAAGATGAATTTCAAGACTTCTTTTCACAAGAGAATGATTAAGTATATTGCAATGATGTTGCTAGTCTAATGGAAGCGCTTGGTCATTACCATGATACAGAAGAGTGGCGTTTATTCGTTGATTCTTCAAAAATTAGTTTGAAAGTTGTTCTCCTTCACAACGGAAATAAGCCCCCATCAGTGCCAATAGCACATGCATCTAACATGAGACTTACGAAAACATGAAACTGCTTTTGAAAAAGATATAATATGAAAGATGCGGTTGGAAAATATGCAGCGATTTGAAAGTCATTGCTCTCTTGCGTGGATTACAGCTTGGATATACAAAATTTTGTTGTTTTCTGTGTGAGTGGGATAGCAGAGATAGGGAAGGCATTACATAAAAAAAGCTGGCCAAACCGTGAAATCTTTACTCCAGGACCAAAAAATATTGTAAATCCTCCCCTGATTGATTCAGAAAATATTTACTTACCGCCATTACATATTAAACTGGGATTAATGAAGAACTTTGTCAAGGCAATGGATCGAAATGCCAGTGGATTCGCCTACCTAAAACAAAAATGTTCTAGCATAAGTGATGCGAAGATTAAAGAAGGTATTTTCGTTGGACCTCAGATTCGAGATTTGCTGCAGGATGGAAATTTTAAAAATAAGTTGAAGCAGCAGCATGGAATTCCTTTAGAAACTTTTGCAAGAACTTCTTAGGAAGTGTCAAGGTTGAAAATTACCGAGACATAGTTAATGATCTGTTGCTTTCCTACAAGGCACTCGGATGTAACATGTCTCTCAAGATCCATTTCCTGCATTCACATCTGGATTTCTTTCCAGACAATCTTGCAGTTAGCGATGAGCATGGTGAGAGGTTTCATCAAGATATATCAAGCATGGAGAAGCGGTACCAAGGTAAATGGAGTCCCGATATGCTTGCTGACTGCTGCTGGACACTCAAGACGGATGTACCACAAGCAAAGTATAGAAGAAAATCCACTGTCACTACTTTTTAATAAAATAAATATATTTCGTTCATATAGGCCTATATATTAAAAACATTTCCAAATTTCAAGTAGGTGTATCTCAAAAATCTTGCGTGATAGAAAAAAACTAATGGTATATTTGGAATCGAAGCACAAAGAATTAAATTTAGATAAGATGCTGTTTCTTTTGGGACAAAGAAAAATAATTTTTGATGAACCAGTGTAATGTAATAAGGTTTATGCAAAAATGCTAACGTAATATTTTTTGCATTTTTTTTCTGTATTTATCCCAATACCAAAAAAAAAGCTGTTACGCAAAAACCATAGTTGATGGAATATTTCAAATTAGATTTTTGAGTTCAGCGCATGAAATGTTACACTAGAAACACCATCAGGTTCTCTTGGGCAAAAATGTTGTTGACCAGTGTTATTTTTCAAAAGTAAGATTATCTCAGGATGACGTGGCAATTTATTTGAGACAAGAATAATGATACAATTCCAAGGCAAAGATACTATTCCTTTAACTTCCAATTACCGAGGGAACCAATTAATATTGATTTTATTCAACTTATCGAGTATTTTTCAAGGGACCGGGAAAAAAATGTTCACTAGATAAAACGATAATTTTGTAATGTAGAAAATTAGGAAAGACAAAATTCAGGATGACACGGCACACAGAGGCCGGGAAAAAATGTTCACTTTATCGAGAGATTCAAATTTACGAGTTTCAAATTATCAAAAAAATATATTTTTTTTTATAAGTTTATAGAGAATTGTTTTAAAAAATGTTCTTTAGACAAACCTTTACTCTAAAACCCCGCCTTCCAATGAGTGGTTTGGTCAGGCATAAAGGACAGACACACACACACATACATTCATTTATATATATATACTAGGCGAATGACCCGGCTTCGCCCGAGAAATCCCTTGGGTGCAATTTCCTTCATACTAAAAGTATATCAATAATAAATATTAGAAGTGCCATAGAATAGCAATACAGAAGTAACACATAAACTACAGGAAAAAAGTGTGTGTGATGGCAAAAATTGTATTATATTAGTGTTTAGGTATTAAAAAAATTGTTTAAAAAAAAATGCATCTGCCAGGAATCGAACCCGGGGCGCAGGCGTAACAGGCGAGCATTCTACCACTGAACCACCGATGCTTTAAAAAATTGACATATTTAGGTATTCATTCCATTCCGGATTAGTCCGCGTAAAAAAAGTTCTTCAAATGAAAAAATAAATAGCCAAAAATACTAATCAAAATGCAGCCGAAAATTTTCCTCAGGTTTATAAAAAGCGACCTGCAAAATTTGGTACCAATTGGTTCAGTAGTTTTTGAGTTTATCGCGAAACAGACAGACAGAAATTGACTTTTATATATATATACTAGCGGATGTGCCCGGCTTCGCCCGGGTTTTTACCCGAGTAAAGGTTTGTCTAACGAACATTTGTTAAAACAATTCTCTATAAACTTATTTAAAAAAGAAGATATATTTTGATAATTTGAAACTTGTAAATTTGAATCTCTCGATAAAGTGAACATTTTTTCCCGGTCCCTGTGTGCCGTGTCATCCTGAATTTTGTCTTTCCTAATTTTCTACATTACAAAATCATCGTTTTATCTAGTGAACATTTTTTTCCGGTCCCTTGAAAAATACTCGATAAGTTGAATAAAATCAATATTAATTGGTTCCCTCGGTAATTGGAAGTTAAAGGAATAGTATCTTCGCCTTGGAATTGTATCATTATTCTTGTCTCAAATAAATTGCCGTGTCATCCTGAGATAATCTTACTTTTGATAAATAATATTTAAGATTTTATTATATATATTATATATTATATTATATATTATATATATATTACACGTTATTTGTTTTCTTGGCCGACTGTTTTACATATGGTGTTATCTTAAAATTGCTTGTTTTGAATATTTTTTTAGATTGAGATTATTAGCTAGTATGTAAAAAAATTAACTCTGTTGAAATTTAATTTTGTATTTATATATAAATAAAATTAACTCTGTTGATTTTTTTTTGTATTTAATCGATAACAGCGAAGTTACGCATGTTAATGTTAGGGAAAAATATTTTGATGTTAAGCAAAACCTGCTCCATCTCGTTTTACATAAATGTTGAAAATTTGGTTGAAATTGATGCATTGTAACGAAAGTTTTTAGTGATGTACACTTATGAAATTTGCATTTTATTAATATAGATAGAAGATAGATATAGATATAGATAGATAGATTAAATGTAACGAATATTATTATCATAATATTCTGTGTGTTCTGGAATATCGGATAAAACCTGGGCGAATCCGGGTACACATCCGCTAGTATAATATATAAATATGAAAGGAAAGTATTTAGAATGCTATTATATATTAACTAGAAAACGAATTAGTTCGTTATAAATGCGTTATAAAATATATAAAAAAACAAAATATTAGCTTATGCGATGTTTTCATTCAATATAAGAAAGTTTGTGAAGAAATGTCGGGTAATAGTTTCACAAAACACTGAAGCGAAATTCGGTAGAAGAATTCGCTGTGATGATTATTTGTGGGCTGTTGCAAGGATTTAAATAAGATCACTAAATAGCAGAAAGGAGAGGGTAAAAATCTCCTTCTAACTAACTTTATTTAATACAACGTAAGAGGACAGAGGAAAACACCCAACTGGTCGGTAGCAGACCAAGCCGTGTTCTGGTCCTTTGTTGGCGGCTGGCGCCGCAGGCCCGTTTGTTTACTGTCACCCAAGCCGTCTGGACGGCGTCCGGAATAATGGATCTCCACCATTCCACACACTCCCACCTGTTTTTATCTAGGCACACAGAAAAACAATAATAATCGTCCAATCGGTTGGGTATACAAACGGTTCCGATCTAGTCTGTATTTTTGCAGTTTTCTTTCTTCCGCACAGATTTCTTCTTCATTCAGGTCTTTATACCTGGAAGGCCAATATTCTTCGGAGAGTTTTAACCAGGAAGGGCCCTCCCACCATCTAGACTGTATCAGTCGGGAGAGGCTGCATCCTCTGGAAGGTAAATCAGCTGGATTGCACTCGCTAGGAACATATCTCCAATCTCCAGGATCACTAAGTCTGCATATCTCTTTAACGCGATTCCGGACAAAGGTACCCCACTGGTCATCGCGCTTTATCCAAACTTTTTGCCATAGGATTTTAGGCCTTTTTAATATTGGGTTCAGAAATCCAATAGGGTCATATATCTGAGCCAAGCAGGACAGGATACTCCTTTTGGTTATCTTGGGGGGTATGGCTACGGAAATTTCACATGACAAACAATCCTTACCTTTATCCCAATATACACCAAGCACTTTAGATATCTCTGCTCTTTCAAAGGGGTAAGTATCGGAGGCTACGTCCAGGCTATGCTCCCAACGGCTTAGCTCCATCCGAGAATTTTCCATGATGGACGTTGCGGCCAATTTCAGATCTTTTAACTCTTCAAAAGAGTTCACGCTTGTGACTAAATTGTTCACATAAAAGGATTTCTGCAACCTCTGAGCTAACGGTTTATGTTCAGGTCGAACATTGGACAGGTGGTATTCGATTACTGCCCCCAAAATGAAAGGACTACAGTTAACACCGAAAACGACACGTCTATGTCTGAATACTTCTGTCTTTTCTTCGTTTTGGGAATAACACAGAAAACGCAGGTAATCTCTGTCCCTTTCATTCACCTCAATCTGCAGAAACGCTTTCTTAATGTCTGCCACGACACCAAACTTGCCATTTCTAAACCTCAGCATAAGGTTGGGAACATCTCTATGAGGTTAGGTCCTTTTTCAAGACAGTCATTTAAAGATGGGGATCTATAGACCTTGCTAGAAGCATCAAAGACAGGCCTGATAGGCGTAGTCCCACTGGAGAGTTTTACCACCGGACGATGAGGCAGGTAGAAGGCCTCAGCGTCGTGTTGTTCAGCTGGGACTTTCTCAAATGTCCCATCATCCAACCAGCCTCGGAAAACATCATCATAGTCCTCATAAAGATTCAAAGAGATTAATTTCTTAGTCGTCTGTTCTAATCTCTTCATAGCAACCTCCCTGTTGTCCGCGATTTTAGCTTTCTCTACAGTCCACGGGAGGGAAACAACATAACTTCCAGAAACAGAATGTTGGACTGTTTTTAGAAAATGTCGACGCGCCAGTGCGTCTCTCAGATCTCTCTGTTTAACCTCAATAGGATCCATAATGCCAAGAACATCGAGATTCCACAGATTGGTTATACTGCTCTCCGAAATTGTCATCGTTGTAACATGATGAGCGAGTGAAACATCACTACCTTGCTGACATTCTCCCATTAAAGTCCATCCAAAACGCGTCTGCGACTCAGTCAAGCCATTTGACAACACACAAGATTTCATCATGAAAATAGATCCCAACACATCGCATCCTAGAAGTATTTCAATTTCCATGTCATCCTTTCCAATATCAGGAACCCAGATTCTGCGGGCTTTGAGTTCTTTCAACCATGGCCCGCGGCTCAATCTTGGTAGGTTACCACAGATTTTTTGTTGGTCAAGAAGCTTCGCTACCATCTTAAAATTCCCTGATGCATGACCCAAATTGACTCTGTATTCTTGGTGGACACTTTCACTAGTATGACCTCCAAACACCACATGTTTAAGTGATTCCTGGCCAATGGGAGATAGTCCGAGATCCTGGGCAGTTTTAGACAAAATATAGGATCGCTGGGAACCTGTGTCAAGGAGTGCACGCACTACTTTCGCCGAAGTCGCACCTTCGAGCTTAATCTTCAGAGTCTGTAGCAAAATCAGAGACGAAGCGCTAAGACCGGAGAATGAAACTCCGTTTTCAACTGTAGGAGAAACGTCAGAGTCTTCCACCTGTTCCTTGTCTTCATCCGCTGACTCTCATCCAGGAGCACTAAGAGGGCAGAAAATATCAAGGTGCTTCTTCTTACATCGAATACATTCAGTTATGCGCCTTCTACAATTAGAAGAGATATGACGTGGTTGGAGGCAGGAGAAACAACATTTAGCGTTTTTAATACGCTCTCTTCTTTCTTTAATGCTCATTCTGCGCGCAGCAAGACATTCTGTGTTTTTATGATCTTTATTACAAAAGATGCAATTCTGGGCACGTCCAGCAAAGAGTCCAGAGGCCGTAGGTATCTTAGCAGGATGTGATTGTCTGCCCACGTTTCTATCTTGTTTCAGAGATCTAAGTCCAAACTTGGATCCAGCTAAGGCTCTGTCTTGTTCTGCTGCAGCTTCCTTTTGGAGAAACTCCATAATTAGGTCAACTCTAGTTTGAGTCGAATCATTAGCATCAATCTTGACATCATGGAGGGGGCTTCTTTGCCAAGCCTTCATGAGTTCCTCTGAGAGACATGCCTCAATCATTGGAAATATAAATACAGACATCTGTCTGGCCTCAATCTTTAAGGATTCCAATGTTCTCAAATGAGTCACCAACTCATCATAAAATGAAGTCACCTTCAACTGTTGTTTGGAGGAGCAATCGATCATAAGGCGGATAAGGTCCTTGACATAGACTTGTTGCAACAGTTCTGGCCTTCCAAATCTTTCTGTCAAGGTTTCTATAACTTTGGGGTAATTCTCGGCAGTCAGGGGGTAACTATCAACCAATTTACTAGCTCTGGTTCCCGGCGACATAGATTGCACAAGATATTGAAACTTGTCGCTGTCTTCTAAAGTAGGATCGACATGTATCTTGTTGAACTGTGCCCACCATCCCAACCAATCTTTTATTTCTCCTGTAAACTTCTTTAATTCTATCTTGGGTAGTTTTACAGTTCTATTGTGTGAGCTAGAAGCGAAGCTCACTTCACTGGTCGTGGGACTGGATGCAGTGATCCTGGGTTCAACAAGAGCGAGACATTTTTTATATATCCTCTTATATCTCTGGGTATATTGCAAGGCTTCCTCGTCGTCTTGCTCTAGTTCCTCTTCGCTAACGTCTGAAGTTAGCATGAAGTCTCTTATCTTGCTTTGGATCACAAGAAGCTCACTGTGAGTTTCTTCAATGATCTCTCTATTATATTCAATATCCTCTACAGGTATCGGTGGAGTACCTGACAGAAACTCTTCTGTCGTCGTCAAGATGCGAGTTAGTCGCTTTCTAAGTAAATTTCTATGTCTTTTTAAAATTTCCATTTTTTAAAAAACACTATAAACAGAGGGTAAAACAAAAGGTACTTATCTTGAGTCTTGAACTTGTACTCCGCCGTTAATCCACTTGATCTTGCCTTGTCAGAAGCCCACCCGGGGACGCCACTTTGTGAATAAATGTCGGGTAATAGTTTTACAAAACACTGAAGCGAAATTCGGTAGAAAAATTCGCTGTGATGATTCTTTGTGGGCTGTTGCAAGGATTTAAATAAGATCACTAAATAGCAGAAAGGAGAGGGTAAAAATCTCCTTCTAACTAACTTTATTTAATACAACGTAAGAGGACAGAGGAAAACACCCAACTGGTCGGTAGCAGACCAAGCCGTGTTCTGGTCCTTTGTTGGCGGCTGGCGCCGCAGGCCCGTTTGTTTACTGTCACCCAAGCCGTCTGGACGGCGTCGGAATAATGGATCTCCACCATTCCACACAAAGTTATTTAAAACAATAGTTATAAATAAAGCTGAAATTTATGCCAAAAAGGAGTTTTTACCGGAAATTAAGGGAAAATTTAAATCATATTGAACAGTGCTTAACTTTAATAAAATAGATAATGATTCCAGACCTAAGTTTTTTTGTGATTAACTTTATTTAAGAAAATCTCAAATGTTTTATTTCTTACGCTTGATTAAAATGGATATAATATATAATGTGTGAAATAAACCAATTTCAATTAAAGAGAAAGTATTTCTATGAAAGCTAAAAAATATTTTCAGTAAAAGGGCTAAAATATTTTTTCAAAATCGAAAAACACCGTTTAAAATGGAAAGTTGATATCGTAGTGTAAAATGTTGTTACTAAAATGAAAAATGCTGTCATTTATGTGTAAAATGTTGTTACTAAAATGAAAAATGCTGTCATTTATGTGTAAAATGTTATAATTAAAGTGTAAAATGTTATCATATTAAAGTGTAATATAATGTCTTAAAATTGCAAAACCTCTATATATTAAAAAGTTTGAAGATCATAAACCTTCTTTAATGTTCTAAAAAATGTTTCTAGAAGATAGTTTCGTACATATTTTTTCAAATTCGAGAAAATATATTATACTGAATTGAGCAAAAAGCAAATTTAATTCATCAACTAATTTATTTTAAATATTTTAGAGTTTAATTGAATTTTTTTCGAGATAATCTATATAAATTATAGCTCTTAATATGTGAATTTTAGTAATTATTTTTTCAAAAACTAAAAAATTCGTGCAAAAGATATTATAAAAAATAAATGTTTTTTTTTCACAATTGTTAAATTTTCACAATTGTGAATTTTCACAATTCACAAAAATAAACAGATTAATAAATAAATCTTTAAAAACTCAATAAACTCGGTATCATCTCAGCTCTTCTACACGTTTTTCTTTTTCTATAGATGCAGTAACTTCGTTTCGTGTCTTTGACTTAAAAGTAAGTTATTATTTTATTAGTTTTTTTAAATTTAAATTTTTGTAAAGGTAATTTCAATTCTCAATATATAAATCTAACTTATATAATTCTTATAATAAGATGTTACTTAAAATTTTTATCCACATGTTTCTTTTTTTCACGTTGACAAAAGAATCAACGTGGTTTAACAAATTGTTAAATTATTTCAAATTCAATGTATATTAGATATTTAAGTTAATTACTATTAAGACTAAACAAAAACTTGTTCCAAATATTATACCAATAATGGAATCCAATACAAATACCCCTACATGTGTTAGATATTTTTCGTTCAACTCTTACTACTATGGCATTCTAGCCACATAAAAATGTCCAAAGCCCTTTAAACATTTTTTTTTTTTTATTTATAAACAAGCCCAATTCACAAGTACAAAGTGTGCAAAATGTAAATTCATCATACCTATTGTCATGTGAGCATTTATTTATTTCTTAAATTTTTATTTAGCTTAAAATTAAGTATTAATACATGTATTTCTCACTTTTTTTTTTGTAATAATAATTTTAAAAATGTATCTCGTTAAATCTTAATTTCAAACCTGAATATAAAAATTGAGAAAATTATTGGGAGCTCTACTTATTTTCTCCTACCTTGTTCCATATTATATTGTCCCAAAATATAGCATAACTAAATGTGGTACTCCTTGTTAGAATGTATCATTTATAAAACATTGTTCCCATCAAAACTATTTGCGGTTGAACATATCAAGTCTGAGACACCTCATTGTTTATGGCGCTCACTTATGGCTAGTACTTGGCCAATTGAATTAATCTTGTTTAATACATATTTTACCTATATACATATATATATATATATAGGTAAATATGTATTATAATAATTTAAAAAAAAATTATATATATATATATATATTAAGAAAAAGGCATCTCCTTATCGTGCAACTGAAAGTTGCTGATGGCTGGCGCCATCTATCGGAATAAATATCAACTATTCTCGTTGATTTTTTAATTATTCCAGAATTGGCCAAATACCCATTCTTGATTAATCAAGAATAGCTAACCACGGACGCGTTTCGGGCTGTTGGCCCTCATCAGCGTGGTGCAAGCTGTACCTCAACGACCAAAAAATTGGTCATTAAGGCATCCTGAAAAATCATGAAACGGGTAGTTAAGGCCAGAATTGCGTGGAATAATTAAAAAATCAACAAGAATAGTTGATATTTATTCCGATAGATTGCGCCAGCCATCAGCAACTTTCAGTTGCACGATAAGGAGATGCCTTTTTCTTAATTTATGCACCTTATCCCAGTACAATGTTACATTTGTACTATTTTTTCACATTGTGTAGTGTCCTCACGCAATTCTGGCCTTAACTACCCGTTTCATGATTTTTCAGGATGCCTTAATGACCAATTTTTTGGTCGTTGAGGTACAGCTTGCACCACGCTGATGAGGGCCAACAGCCCGAAACGCGTCCGTGGTTAGCTATTCTTGATTAATCAAGAATGGGTATTTGGCCAATTCTGGAATAATTAAAAAATCAACGAGAATAGTTTATATTTATTCCGATAGATGGCGCCAGCCATCAGCAACTTTCAGTTGCACGATAAGGAGATGCCTTTTTCTTAATTTATGCACCTTATCCCAGTACAATGTTACATTTGTACTATTTTTTCATATATATATATATAGGTAAATTGAATCTCGCTAACAACATTCTTGAGTTTGAACAAAATTGTTGTTATAATAGAAGCTATTATGCTTATTAAGAGCCAAATTTTAAAAAAGATTTTTTCAAATATAAAATTTAACTATAGTTTGCTGCAACTCTTATTCATTGTTAGTGCTTGGTAAATCCATCTGGTACTATGTATGAAATCAATTTTGATATTCTCTTTTATTTTATCTCTCACAAGTTATATTTAAAGACATGTTCTACCAGGGTAATCTAACATTATAGTAAAAAATACTTAAGTGATAATTAAAAAAAAAGAAATTTTACAAATTTTTACCCAAAAAAGTTTGTATTTTCAATATTTTTGCAAAAAATTGCTTAGTCATTGAAAATCGATTTGGGCTTTCATGAAAAACTAGAATTCAATTTTCCAATATGTTTACCCAAGTTGATAGCTTACACACTATTAAAATTTTGAATAGATTTTCTATAAAGAGATAAGGTATGGTTATATTTTGGCTTTGCCTACTTCTATATACTTTTGTAGGGGTAAAATTTTGTCCTTTCAAATATTGCACTTGTTCTTAAATTGCCATATATTTCTTGTTTATATCCTCCTGCCCTATATAAGGTACAATTTGGATTATAGATTAGAAACTCAAGGTAATATGACCAAACTCAAATAAATGGGTTGTTACCTCAACATCATACTGTGCCCCAAAGGCTGGCCATCTGTCCTAACAAAAGTTGTGCAGATGCGTTACGTGGCTGCATACACTCTTGCTCTGATGGGGGGCATCAAATCCCCATCCCTGGCTGACCTCAACAAGATCATGGGCTCTGTGGGGATTGAGGGCAATGACGAGACTGCTGAGATCCTTCTGCAGAAGTTGAAGGGCAAGGACCTTGACCAGCTCACAGAAGAAGGTAGGCTGGCAATGCAATGTGTTTTGGATTTTTGCACCATTCTTTTGACTGCTCAATGTTATATGCAATCCTCCCCCTCCTGCTTAAATTGTATTTGATGTTTGATTGGTATCCACCACATTATACAGTTTTATTTATTTATGCTTATGAGGTGATACAGCAGCGTATTTACAATTAGAGAGGAGACAAAATGAATTAAATCTAGAAAAAAAGAAGTGAGGACATATCGGTCATTAAAGTCTGAGAGGCAAGGCCTTCAGCCAGTTCAGGGCTTCCAGGGTGACAGAATGGAGATTGGAGATTCCTCCATTGAATTTGTACAGCGGGCAGTCATCTAGTATATGGGACGTTGCAGGCACAATTTGGATCTTTGGTGTAGCCCCATAAAATACAGTTAAAATCTGTTAAGCAATCTTATAACACTGTTTATGACTAAATTTCATTATTCTTGTTAATGAATGGCGTTCCAAGTGTGGTATTAAAGATTGAGGTATGTTGCAGGCATGAAGAGGCTGGCTGCTGTGCCCTCCGGAGCTGTGGCTGCAGCATCGGGTGAATCTGCCCCAGCTGCCCCTGCGGCAGAGGCTAAGGAGGAGGCCAAGAAGGAGGAAGAGAAGGAAGATTCTGATGAGGATGACGACATGGGCTTTGGACTCTTTGACTAATAAACTCATCCATTCTTTTTATTATGTTGTAGGTCTTCCTTGAATGTTACAACAGTTTGTTTCTCAATCAACCTTGTTTCTGCTGTTTTGTTTCACATTTTTATGGATAAAAAATCATAATTCAATCACTACTATCAATAAGCTAAATAGACAAGGCCTGAACAGTCAGATTTCATAATGGTGGCTAATATTTGTATTAGTAAGTATTTAAAAATTAAATTTATTTAATGATGCAAGCTCTCAAGTGAAAATTTCTTTTACAAACTACAAAAATTGTGAAAAAATGTACAAATGTGATATTGTACTGTGATAAGGTACATAAATTATGAAAAAGATTGTATCCCTTAGGAGAAAATCCTAGATATTTTCTTCAGTTTCCCATAAGACTTAAGAAGGGCAATTTTCACTTGAAAGTTTGCAGTTATAGACATTTTAAAAAATATCTTCAAGGCTATATGGCTCTGTTTAATTCATGTCAATGTTTGTCTAATGCCATTTTTCAGCTTAACAATTTCATTTTACTTAAATGTTATCAGCAAATTAAAAACCCTAGATATCTTAAAATATTGTATATTGCAACCAGTCTTGGAAACTGAGTTTGAGTATCTTGAAAATGACCTTGAAATGTTGAACAAAAGTGAAATTTATTTCTTATCCCCTTTTTCCAAGAGTTGCATGCTCCTCAAACAATTGAATTGTACTTTGTTTAGCAACATTGCCATCAACCCTAAGATCAAGGGCTTAAGAATTGCTTCACAAAAGTAAGTTATACATGTATTAAAATATACAAGTATCAGAGTCATCAACAATTCTGTCACCGTTTGCTTTTGGTTCAGTGGTAGAATGCTCGCCTGCCACACGGGCGCCCCGGGTTCGATTCCCGGCCGATGCATTTTTTTTTTTACAATTTTTAAAACTCATATTATTAAAATATATGTGCTTTTCCTGTCTTTGTACAGATTTATGGTCTATGTACACAAGTATGTATACAAGTTATTTGCAAATTTGCCCTTTCGCTCGCAAGCAGCGCCTCTAGCGGTGAAGATGGGAGGTAATATCAGCTGACCTAATGGACATGTAAAATGTGTTTTAACAGGACATAGAGAAAAATCTGGAAGAGATATTTTCGGAATTTTAGTCAAGAAAAATAAATTGACAGGTTCTGGGAAAAAAATAGTTGTTTTTTATTCAGAAAATGATGATGACAATATTGCTGTATCATATTTGATTATTAGATACAAAATTATATCCGGAAAAATTCCAAAAAGCAGAGACCACGGGTGAAGCCAGTTCATTTTTAGTATGCATGAACAAAATTCTAACAGAAAAACATTCATTCGAGCAGAAAACAAAAGCCAGATCATCTTTCTATAAAAATATCGCTTCTCAGACACAAAGTTTGGAGCGGGACGTTTCACAAGAATGACATCCACGGCACCAATTTATAATTGTAACGAATAGTATTTGAATAAAAGCATTTAATCGGGTAAAACCCGGGCGTTGCCTGGGTCATTCGGCTAGTAAGAAATAAAAGGTAATAAGAACAAATCCAAATAAATGATGTGATGGTCTTTATTTTGTCTTATTACCTTATACATTGGTATTTAAAATATATCTTGCCTGTGGTGGTAGTAGTAGTATTCATTTTGTCACAGCTACCTGTTGTTGTTTCTTATCCCCTTGTAAAGATTTTGACAATGTATGTCAGTGATTCTCAACCAATGTGCCGCGGTAATTTTGTGTGCCGCGAAATTCTAAAAATGTGCCGCCGAATTTTAGTCATATGATTATGTTCACGTTTGTATTGGTTTTTCTTTTTCATTTTTTTACTTTTTAAAATAACAAAATTAGCAAATTGAATGTTAGAGATGTATATTACTTATATTTTGCATAGAAATATTGATACATAATTTGAATTTTCTTGCATTCAAGTTAGCAAAAGTGTGCCGCGAAATTCTAAAATTGTGCCGCCAAATTTTCAAATCTTTAAAATAATGCCGCAACAAAAAAAAGGTTGAGAATCCCTGATGTATGTAAATACACGGAAGTCCATGCTCTAAACTATGATATGCAGTGGTCTCTCCCAAAGGTCCTGTTTAGTGCATCTAATGTAAGCCAAAAGTGTGTTCTGGAGCTGCAGGTGCCAAGCTACATTTTGGGCAAGTGGGATAAATTTTGTTATTATTTTCTGTCTTCAATGGCTGAGATGGCCTGTTCTAAAACTTGTTAGTGTTGTTTGGTGCTGTCTATTTCTGATGTTCAGAGCTCCTCCTGGGTCCACTCTACTGTACCAGCTGTGCTTAGGTGGGATCCTCAAGTTCGTTTTTATTTGGAAACTGTCTCTATTTCTTTAAAATTAAGTTTGTTTTTCCATGGCATGGGTTCTTTTGTGCCTTTTTTCGTTACCACATCAGCAGCTTCAATGCCAACATGTGAGGATATCTATTGAAGGTGATTTTTTTGTTTTTTTTTTTGGAGATAACCAATTATGTTCCTGGTAACTTTGTCTCTAAGTTCCCCTGTGTGACTCAAGTGTTGTATGGCACTTCTACTATCAGTAAGAATCCAAATATCTTGATAATTATGATAAGGCACGATTTGGATTATTGATTATAAATACAAGGTAATAAGACTAAATTAATTTATTTATTTGGATTTGGTCTTATTACCTTGTGTTTATCTTGATAATTAGTGTTTCTGATGGATTTTAGGCTTCATAGATGGCTATAAGTTCTGATAGGAAGACTGAGCAAAAATCTGGGTTTCTTCTGTTTATTTTCTCAATGCCATTTGTTGTTTTAACAAGACTGCCAGTGTGTCCCAACTCGTTTCTGCTACCATCGGTATAGATAGTTTTTTCATTTTTAAGAATATGTTATTATTTCTAATGATAATTGTTTTAAGTATTCTGGATTTTGGTATTTGTTGGTGAGTTCATTTTAAAGTGGCATTAAAAACATTTTGTAGTGGTTCGCATGGAGAAATTTTTCGTCTAAATTTTTTTCCATTTTATATTTTAAAAATCTTTTGGCCAGGTGGAGAGGGCCTTCTTTTTGAGTCTTAGATTGGATTCCCAATTAAGTATGTAATTGGAAGTTCTGGGCTTGTTTCCATAACTCTTGATTTTGTTTATATATTTTGGCGATTGTAGCTTCTATCCTTTAAGGGCATAATGTCTGCCTCGTGAAGTACAATATTATTAGGGCAGGTATTTCGAAGACCTGTAAAAATTCTGGCTGCGCTTAGTTGTATCCTTTCCAGTGATTTTAGATTTGTTCCAGATGCTGTACCATAGATTTGATATCCATATTCCAGGATTGGTCTAATTAGAAATGTGCAAGTCAATTTTAGTGTGGTTGCATCAGCTCCCCACTCTCTTCCTGAAATATATTTCAGGATTTTTAGTCGGTCTCTTCCTTTTCTAATAACTTCTTTAATATGTTTACTGGAGTTAATTTCTGGTTCCAGGGTGTAGCTGAGATATTTAGGATTTTTATTATATTGTAATTGTTGTTCTTTCAGAATAATTTTTGGTCTTATTTTGTATAGTTTCTTATCGGTAGTAAAAAGACAGGTTTCAGATTTTTGGGGGTAAAATTATCATTTATGCTCATTAGCAAATTTTTCTAGATGGAGAGGAGTTTTGTTCAAATCCCTTTCAGCTTTTTTCCAGTTAGTGTTGCTGCTTCATAGAATAATGTCATCAGCGAAAAGTCAAATATTGGTTTAATGTGAAATTTTTTCTTCTATGTCTGCAATAAATAGGGTGAAGAGAGTTGGGCTGAGGACTGATCCTTATGAGAATTCTTGGTACAATTTGAAGTTTTTAGATAGAGTGCCATTATTTTTTACTCTGATGTATCTATTTTAAGGAAATAATTTATCCAAGTGATAGCTTTTCAATCAATTTTGAAATGTTTGTATAATTTTGTAATTAATTTGTTTTCCATACCTCTCTCTCTCTCTCTCTCTTGTAAAAAGCTTGTGTAAGGTCTAAGAAAGCAGCTGTGGTGTAGTTAGTTGGTTTTTTGTTTTGTGCATCTTTTACCTTTTGTGTGAAAAATAAGAGTTGGTCTATTGTCCCATGTCCTTTCCTAAATCCATATTGATCTTCTGGTAAGAGGTTTCTTGTGTCAAGGTGGTAGGTTTGTCGTCTGAGTATAATTTTTTCCATTAATTTGCAGCAAATATTTGTGAGGGAGATAGGCCGGTAGTTTTTTGGGTCATCAGCAGTTTTGTCAAGTTTTTAATAGGAATTATTGTTGCAGTTTTCCAATCTTGAAGCAGTTTTCCAGGAGTTATTGAAAATATATATATATGAAGAAGTATTTCTTTGCCATTTTTACCCAAGTTTGATATCATTTGGCCATGGATTCCATCTGGCCCAGGAGTCTGTTGTTGTTGTTTCTTATCCCCTTGTGTAAAGATTCCAGAATTCCATGAGTTCATGCTCCTCGAGCTGTTTTATGATGAGCAGCAGCCTCTCCCAAAGGTCGTGTTTAGTGCATCAAATGCAAGCCAAAATGTGTTCTGGAGCTGCAGGTGCCAAGCTACATTTTGGGCAAGTGGGGTAGATTTTGTGGCCCAGGAGTCTTGTTTAGGTTAGTGTTTTCTAATGCATAATCTAGCTCTTTCATATTGATTTTTTCATGGAAAATATGAGTGCTGGTGACATTTTTACAGTCATGAATAATCTCTTGGGTCATTGTTTAACTTTCTTATCTTTTATTTCAAATTTGATTTTACTACTTATTTGATATGAATTACCTAAAAGATTAGCAGCATTTTTGTCATTAGTTGCTAGGGTACCATCTGTATTCTTAATCATATTTGTGTTTTCAGTTTGTGGCTGGGCTCTTTCAATTTGTTTTGCCAAAGATTTGTTTTTGGGTTCAGGTTTTCACAAGTTTGTTTCCATTTTTCCCTTTTCATATTTACGTATAATATTTTTATTTTGCATTCACAATGTTCAGTTCAGTTCTACAATTTGTTTGGTTTTGGGTGCACTTTCGTTTCGATTTTTCCCTTTTCATATTTATGTATAATCTTTTTATTTTGCATTCACAATGTTCAGTTCTACAATTTGTTTGGTTTTGGGTGCACTTTTTTTTAGTTCATTTCTTTTACTTATAAGTGTTTGAATATCTTTTGCCTGGTGTGTATAATTTGGAATCCATTTCTTAATATTACCTTGGTATTGAAACTTTGGTTGCTTTAATAATGGTGTTTTTGAAAGATATCCAATTTTGTCCTATATTTTATTCTAGCGGGTGCTATTCCAAAGTCTTCATTGGTGTTTTGCTGGTAAAGATTCCAATTAGCCCTTTTGAAGTTCCAGAATTTTTCTTTAATTGCGCTGGTTTAGGTGCCAATTTCTATCAAAATAGACAAATGATCACTTCCAATACTTTGTAATATTTGCCATTTGCATTTGTGGAAAATGTCAAGGGCTTGTGCAGTGTTATAACTGTAGGAATGGTGGGTAGGATTCCCATCATTTAAACACATGATAAGGCATTGTCGTCAAATATATTCGATAGCATTTTGTCTCTTGGGTTTGGCGTGGAACATCCCCATAGTTGATGTTTGTCATTAAGGTCACCTACAATAATAGAGTTGTCTTTAAAAAATTGAGTTATTGTTCCTTCGTCAATGAGTTTGTTGTTTGGAGGGTGATACATATTGTATATGTTGATGGTTTTGTTTTGATTGAGGTAGACTGATACCTTGGGCTTCGAGGTCTGATGTATTTGGAATATTAATGGCTATGTCCTCATAGTACAAATTCTTGATTAAAAATGCTAGGCCACCCCCTTCTTTATTTCTATCTTTTCTGAGGATATTGTAGTTTTTATATTTGAGTTTGTATTTTTCATTTAATTTGTTTTCCTGTAGGGCTATTTCAATTATTTAATAACGAAGTAATTTTTAATAGGCATTGTAAAATACTAGATGCAAATATTTTGAGCACTCCGGTATATACTGCAATTATTGTAGCAAATTCTGTCCTAGTATGTAATTTAATTGTGGATTTCTCCAGCTCATTTGCAACTACCATTTCGGTACAAACTGCTAAATTTGAAATTATTATATCAAATATTTACATACATCCAAATAAACTGGAACTAATCATGTTTAATTCTTCGATAAATTGATTACAACTTTTAATACAAATCCGCTGATATTGACAGGAGATTTTAATGCTCGAAGCCAATTATGGTTTGATAATGTTTTGAATCAGAATGGTAAAAGCCTTCAGTCCATAATTAATTTTCATAACATGCCTGTTTTGGCTTGAATGTTCAGTAAATGATATAAAGAAGCATTTTACCACTTGTCTTGAATTATTTGATTTATTTGAGTTTTAGAGTTAGGAGTAGCTACAACATTAGTTATCTAAATTGAGTCTTTCTTTGCCTGATAGGAATTTACATATCTTACTGAATCATCAACAATATACAAAAATTGAAATTTTAAAGGATTTACAATGATTTACATATAAGAATAAAAATTAAAAAATTGCTTAATACAAAATTTAATTTAAAGAAAAATCCGACTTCCAAAATTATATCACAGGATCCAACATACTCCCCCGGCTGGGAAGAGATGACCAGAAAATAAAAATAAAAAAAAAGAGTTCCAATAGTATAGATGCTGGACTAATTGATTCCGACTATGTAGCTAAGATTACAATTTTCATTGTTTGAAAGGTAATGGAATCAGCTTTGTAATGGGTCTCTTGAAGACTCCTTTTGAAGTATCTGGACTACCCTGACATTCTTGTCCTCTCCTGGAAATATCTCTTGAATCCTAGCCAAAGGCCAGTGAAGTGGAGATATTTGAGCCTCTTTGAGCTAAACTAGTTGACCTATTTGGATATTGTCTTGTTTGATTCGCCATTTACCACGGCCTTGGAGGTTGCTCAGATATTCCTTGGACCATCTTGACCAGAATGAGTTTTTTAGTTTTTGAATCAGCTTCCATCTTGTCTGTAAGTTTAAGACTTCAGAGTTTGAGGTTGGAATTTCTGAAAACGAAGATCCTATTAAGAAATGAGCTGGTGTCAAGGCCTCATAATCATTGGGATCACTACTTAGAGGGGCCAGTGGTCTTTTTTTTTACTTATCCTTTTAGTCTAAATTAGACAAGATCTTGGAGGTCGTGCTCGTAAAGAAGCTCAAGAACTCTTCTTGGTTCTCTGTACAGGGATCTTTAGTCCTTTCCAATGCAATTTAGTAAATGTTGGGGAGTGGCCTCTTCGGTTTTGCACCTAGTGCACATGGGGAAGCTTTTGGCTCCCTCTTTATAGATTAGAGGGCACAGGTGACCAGATTTCCATCTGGCCAACTGTGTCGATTCCCTTCTGTTTAGTTGGAGGGTCTGTTTTTTGGGGTTTTCTGCCTGGTACCAAGAATGATGGAAACTATCTCTATGGTTCCTTATTAGTTGTAGTTTCAGTTTATTAATATGGTCCCTTGCTGAAAGATAGGTCTCGGAGTTCACCGCATCAGGATGTCCAGCTGCTCCTTCCTTAGCCAATCTGTCGGCCTCCTCATTTCCAGGGACTCCCACATGTGATGGAATCCATTGTAGACCTATTTTGGTATTTTTATTCAGTTTGTTGATTTCTGCAGCAATGTTTTTGAGGAGTCTGTCTTGTGAATAGTAGCAGTTTTTAATTGCAAAGATAGCGGCTTTTGAATCTGTATAAATTATTATGTTTTTAGTCTCGTTTTTCTCTACAAGTTTTAGAGCTTGTAGTATGGCTGTTAGTTCGGATCTGAAAACTGACAAGTTCTTTGGGTTTTTGATTCTTCTTTTTATTTCCATACTATCTTTAAGGATGAGAACTCCACTGCCAGAGGAGCCATTCTCCACCAGTGAGCCATCGGTGTATATCTGTATGGTCTCTTTGTCTGCTTTTTCAATCCTCTCCATAGCGAGGCTCCTGAGTAGTCCAGGGTGGTCGGCCCTTTTGGAGCATTCTTGCTCTAGATCCAGGTTGTAGGAGATTTCTGGTCTTTCTTTATATGGTGCATATTGGTTCTGGGCATTTCTATTTCTCGTGCTGTTTGGTAGTAGTTCCCGGTAGGCTAGGTGCATTGGGCTAAGTCTTTTGAGTCTGGTTTTTGGTTTCCATTTTCGTATAAATTCTCCGGTTCTGTGTGATTTTGGTGCATTTACTCTCTTGTATATATAATCGGCTAAGCCGATTTTTCTCCGGTGTGTAAGAGGCAACAAGTTGGCCTCAATCTCTGCAATTTTGGTTGGACAGGTGTTTCTGAGTCCACATATGATTCTTGCAGCACTGCTCTGTACCTGATCGATTTTATTCAGGTTGGTCTTGCTCGCCGTCTGCCACACTGGTTGGGCATATTCTAAGATTGGTCTGATAAGGGCCAGATATGTTTGGCGCAGAGTATCCCTATCTGCGCCCCATTCATATCCAGATATTCTTTTCAGAATGTTAAGTCTCTTTTTTGCTCTTAACACTGTCTGGTTGATATGAGGTCCATAGGTCAGTGAGGGGTCTAAAGTGACTCCTAGGTATTTGGGTGTCCGAAAAAATTTTATTTGATTGTTGTCATATTTGATATTTGGGGTCCATTTTTTAAGGTGGTTGTTTATTGTAAATACTCCTACTTCGGATTTATTAGGGTTTATAATTAATTTCATTTTTTCCGCAAAGTGTTGGAGTTCTTTCAGCGCCTTGTTTACTTGAATTTAGGCAAGATTCTATCTGAATAATCAAAGTGTTCATTTCTTCATAATTCAGGGTTGTTGATTTAAAGGTTCGGACCAAGTGTGATTTCACACTTTTGATTCCGGCTTCCCAAAGGCCACCAAAGTGAGGTCCACCTGGGGGGATGAAATGCCAAGTGATTAATTCCTCTGTAACCAATCTTTGCACTGATTGAGAGTTCAATAATTGAAACTGAGTGCGGAAAAAATTGGATGCTCCTTTAAAATTGGTAGCATTATCTGAGTAAATGTCAGAGGGCTTCCCTCTTCTGGCCATGAATCTTCTCAACAAGGCCATGAATGAATCAGTTGATAAACTTGTTGTCAATTCTAAATGAATGGCCTTAGTAGTAAAGCAAATGAATAGTACAATGTAAGATTTGCTTATTGTTTTAGATCTGCCCAGGCTTCTCTTTATTAAGAATGGTCCTGTAAGATCAATGCCAGTCTTTGAGAATGGCCTTGATGGGATGATTCTTTCCGGAGGTAGATTTCCCATGATTTGATGAATGGTAGTAGATTTAAATTTTAAACAAATCAGACATTTTTTAATGATTTTTTTGACTGCATCTCTTGCTCCCAAAATCCAATAATTTTTTCCGAGTATTGACAATACAAGTTGAGGTCCTGCATGTAGGTATTTCCTGTGAATATCATCGATTATAAGATTGGTGATGTGGTGATTCTTCGGTAGTAAGAGAGGGAATTTTTGATTTTCATTTAAATAGGAATACTTGAGTCTACCTCTAACTCTTAGAAGTCCTTGAGTGTCTAAAAAGGGATTTAGAGAAGTTAGCTTGTTGGACAGAGGTAGTTGCTTGTTTGACTTCAGTAATTTTATTTCCGTGCAGAATTCAACTTGCTGGATTGATTTGACTAAGACTTGAATTGCCTTTGTTAATTCTCTTGTTGTCAAAGGTCCTTTCTGACGAATTGGATCAAAGAGGAGGCAATTGTAGTAGAATCTCCAACACCAAGCTGTTATTCGGATCAATTTGGTCATTGTGGAATACCTTTCAATGAATTCTAGATTTAAAATAGTTTCTGAATTTTGAATTAAGGTTGTTTGATCCAACACTTGACCTTCACCGACTTCTTCTTGAATGATATTGAGGTTTACTTGGGTTGGTGAAGAAGGAATATATCGAACATTATTTTCTTGAAGCCAAATAGGACCCCGCCACCAAATTCTATGATTGACCAAGTCTTGAGGCATGATTCCTCTGGATGCGCAATCAGCTGGATTATCTTGACTGGATACATGGAACCAATCAGTGATTTGAGTCAAATTTTGAATTGACGACACTCTGTTCGAAACAAAGGCTTTCCATCTGCTGGCATCTGATCTTATCCAATCTATGCAGATTTGTGAATCAGTCCACAAAAAGGTTTTGTCAGGTTGAAAAGGAAATGATTCAAGAATGACTTGATTCAGTTGAGCCAAAAGCAATGCTGCACTTAGTTCAAGTCTTGGAATTGTAATGGTCTTTAATGGTGCAACCTTAGTTTTTGAGGTTATCAGAATAATTTTGATCTTTTGATTTTTGAATCTAGTTTTCAAGTAAACAACTGCTGAATAAGCATTAAGGGATGCATCACAAAATCCATGTAGTTGTAATTCTTCTATTTCAGAAGATGAGCTGTTCAGGTATCTTGGTATTTTGATTTCCTTTAGGCATGATAGTTGAGTTTGGAATTTATTCCAATTTGACTTTATATCTGATTCAATTGGTTCATCCCATGAAGTTTTCCTCTTCCAAAGCTGTTCTCTTAGGACTCCATGATGTGGTAAATAAAAACATTGGTTGGAAGGTTTTTTCAACTCCTTGAGTGGTATCAACTCCATATGATTCAGCTCCATGTACTCCCTCATAAAGTTGATGTATTGAGATTTGAGACTTGGATTAGCCTGTAGCCTTTTTTCCAAATTAAAAAACCTTCTCAATGCTTGAGATCTTGAATCACCTAAATTGGGTGTTGATTTAAAAGGGAGATTGACTGAATATCTGCCCTCAATGTCTCTTTTGAGGTCTGACTTGAATAATATCTCACAGGCATTCTTTGTACCCAACTGGGCCTTAGAAATTGGGACATCTTCAAGTTCCCAGAATTTTCTTATGCTGGAATCAAGTTCAGTGGTACAGTGATTGATTACCGAAGTTTTCGACTTAATATTTGAATGGATTCTCCCAGAAACAAGCCAACCTAACTTGGTATTAAGTGCTATAGGATGGTGCTCTAAATCTGTTTTATGACCTAGAATGATTTCTACAAAGGTATCTGCACCCAAAATTAGGTCTATGGGCTTGGTGACATAGAATTCTGGGTCTGCCAAGAGCAAATTTTCTAAATGAGGAAAGTCTGCTGACTGAATTTGGAAGTTTGGAAGGTCTGCAGTTACCCTCCCAACCACAAATGCTCTGGCAGAAAATAATTGATCATTATGATGTGGGGTGAACTCTATTTCAACCTGCGATGTTGTCCTGTTGACAACAATGTCACCTACACCTTTTAGTGTATAAGAATTTTTCATTTTTTCAAGTCCCAAGTTGTGGCAACATTGTTCTGAAATTAGGCATATTTGGGACCCATTGTCCACTAATGCTCTACATAGCACAAATGAGCCATCCTTCGCCTTGACTTTAATAAGGGCTGTTGACAGTAGAATATTTGTTTCCGTTTCCAAAGGCATCACATTACAGATGGTATTTGTTGAAATCAACATCTCTTGAGAGGTTGTTGGTTGTGGAATGGATGGTTCAGAGTTGTATTCATGCAGAAGAGTATGATGGTTCTGCTTGCAGTTTTTACATCTTGATGTGATGAGACATTTGGATATCTCATGATTTGCTCTAAGGCAATTTTGACAAAGTTTATGTTTTTTAACTAATTCCCATTTTTTAGGCAAGGGAAGATTTATGAATCTATGGCAGTCATTTAGTTTATGAATTTGATGACATAAAATACAATTTTGACCTTTGTTGACATAAAGGCCGTGAGCCATCATATTTTTGCTAGAGGTTTTTTGTTCCTGGAACAAAGGAATTCTCATACCTTGAAGGCTTCTAGCATGTTTTTCTAAAAATTTCACAAAGTTTTCAAATGTTGGATATTCTTCATTTTTAAGGGTTAATTCCCATTCTTTCCTGAGGGCTTCACCAATTCTTTTTTCAAAAAAATTGATCAGGATTAGATCTGTTAATGTGTTTTTCTCAAGTCCTAGCACTGAGAGATTTCTAATGCCTTCATTGCAAACATCAAGAATCTCATAGAGAGAACCAGTTGTAATAGATTTTAATGGCCTTATGGAGAATATTTTGTTGATTTGTGAAAAAGCCAATTCTCTTCTGTTATTAAATCTATTGCATAAGGTATCCCATGCTTGCTGGTAGTTTCTGTCAGAAATGGGAAAACCCCGAATCAACTTTTCCGCAGGACCCTTAACTGATGCATTTAGATATTGAAATTTTTGTATTTCAGTTAGTGTTTGATTTGAATTAATGGTGGAGTTAAATATTTCTCTAAAACTAAGCCAATTGGCTGAATCACCATTGAAAATGGGTAAATTTATCTTAGGTAAATTGACATTGGATTCGGGCAGTTGTTTATCACTATGAGTATTTTCTTTGGTTTCAATCAAAGATAAAGCTTCTTCAATAGACACCAACATATTAAAAATATCATCTTTGGCTTTTGAATAATCCTCATATTGTGTCTCATCTAACTCTGATTCTAATAATGTGTTGACAATTTGATTTAGGCTAATTTTCCTTTCATTAACTTCTTGTTGGAATAGCTTTAATCTATGTATATTTTTGGATTCTACAATAGATTTATTCCTTGATTCCAGATCCTTTATTTCCTGAATAATAAAGTTGAATTTATGCCGAATTTTAACTTCTGATTTAGGCATGACTTTATTTTAATAATTTTAAGTTTTCAAATGGCTTACCTTAATTTTTTAAAGCATCCGGCTCGAGGGACCATACTGTTTTGGCTTGAATGTTCAGTAAATGATATAAAGAAGCATTTTACCACTTGTCTTGAATTATTTGATTTATTTGAGTTTTAGAGTTAGGAGTAGCTACAACATTAGTTATCTAAATTGAGTCTTTCTTTGCCTGATAGGAATTTACATATCTTACTGAATCATCAACAATATACAAAAATTGAAATTTTAAAGGATTTACAATTATTTACATATAAGAATAAAAATTAAAAAATTGCTTAATACAAAATTTAATTTAAAGAAAAATCCGACTTCCAAAATTATATCACAGGATCCAACAATGCCTATTCATAATAATCGGGACAAACCTTGTCGAGGTTCAAGCATAATCGACCTCACTATAACAAATCGTCATTTTCATGTACTTGTTGAAGAATGGAAAACATTAAATCTCTCCCAAATATCAGACCACCTCGCAATTTCTTTTGGCATTGGATTGGGAACAGAATTCATTTTGCATGGAAATACTTCAACATGGTATTTTCAAGAGAAGGAAAAAACTGTCTAAAATATGAGCAAGCAATTGAGGTCTCAAGAGTTAACGAGGCAGTTGAGGCATCCAGTAATATAGAAAATAAAAACGATAGAAATCGTGTAGTTTCCCTCATAACCGATATACTCATTGAGGCTGCATATGCATCTTTAAAAATAAAACCAAAATTCTTACATGATAATCCATTTAATTGGTGGACTGGTTAATTGGAACTTCTTAAAAGTAATTTCAAATATGTTCGAAATCTTTATTACCGAGGTAAACGGATCAATAGACAGCAAATTGATGAAAAAGTAAGAAAAGATATATAATATAGAAATAAAGAAACACGAAATAAATAAATGATTACTATTGAAAAAATAAGAAGAGTGAGTTGGCTGGCATTCTTAGAGGAAGTGGAAAATTCATCCCCCTTTGGAAATACTTATAAAATTTTGAAACAAAGGACTATTCCAAAAACATTTGATTTACCAGTTTTAAATGTATCTCGAGATAGGCTTCAATCAGAGATGATAACCTTCTCTCTTCGCTGTTTCCGGACGATAATCAATCTTCTGAATCAAATTATCATAAATTAATCAGAAACAAGGAACATACTTTTTCCAATGACGAAACTATTCATTTTGATAATATTCAAACTTTCTCTATAATTAGTAAACTCAACAATAAAAAGGCTCCAGGATTAGACTATATAAGTAATCAGATTATTAAAACGGCAGCTCACTACATATCGCCAATCCTAACAAATTTATACAATGCTTGCATTGGACTAAATTATTATCTAATGGCCTGGATAGAAGCATCTGTTATGATAATTAAAAAAAATAAATAAAGATAATTATAATGAACCGAAGGCCTACCGACCTATATGTCTGTCATCTAATCTTTTTTGGCAAAATATTTGAGGGATTAATTCACATCGGACTCTTAAATCATATCAATGCTAATAATGTTATGCATCCTGATCAGCACGGCTTCATACAAGCAAAGTATACAATCTCTCTCTCTCTCTCTGCTCTACACGAAATAACTAAAATAAGTCTCCAAAGAAAGGAAACAGATGTTACAGCCTTGGTTGCTGTGGATATCAGCGGAGCATTCGACAACGCTTGACATCCTGCAATCATGAAACAATTGGACAAAGCAAACTTTCCAGCGCTACTAATTAAAATACTTATTTCATATCTCGAAGATAGAAAGGTAGAGCTAAGATACTTAAACTCAAAATGTACAAAAATGGTAAATAAGGGATGTCCTCAATGGTTGAATTATTTCTCCAATTCTTTGGAATATATTATTAAATGATTTCCTTTTATCTTTTAGTATTTATTTATTTATTTATTTATGCTTATGAGGTGATACAGCAACGTCTTTACAATAAGAGAGGAGACAAAATGAATCAAATCTAGAAAAAAGAAGTGAGGACTTCTCGGTCATTAAAGTCTGAGAGGCAAGGCCTTCAGCCAGTTCAGGGCTTCCGGGGTGACAGAGTGGAGATGGGTACATAATGTAGCTGCTGTATTGTCCGTGAGGTCAAGAGACGTACGGACCTCTGTGGTGTTGATCTCTTGGCGGAACGACTTGGAAGTCGGACTCGGGCCCCCCCACTACGGCAAAGTGGATCAACTTCGGGGAGGATTTAGTGAAAATTTTGCAGAAGTCATAGCTTTTGCTGATGATGTTTCATTTGTGGTTTGGAGCTCTAGCATCCAGGATCTTCAGTTCAAAATTATAAAAATCTGAATAATATTAAAAATTAGTGTGAGAAGGTGAAACTCTCGATAAGTCCAAATAAAATAGGTATATTCTACCTATACAATTACCAAAAATTACCTATAAACTTTGTGGTATGAATATTCAGCCATCAGAAACTAAAGATTTTGGGAGTTATTTTTCTCAACCACAGACAAAGAAATAAAATGATTTTGGACCACACGTTGACAATATAATTAACAGGGCTATGAAATTTAAGGATGCGCTTATTTTCATTATGTGCACGTACTTGGGGAATTGATTCAAGGCGCAGATTCATTTTATACAAGGTGGTGATTCGTTATGTTAAGCTATGCATCAAATATCTGGTTCCCTTTTATCAATACAGCAAAGTTTTCAAAGTTAAATTCTATACAGTACAAAATTTTAATTAGGTGCATTCCTGCTTACAAAAGTTCATTTTCTTACATTATTCATATTACGATGTACTAGAGCGCCATCTGTTATCAAATTATAAAACTATTTTAGAGGCGTAATATTCTTTTTAAAATAAAATAATTTCTACTGTCCTTACTGCGATGGAAAAATTAAAGGGAGGGCCTGGCTCATCAGTGGGGAACCCTCCCAGTTCTAGTGAAAACTCCTATGCTGACCAACTACCTTGAATTATCACTAATTAGATACAATATGAAGAATTCTCTGACAGACCAAACACTAAATAAGCCCCTTTCAAATGGGTTGAATAAATTATACATCAATACAAAATTTAGATTTTATCTTTCTCAAACTAATGCAACGTGTTCAAGAATTTTTTTCTGAGAGATGTACCAAGCTTCATTACTCCTGATAAATACACTACTTTGTTCTTCACAGGCAAAGGACCCTTTTTAAGTTTTCTCTTTGACTTGAAAGTTATAAATGATCCAACATGTGGATGCTGTCAGGATGTTGAAACACTAGAGCATCTTTTGTTGGCTTGCCCTCTGACTAACCAAATTGTACTTGCTTACCTTGACATAATGCCAAATCATCTTTCTGTATATACTCAATCTTATGAAAACTTTGGCAAGTTTAGAGCTATTTGTACACAAATTTATAAATCACGACTAATTCATCGCGTAAAACCCCTCTATAGTGAACCCCAATGGGACAGAGCTTTTGGTTCACTATAGCCACGGTTTGGCTATCTTTTTTTACTTTTCAAAATTTTTAGACCGTATTGTTCGTGTTCGTTTAAAAAAAAAAAATAAATGGTGATCGACTGAAAGGAAAAACAATGGGGGAAATAAATGCACAGAAACACAGTATAATAAAAGGATTTATTTAAAAAAATTAAAAACAAAAGGGATAAAAACTATTATACTATTATTATGGGTAAAAACAAGAAAAATGGTTAAGCTAAATTATACTTATATCTAAGGGATTATGTATAAAAAAACAATAAACAAGGTTAAGCAAAAGAGAAAGTAAAAAAATTAACTAATCTCAGGGAAGGGAGATAAAAATAAATGGCGGGGGGGTGTCGAGCGTTTGTTTACACAGTACCTCTGGTGTGGCAGCACCGTCGCAGGCTTGGCTTGTCTTGTGCGATGTCCAATTGTCGCGACTCGTTGGTTGTCTAAGTGTCTTTTTCCGTCCTCAAGTGGCTGCTTGAGGGATCCTCCAAGATGTCTTTCCGTCCACGAGACTCTGCTTGTGGGATATGTCTTCTTAGACTTCTTTCCGTCCACGAGACTCTGCTTGTGGGGTATTTCTTTGGCGCGTCTGCCCCAAGGCAAGGGAACTCAACTGTCCGCCAGATCCGCTGCTAAGAACTGATGAAAGATGCAATATGACGCCCCCGTCGTCCCTCAGAACAACCAATCACATCGCGGTGTCCACGTGATTTTGCCTCCCCGCTGCTTACCTTTGCCCCCTCGTCTCAGCTGGGGCTATCTATAGATATAGATGTCTTGCTCGTTGTCTCCCTTCACCTAAGACCTTCATTCTATGTACAAAGTAAAAGAACGGTAAAATAGTTTTAACATTCTCCCACAAAATTTTGCTCTGAAAGAAGTCAAAATTAAGTATAAGACAAAAGAGCATATATATATACAATACACACAAGAGTAGATATGCCTATTACATTACATAAAATACACATAAAAGAATACACATATTACACTTTTTTTTTCCATACAGGTACTTTCACTAGTCCTTCGAGTCATACCTTGCAGGCTTTCTGATTACCCTACCATATCTATTTCTAGAGTCCCTGGATTCAATGTTGGGCCTATTTCCAAAAAATGCTTCAGATTGGGGTTCGGTATTTGAATTGTCCTTTTGAATCGTCTCAACATTCGAGGATATTTCAAGAGGGTGTAAGCGTTGTAGAGCCCTGATCAAGGTTCCTGTGGATGTTTTAACATGGGCCACTCTCACTATTCCGTCTTTACCTGGTATGAGATTTACTATTCGCCCTTTAGGCCAAAACATTCTTTTAAGATTTTCTTGCCCGATTAGTACAACGTCTCCTACTTTCAACTGTCTTCTATCAATATTTTTGGATTTCTGAATCAGCGCGCCTAAATATTCCTTTAAGAATCTCTGCTTCAATTCTCTCTTCAGTTGACCTAACTCTCTGTATCTAGTGTGCAACATTTCTGGCTTTAAATTTTCAAATTCAGGAAAGCTAGACTCTGGACCATTTTGTAAAAACTCATTAGGAGTTAACGGTTTTAGATCATTGTCTTCTTCAGAGACATAAGTGAGGGGTCGATTATTAATGATAGATTCGATTTCACAAAGGGCAGTCTGCAGTTGTACATATTTCAGCTTCCTGTGACCTAGCATCTTTATCAACATTTCCTTTATTGTCCTAACCATTCTTTCCCAAAATCCTCCCCACCAAGGAGCAGAAGGAGGGATAAAAATCCATTGTATCCTTTTAATTGAGGTTTCCCTTTCAATTCTAGTCCAATCCAATCTCTTGAATATTCTATTAAGTTTTGCGAAATTGGTGCCATTGTCGCTATATATTTTCTCAGGGCGCCCTCTCCGACAAATAAACCTATGGAGGGCCATCATGAAGACTCCTGTCTCTAAACTCTTCACCAACTCCAAATGAATAGCGCGATAGACGGCGCAAGTAAAGGCGGCTACCCACACTTTCCCACCTTCTTTCAAATGAAGAGGGCCTAATAAATCAACTCCTGTAACTTGGAAGGGTTTGCCCAGTCCAATTCTGTTTTCTGGCAAAGCTGCCATTGGTCTTTGCAGAGACTTTTATTTAAGTCTCTTGCAAGCAATGCACTTACTGATAATTTTCTTTATCGTTTTCCTTCCCCTGATTATCCAAAATTTCTCTCTCAGCTTTGATAAAATGAATTGCACGCCTACATGTCCATTCTTCAGGTGCACTTCCCATATAAGTTGCTCTACGAAGGGATGGTCGCCTGGTAGAATGATAGGAGTTTTAAATTCTTCTGGGACCTGTCCATGTAAAAGTTTGCTTTCTACACACCAAAGTCCGTCAGTGTTTTTTAATTTTTTTAAACTCTTGGTTCCATTCGATTTCTCTATGGAGACTTTCTCCTGAATCATTCGGATAAGCTTTTTTTCTGCCAAGTCTAATTCTGAAACTTTCAAAGGTCCTGTTTCAGTTGACTGTTTTTTAAGTTTCCCTAAAAATCTTAAAACATAGGACATTACCCTGATGTTGAGAGAGTAATCAGACCTCCTTGTCAGTATCCAGTCTTTATAATCGATGTTCAAATTAATGTTAGTTTTCATAATGTTTTCTTCAACATTTATTTCTTTTGGATTTATCGAGAACTCTGAATTGGGCCAGAATTCTTTAGGTTTTTTCAACCATTCGGGGCCCTCCCACCATCTGCTTTGCACAAACTGGCTTGGAGGGCAACCTCGAGACAGAAGATCGGCCGGGTTCAACTGACTAGGAACGAACCTCCAATCGTTCAAATTGGTAGTGGCCTGTATTTCTCTGACTCGGTTTCTCACGAAAACTCTCCACTCAATTTCTTTCTTTATCCAACTTAGCGCGGTAGTAGAGTCAGACCAAAGAGTTGTTTCACATTTTCTCTTCAAGGCAGCTTGGATTGCATTGGCTAGTCTAGCTCCTAGTACCATGGCCATTAATTCCAAGCGAGGGATCGTAATACTCTTCATAGGAGCTAATCTGACTTTGCTCCAAATCAAAGTTAGAGTATTTTCTCGTTCCGTTTCGCTCCTTAAATAGGCTACAGCTCCATAGCCTATTTGACTAGCGTCACAAAAGATATGAACTTCTGTAGGGAAAATGAGATCATTCCACATATATCTCGGTATCTTTATTAACTCTATTAATTTTATTTGATCCAACCAGGTTCGAAATTCCTGGGCCATACTTTCGGGTAGAGGTGTATCCCAACCTAGTTTCAGTCCCCATGATCGCTGCAGTAACAACTTTGGTGGCAAGAATACTGGAGCGCAAAATCCAAGTGGATCAAATATCCGCTGAACCATGGACAGTACCAACCTTTTCGTTAATTTGGGTTGAAGACTCAAATTGTCAGGGAGTTCGCATTTTAATGAATCTTCCATTTTATTCCAAACAACACCCAATATTTTTGCACAAGTCCCCTTTTCAGGGTTTTCCTCCAGAGAATATTCCCACTCTCGTAAGTCCATTTTAGCCCTGTCCATAATTTCAATTGCGGCCTTTTGAAATTCCTGCACTTCCTGCTTTGTTTCCAGCGAGGTAATACAATTGTCCATGTAGAAGGGGCCAAGTGGGCCCCTTATTGATTGAAGATGGTATTCTATTACGGCGTTCAGCACAAAAGGACTACAGTTTAAGCCAAATACAAGTCTCTTATGCCTGTAAGCTATTAGTTCTCTATCGCTCTCCTTTTCCCACCAAAGGAATCTAAGGTAGTTCCGTTCAGATTCTTCAATCGCCACCATCTGGAATGCTTTTCTTATATCTGCCGTGACTCCAAATTTACTTTCCCGAAATCTTATCATCATTTCAGGGATTCTTTCCAATAAATTCGGTCCCTTTTCTAAACATTGATTCAAAGATAGTCCATTATGACCTAGACAAGAAGCATCGAAAACCGGACGTATGGGCGTCGTTTTAGATTCCATCTTGTACACAGGGCGGTGAGGTAAATAGTAGCCTCTTCTCTCGAGAGGATTTTCCTCGACTCTTTCAATGAGTCCTTCAGTCAGCCAGTCTCTAAAGATCTGACTATATTCGGTCAACTTATTCTGTGAGGTCATTTTCTTAGTGCTTATATCTAACCTTTTTATCGCTATGTCAAGATTGCTGGGGATTGACTCCTTTTCTACCTTCCAAGGTAGACCTACAGAATATCTCTGATCACTTTGTCTTTGAATTTTTGTTATAAACTTTTCTTTTATTTCCTGGTATCTGGTCTCTTTGGAGCAAGTTTCAACAGGATCCCTAATGCCTAGTACTTCTAGATCCCACAAATCCTTTAAATCGCATCGCGTTGTTAGCAGATTCAAAGTCTGCTGCACATTGTCATTGCTATCAATAATTGGCGAATTGCCCATTAGTGTCCAACCTAATTTCGTTTCCACCGCAGTTAAATCTGCTTCAACTTGAACTATTTTTCCTGTCAAAATCATACCTAGATAGTTAGCACCAATCAATATGTCAATCTCTTGTCCTTTAAAATTGTCCTGAGACAATATTATGCCCTTAATCTTCAATTTTTCTAACCAGTCTCCTTTTGGCAAAGGTGGTATGGCGTCGCAAATTTTACGTTGATCCAGCGCCCCAATATGGATCACATCTCTTTTATTACCTAAATTCTCCAATTCTAACATAAATTTACCGTGCTTTTCTTCACCAATCTTATTACCTCCAAAAAGACTTTTAGCTATAGTTATTTCGCCTTTTCTTTCTATTCCTATACTCCAGACTAACGACTGTTTGATATACGAAAACTGACTTCCACTGTCGAGGAGAATTCTAACCCTTCTAGAGGCATTTGGGCCTCTTAACAGTGCTACCGTGGTCATCAGCAAGACTTGACCTGTGCAGGCTTGACTAGAAAGCGATGCAATGGGTTCAGGTGCATTTTCCTTTAGATTTTCTCTTCCTGGTTTCGCTAACCGGTTAGAAGAATTTCCTTCACATAAAACTTCCAAGTGGTTTCTCCCACAGTTTTTGCACTCCAATTGTTCTCGGCACTGACTCTGTATGTGTCCCTTTCTTAAGCATTTGAAACATAGATGGGCACTACGTATTTTATCGTTTCTCTCTCCCGGAGACATTTTCATTATGGAACGGCATTGATGACTCGCATGATTTGTTCTTTCACAAAAGAAGCATTTTATATTAGTTCGCCCTCCGAACAGACTAGACACAGTGGCGGGTCTGAAATTGCTCCTAGTTCTGGTCCCATCATTGTAAGACCTTTTATAGGGTTCTTCCTGCTTAAAGCCTTTTTCCACAAATTTCAGCCGTTGAGCACTCCTTACTTCGGCTTTTAGAAAGTCCAATAATAACCTGAGCCTTTCTTGAGCTCCTCCAACCCCTTTATCTGACTCTTCCCGTTTTGCTTACTTCATAGCATAACCCGAAGAAGGATGCCTGTGCCATATTTTCAAAATATCCGAAGGTAATGAAGGCTCGACAAGAGGGTATAAAAAATACCCGACAACTGGGGATCAATGCCCAATGTCTCTAACGACCGGAGGTGACTGCTCAGTTCGTCGTACAGACTGCTTAAATTTCTATTCTCTTTCTTTACATTAGATATAACCGAATTCAATAGACGTCTGACATATAGTTCTGTCAGTATATTCGGGTCACCGAATCGCTCCTGTAGGGCTTGTACTGCCAAAACATAGTTGGCGCCTGTAACGGGATAGCTTGCTACAACACGATAGGCTTCTGAATTTGGTACAATTGCTTGACGCAAATATAAAAACCGGTCGCTATCGGATAAATTCTTATTTTCGTGAATTTTCGAAAACTGCGCCCACCAGGGCAACCAACCTTCCAGAGAGCCGTCATAGCTTTTTAGGGCTAACTCTGGTAATTTCACATTTATTACAGTGTCCTCGCTAGCAATCGGGATTGTTTCTTCTTTATCGGGATTCCGTAGTACACTGACTTTCTGTTGAATATCAAACTTTTCCTCTTCATATTTATCGCATTCTTGCCATTCCTTATCAATACTTTCCTCTGTAATCCCTTCTTTCACTACCAACAAAGCCTGATATTTTTCGTTTAGATCTACAAGTTTCGTGTAATAAGACTCTAGTCTATTAAACTTAGAATAAATATCATTCCTATCAATTTGAGACTTTTCAAATTCCCCATTTATTTCATTAATAATTCTAGTGAAAGTACCTCTTATGGCTTTTCTGCGCTTTTTAAGTGCATCCATCTCCTCCATATTTCCTTTAAATCGATCACGTCCGGCTCACCAAACTGTTCGTGTTCGTTTAAAAAAAAAATAAATGGTGATCGACTGAAAGGAAAAACAATGGGGGAAATAAATGCACAGAAACACAGTATAATAAAAGGATTTATTTTTAAAAAATAAAAACAAAAGGGATAAAAACTATTATACTATTATTATGGGTAAAAACAAGAAAAATGGTTAAGCTAAATTATACTTATATCTAAGGGATTATGTATAAAAAAACAATAAACAAGGTTAAGCAAAAGAGAAAGTAAAAAAATTAACTAATCTCAGGGAAGGGAGATAAAAATAAATGGCGGGGGGGTGTCGAGCGTTTGTTTACACAGTACCTCTCGTGTGGCAGCACCGTCGCAGGCTTGGCTTGTCTTGTGCGATGTCCAATTGTCGCGACTCGTTGGTTGTCTAAGTGTCTTTTTCCGTCCTCAAGTGGCTGCTTGAGGGATCCTCCAAGATGTCTTTCCGTCCACGAGACTCTGCTTGTGGGATATGTCTTCTTAGACTTCTTTCCGTCCACGAGACTCTGCTTGTGGGGTATTTCTTTGGCGCGTCTGCCCCAAGGCAAGGGAACTCAACTGTCCGCCAGATCCGCTGCTAAGAACTGATGAAAGATGCAATATGACGCCCCCGTCGTCCCTCAGAACAACCAATCACATCGCGGTGTCCACGTGATTTTGCCTCCCCGCTGCTGACCTTTGCCCCCTCGTCTCAGCTGGGGCTATCTATAGATATAGATGTCTTGCTCGTTGTCTCCCTTCACCTAAGACCTTCATTCTATGTACAAAGTAAAAGAACGGTAAAATAGTTTTAACACGTATAATTAAAGGACAGGCATACACACTGGAAGAGGCTGCCTCTTAATAGTGGACACTTTGTTTTAATTCCCTTAATTGACCTATTTCCTTACATTAATACTGAATAATAAAATAAATTATTTGATGATAGGTTCTTCTTATCATTAGCATACATGTACCTCTATGTCTAATTTCAAAATCAAGACAAATCCTAGGCAAAGTTTTATTAAATATATACTCAAAGATATAAAATGATTTTTGTTAGAAATGTGAAATTTATAGAGTCGCTGTTTCATCCCAAGTCGACCTTTGGCACATGTACACTGCGGCGGCGCCACCTGATACCATGTGTGACGTCACTACTTAACCCTCCTTCCTTCCTGCCTGCTGCTGGCCTAATTACAACTGTCATTCTATCGCTCTTTTGATTTTCTCTAAACTTGTATAACCAATAAATCAATTGGCACTCTGCTTTAACGAGTCATTCGTTAATATTTCCAATAGGTTATGGGTCCTGACTACGCCCCAAATTTGAAGAAGCAAACCTAAAGTGAAACTGCTAAGTCTAACTCGTGCTAAATATGACGCACCTTGAAAATCAAGTCCGCCAGTTCAAAGGCGAAAACTTTTCCCTTTGGAAATTTCAGTTCCGACTACTATTAGAGCAAAATCAACTTTTGGATATCGTGGACGGCAAAGAAATCAAACCAGAGGTAAGTGACGCTACCTCTGCTATACAGGATGCATGGCACGCCAAAGATATCAAAGCCCGAATGCTTATATCACAGGCACTTGAATTAAGATTTCTAGAACCTTTGATGTCCTGTAAAACTGCCGCTCAAATGTGGACAAGGCTCATGTCCATCCACGAACAGAGATCAGAGATCGCAATTGGCATGTTGTGGCAACAATTTTTTGACGCCCGAATGTCGTCATCAGAGGATGTCAGCAGCTATATCGCCAAGATTGAAAATCTTAGTGCAAGAATTCAGGATGCAGGAGGAACGATTACAGATGACCAGAAAGTGGCAAAGATAATAAACTCTCTTCCTTCGAACATGCGGTATTTCATCCCAGCATGGGAGTCTCAAGCGCCGATTACGCAGACTCTAGAGAACTTATCAGCACGTCTTCTGATTGAAGAATGTAGAAACCAGCAGGCCGATTCCTCGCAAGGTACAGCATTCTACCAACAGACTAAACCAAGAATCAAAGAAGATAACATAAAGAAGACTGATTCAGGAAAGGTATCAGAACTAAAGAAAAGACTGAATGCCATTATTGTCACAAGATTGGTCATTGGTCACGGGAATGTCGGAAACGGATTGCCGACCAACAGAAGAAAAACGAGAAGCGGAAGAACCAAGCAGGAGATTGTGATCATAAAGGTTTCAACGCTGATACCATCCTAAAGTGGAATGATTGCGACATATGGTGGGCAGATAGCGGAGCTAGCTGCAGCATGACCTTCCGACGTGAATGGTTCAAGTCCTTCACTCCGATCCACAACGATCATAGAATATACCTTGGAGACAACACTTCCGTCCTTACAGAAGGTACAGGTGACATTGAAATCCTTGCCATGGTGAATGGAGAATGGATTACAACATCAATCAGGTATGTGCTCTACTCTTCGAAGCTCAAGAAAAATTTGTTCAGCCTGGGAGTGTGCACTGAAAAGGGATACCGAGTAGACATCGACAAGGATGAGCTGCGCATCTACTCAAGAAAAGATCTGAAAGCAGTTGGACAACGCCAAGATGGGCTCTACAAGATGATGTTCCGAGTTACTTCATCTTCACAAGGATTTTCTGCAAAGATCAACAACCTCCAACTGTGGCACGAAAGACTAGCACACATCTCACTCACCACTATTCGAGAAATGGCCAAGAAAGGATTGATCAACGGTTTGCAACCCGAGGACATAAAAGAAGACGATTTCTTCTGTCAAGGCTGCCAAGAAGGAAAAGCTCACAGAAAGCCTAGTCATTCTTCTGAAACAAAAGAGTACAATCCTGGTGAGTTCATTCTAAGTGATATCTGCAGCCCTATGCCAACACAATCAATAGGAGGATCACTTTATTTCATTTTATTCAAAGATTATTCCAGTGGCTTTCGCCATATAGATTTCATTAGACACAAATCCGATATTTTACACAAATCTGAAAACTTTGCTAGATTCAGTTATAATCAAACAGGCAATAAAATTAAAGTGATTAGAACCGATAATGCACTAGAATATACTAGTAAAGATTTCACAAATACTTGCAGAAAGTTCGGAATAGTGCATGAATTGTCAGCTCCATATGTTCACGAACAGATAGGGCGCGTAGAACGAGACAATAGAACTATTGTCGAAGCAGCTCGATCGATGCTGTGCGCACGAAATCTTCCCGAAGAACTTTGGGCAGAAGCTTGCAATACTCCAACCTTCATTCTAAACCGAACATTCACAAAACAAGCTCCCAATACCACACCCTATGAACTCTTTTTCGGAAGAAAAGTTAGTTTATATAATCTAAAGATTTTCGGCTGTGAAGCATGGTTGCATACACCTAAAGAACGTAGAAGGAAATGGGATAAGAAATCACAAAAGATGATTTTCTTAGGGTACGATAAAACATGCACTAACTTTCGACTCTGGAACCCTTCTACTAGAAAGATTTCTATCTCTAAAGATGTTACTTTTAACGAGACAAAACTCCAACATTACGAACTAGAGGGAGAAAACCTCATCCCAATAAACATTGACTTTAACCCGCCGGCACCACCGACCGAGGATGAATCACCTACAACGCTACAATTTCCCACGCCGCCGGGATTCCACCCGATGATAACTCGATCTAAAAAGAAAGCAGATTCTTGTAACTACCATTTTGTCGACGAGCCTTCAACCTATAAAGATGCTATGGAAAGTCCAAATGCCGAAAAATGGTTGGATGCAATGAAAGAAGAAATAAAAGTGTTAGAATCTAATAACACATGGTCACTCGAAACCCTACCAGACGGATATAAGCCAATAGGAAGTAAATGGGTTTATAAGCTAAAATCCCATCCCAACTCTACGGCACCTAAATTTAAGGCTAGACTTGTAGCTAAGGGTTACACACAAAGGAAGAACGTAGACTATTTCGACACCTTCAGTCCTGTTGTCAGATATGATTCACTTCGAGTGTTACTAGCAAACGCGGCATCAGAAAGAATGTTCTTAAAACAATTTGACGTAAAGACTGCATTTTTATATGGTGACCTAGACGAAGTCATATACTTAGAACAACCAGAAGGTTTCTCTCAAGGACACAATTTTGTTTGTAAACTACAAAAGAGTCTATATGGACTGAAACAATCGTCCAGAAATTGGAATAGGAAGTTTAAATCCTTCTTAGAGAAACACAATTTTTTTCAATCTAATGCAGATCAATGTGTTTTCACCGGAACTATTAACGACACTCAAATGATCCTTGCTCTTTACGTCGATGATGGACTTCTCATGTCTCGGAACAAGAAATATATCGATTCTATCGTCCAGGAACTATCTCACGAGTTCAATATAACGTCTAGAGATGCAGATTATTTCGTAGGACTTCAGATTGAACAATCAGAGGATAGATCGAAGATCTATATCTACCAATCTTCATACATAAACAAGATTTTAGATAAATTCAACATGATTGATTGCAAACCCGCAGCAGTACCCATGGACCCGAGTACAGTCCTAACTAAAGATGATTGCCCAGACTTAGATAAAAATGGAAATTCACCAAAATTTCCTTACAGAGAAGTAGGCTCACTAATGTTTGCCTCTTCTGTTTCTAGACCGGACATAGCTTTTGCAACATCACAGTTAAGTAAATACCTTGACAACCCAGGACAGACACACTGGACAGCAATTAAAAATGTATTTCGCTACTTGAAAGCAACACCACAATTAGGAATATTGTACGCTAGCCATCAAGAGTTAACAGGTTACTCAGATAGCGATTATGCTAGGGACATTGATTCAAGGAAAAGTACTACAGGTTACATCTTCATGTTTAACCATGGTGCTGTTTCATGGTCAAGCCAAAAGCAATCGACAGTTGCCCTCTCGACAACAGAAAGTGAATATATTGCTGCCTGTGCTGCTACTAAAGAAATGGTCTGGCTACGCAGACTTCTTAAGGATATCGGGATTAAGATGGACAGACCCACAGTACTCAACATAGATAATCAAGCAGCCATAAAGCTAGTGCAGAATCCCGAGTTCCATAAGAGAACGAAGCACATTGATGTACGATATCACTACATTCGTACTAAACAGGAAGATGGTGAGCTGATCACAAGATATGTCAGCACTCTTCAGCAGACGGCTGACCTCCTGACGAAACCTTTGGGACCGAAACACTTCAGGCGGCTCCTAGAAAACTTGAACGTTATAAATTTCAAGAGGGAGTGTTAGAAATGTGAAATTTATAGAGTCGCTGTTTCATCCCAAGTCGACCTTTGGCACATGTACACTGCGGCGGCGCCACCTGATACCATGTGTGACGTCACTACTTAACCCTCCTCCCTTCCTGCCTGCTGCTGGCTGATTACAACTGTCATTCTATCCCTATTTTGATTTTCTCTAAACTTGTATAACCAATAAATCAATTGGCACTCTGCTTTAACGAGTCATTCGTTAATATTTCCAATAATTTTAAAACATCTTTATCACATTATATTATAACTAGACGAATGGCCCGGGCAACGCCCGGGTTTTACCCGAGTGCGTATATATTTTAAAAATTAAAATTTTACACAAATAAATTTACTGGCAATGCGTTTCTTTTTTTTATAAATCTCTACATATTATTTATAAAAAAAGAAACGCATTGCCAGTATCATTAAATCATATCATTGCAGTAAGGTCTGTAGAGATTTATAAAAAAAGAAACGCATTGCCAGTAAATTTATTTGTGTAAAATTTTAACGATAGAGGGCAATAAAATTTAATTTACTAATATTTTAAAAATGTTTTAATTAAAATACTATTCGTTACAATTATAAATTGGCGCCGTGGATGTCTATCTTGTGAAACGTCCCGCCCCAAACTGTGTGTGTCTTGAAAATATAAAAATAAAAATGTGAACGGAAAAATATGTCCAGGGTAGCCTAGTGGTCATGGCATCTGCCCGGTAAGCGGAAGGTCGTGGGTTCGATTCCCATCCCTTGACACTTTTTTTATTTTATCCATTCTGACCAAAATCTATCCGTGAACTTCACACAGTGAACTTCACACAGAGAGAATAAGGCAATTATATAAGTAGATAATCCAAATTGTGCCTTATCACACACTATTTTTTTATTTGGCCGTATTACCTTGTGTTTATAATCTATGACGTAATGCCGGCGGCGCGCGCCCGTTGGCTGCCGGCGAGCACGTGACCTCCCTGTGCGCGCGCATCCGTGACAGAACCGGCCGGCCCATGACGGTCGTGAATATATATATAATGGATGGATAATAATAATATAATAATAATTATTATTATTATTATAATAATTATTATTATTATTATCATTAGATAATGATAATGATCATAATGATGATGCGCGCGCATTCGTGACAGAACCCATGACGGTCGTGACTATATATGTTGATACAATGTTTACTTGGAAAAAGGCTCTAATACCTTGTTGCTTCAAACACTCTTCAAGTATTGCACCTTTCGAATAAAGTTAATAAGTGTTTTTCTTCTATTTCATGTTTCCACATATTCTTCTTAAGTCTAGAATTCCATTTGTTTTGAACCTCTCATGCAAACCATTCCTGGCCTTAAAATCGCCATAGTTCATGGCATAAAAAATAAATATTTTGCATCACAGGCCCGTTTATTTGGTCTTTTTTTTTTAAAGCCCTAACACATATGATTGTGGCAAAAGTTGAGGCTGATTCCTCTTTGTAAACAATTTTAATAGCCTTCTATTTTATATTATAAAAAAGAATATTATATTCTATTATAATAGAAAAGTTATATTTTCTTATTTTAACATGTTCTGAAATTTTGCCTGTGTTGTTTCACTTTAAAAAGTTTTGGCCTTTTTTTTTTAAGTAATAGGTTTTGTTTTTAGAATGCCTTTATTTTCTTTAATTTGCAAGACATTTGAATTTTTTATAATTCAAATTTGATGGTTGCAAAGATATTATATTTAATAAAAAGTATAATGTGTAAAAATTTATACAACACTAGCGGACGTACCCGGCTTCGCCTGGGTTTTACCCGAGTAAAGGTTTGTCTAACGAATCTCTCGATAAAGTGAACATTTTTTCCCGGTCCCTTTAAAAATACTCGATAAGTTGAATAAAATCAATATTAATTGGTTCCCTCGGTAATTGGAAGTTAAAGGAATAGTATCTTGCCTTGGAATTGTATCATTATTCTTGTATGGATATACCCAGCTTCGCCTGGGTTTTACCCGAGTAAAGGTTTGTCTAACGAATCTCTCAATAAAGTGAACATTTTTTCCCGGTCCCTTTAAAAATACTCGATAAGTTGAATAAAATCAATATTAATTGATTCCCTCGGTAATTGGAAGTTAAAGGAATAGTATTTTCCCTTGGAATTGTAACATTATTCTTGTCTAAAATAAATTGCCGTGTCATCCTGAATTTTGTCTTTCCTAATTTTCTACATTACAAAATCATCGTATCATCATGATAATATTTAGAGCAGATTGTTTAATTATAACAGATAAATTAGAATATTTATCTTGATTATTTTTAGGCGAAAAGTTATTTAAAAAAAATTATTTGCTAGAAACCTTCCCAGTACTATACTAAATAACTTCCCAAAGTTTCATGGCGTTCCAATGAGTGGTTTGGTCAGGCATAAAGGACAGACACACACACACACATACATTCATTTATATATATATATATATACTAGCGGACGTACCCGGCTTCGCCCGAGGTTTAACCCGAGTAAAGGTTTGTCTAGCGAACATTTGTTAAAACAATTCTCTAAAAACTTATTTAAAAAAAAAGATATATTTTGATAATTTGAAACTCGTAAATTTGAATCTCTCGATAAAGTGAACATTTTTTCCCGGTCCCTGTGTGCCGTGTCATCCTGAATTTTGTCTTTCCTAATTTTCTACATTAGAAAATCATAGTTTTATCTAGTGAACATTTTTTCCCGTGTCACATTGCCGTGTCATCCTGAGATAATCTTACTTTTGATAAATAATATTTAAGATAACAAACTTAGTGATAAGAAAATCTGTTATCATCGTCACAATGGGGGCGCTGCTTGCGAGTTAAATCTACAAATCTGCAAATAACTCTAAGGATATTCAAGATATTCATGAAATTATTTTTCAAAAACCTTGAAAATGATATACCTAATAATATCCCAAAATTTCACGGCGATTGGATGTATGGTTTTTGAATCTATAGAGTACAGACAAACAGACAGACAGACAGACATTCAATTATATATATGTAGATTATGATTAGAATTTTTTTTGTGTGTTTGATTGTTGAAAGGAGGTGCAGTCGTGGAAAAGTAAAGATAATTATTTACCTTTCAAACAGATTTTCATTTTGAATCTCTTGAAGTAAAAATATACATAAAATTATTTTTATCACAGGAATATAGAATTTATTAAATGAATTCTATAAATCGTGAATAAAAGATAGGTAGGGTTAAATATACATTATTTACAACAATAATAATTAAAAGTGGTATGTTTTGCATCTATGGTCAAATATATATAATAGTCAATGAATGAAAATAAAAAATATGTTTAAAAAAAATATTTGCATTTTTAGATTATATAATATATATATATAGATAAATCAAAAATAGAATGTAAATCAAAACAAAAAATGCAGCTAAATTTATTGTTTTGAAATTGCGATCCGCAAGCTGAAACATGCTCAATTTTGTTGTTTTAATTTTTTTTTAAATTACAATTTTAAGTTCGTTATAAACATAGTATTTTTAATAGATAGTGAAGCGATGCAGCAAAGAAGTAGAAAAGAAGACGTGGGAAAGCCAAGAGAAGAGGTATGCAGGGGCTCCTTCAGGGAAGTGTGGATTGACAATTCCAGGGGAGGGGGTGACAGACAGAGGGAGTCCAGCTGGTGCCGCGGTGGAAGGAAGCCGGCCGGCCTGCCGGGGATTTGTGCGCCGAGAAGACATGGCAGTCTGGGGGAAGAAGTCTGTCTGGTGACAACGGGACCTGCAGCGAGGAGAACGGCGGTGACAACAGACGCGGCAAGTTGGCTGGAGGAAGTGGGCTCCGGGACTGTGTGGATTAACAAGTAGAGGACGAGGAGAAACCTACCTGGGGCGGCATTGAAGGCAAGTCCATCTACTGTATAGTTACTTATCTACTCTTTAAAGCTCTTATAATAAATATACCGCACTAAGCTGTATCCTAAAGAATCCACATTGTCTTCTCAGAAACCTTGCACGCAAACATCGACGGCTGAGAAGAGTCGTAACAATATCATTATTTTGGGATTGAAAATGTTGTTGTGCAGAAAATTTTTATCTTACCCTTTTAAATAAAATCCTCTATAAAATCAATAATCAATAGGCTAATGAACCAAAAATTTTAAAGTGTCTTATAGATGGTTTATGTCCTAGCCATAATTCTATTGGACTTACTCCTTTAGTCAGAGCATGTTCACATCTATTTTTGGTATACACAAAGGTATTCAGGGCTTCTGCCCAAAATATGGCTTGTAGTCCACTATCCAAAAGCAAGGCATGAACACCATCAATAACAGTTCGGTTAAATCTCTCAGCAATTCCATTTTGCTCAGGGCTATAAGTCGATGTTCATTCTAGTTTAATTCCTAAATTTTCTAAAAAGGTTTCAAATTCATTATTACAAAATTCTAATCCATTATCTGATCTAACACATTTTAACTTAGTATTTAATGCTCTCTCAGATCCACTCAAATATTGTTTAAATTTGTTAAAAACTTCAGATTTTATTTTTAGGAAATAAACACTAACCTTTCTTTAGTAGTCATCAATAATAGAGAGAAAATAACTACTGCCACCAAGTGATCTCACTGGTGCAGGACCCCAGATATCCATATGTGCCTTTTCTAATGGCTTTTTAGTCAGAATGTTATATTTTAATTTAAATTATGATCTGGTTAGCTTAGCCATTTTACATATATCACAAGTGTTTGGTTTACCTGTGATATTTTCTAATCCTTTAACTGTATTTTTCCAACTCATGGAATTTATAATTTCTGAATTAATATGACAAAATCTCTCATGGAGAAAATCCAGATTTGAATCATGAGACACTGAATAATATTGAGAGCTAGCTTAATTAGGGTATATATAATTTATATATATACTATATAACTATATATATATATAATTTATCTACTCTTTTAGCTGTGAAGAAATATTCTCCATTATTTCTGAAAATTACCATTTTACCATCTTTCCAAATGATCTTATTTCCTGCCATATCTATACATGAGCCACTAATTAGATTCCTTCTCATATTAGGGGCATATAGTACATTAAGTTACCTCTACATAGGAATTATTTATATCCTTAAATATAAAGTTTATATCTCCCTTACCTAAGATTTTTGACTTGCAGTCAACATCTCCTATTAACACATCCATTGGGGGTATTTCTTGACTAGACGAATGGCCCGGGCAACGCCCGTGTTTTACCCGATTGAATGTTTTTATTCCAATACTATTTGTTACAATTATAAATTGGAGCCGTAGATGTCACTCTTGTGAAACGTCCCGCTCCAAACTTTACATGTACATTAGGTCCGCTAGAGGCGCGAGCGAATTGACTTTTTGTAAATATACATAATTATAAAGATAAAAGCTTCTATAGAAGATAATGATCATAATGATGATGCGCGCGCATCCGTGACATGAGGAATTGAGGAAAGACGGTCGTGACTATATATGTTGATTAATAATCTATATTAATAAAATGCAAATTTCATAAGTGTACATCACTAAAAACTTTCGTTACAATGCATCAATTTCAACCAAATTTTCAACATTTATGTAAAACGAGATGGAGCAGGTTTTGCTTAACATCAAAATATTTTTCCCTAACATTAACATGCGTAACTTCGCTGTTATCGATTAAATACAAAAAAAAATCAACAGAGTTAATTTTATTTATATATAAATACAAAATTAAATTTCAACAGAGTTAATTTTTTTACATACTAGCTAATAATCTCAATCTAAAAAAATATTCAAAACAAGCAATTTTAAGATAACACCATATGTAAAACAGTCGGCCAAGAAAACAAATAACGTGTAATATATATATATATAATATAATATATAATATATATAATAAAATCTTAAATATTATTTATCAAAAGTAAGATTATCTCAGGATGACACGGCAATTTATTTGAGACAAGAATAATCATACAATTCCAAGGCGAAGATACTATTCCTTTAACTTCCAATTACCGAGGGAACCAATTAATATTGATTTTATTCAACTTATCGAGTATTTTTCAAGGGACCGGAAAAAAATGTTCACTAGATAAAACGATGATTTTGTAATGTAGAAAATTAGGAAAGACAAAATTCAGGATGACACGGCACACAGGGACCGGGAAAAAATGTTCACTTTATCGAGAGATTCAAATTTACAAGTTTCAAATTATCAAAATATATCTTCTTTTTTAAATAAGTTTATAGAGAATTGTTTTAACAAATGTTCGTTAGACAAACCTTTACTCGGGTAAAAACCCGGGCGAAGCCGGGCACATCCGCTAGTAATAATAATATAATAATAATAATAATAATTATCATTAGATAATGATAATGATCATAATGATGATGCGCGCGCATCCGTGACAGCGATGAGGAATTGAGGAAAGACGGTCGTGACTATATATATACTAGACGAATGGCCCGGGCAACGCCCGGGTTTTACCCGAGTGCGTATATATTTTTAAAATGTTTTAATTAAAATACTATTCGTTACAATTATAAATTGGCGCCGTGGATGTCTCTTTTGTGAAACGTCCCGCCTCAAACTGTGTGTGTCTTGAAAATATAAAAATAAAAATGTGAACGGAAAAATATGTCCAGGGTAGCCTAGTGGTCATGGCATCTGCCCGGTAAGCGGAAGGTCGTGGGTTCGATTCCCATCCCTTGACACTTTTTTTATTTTATCCATTCTGACCAAAATCTATCCGTGAAACTGTAATCAGTGCTTGCCAACCAACATTCCCAACTAAGATTTATCATTAAGATTTTAGCTAGATTGAAAAGTTTCAACTTTGTTTCCCCAGAACATATTTGAATATTTGATAATCCTGAAAAATGCCAACTTTGTCTGGATTCTCAACATCAACAATTTATCATTTGAAGTTCAGTTACTAAATGCCGTTTGGCCTATTGACAAGTTCGATGTAGCTGAAGTTTTCATTGTATGGATTGCTCTCTTTGGAATCGGTATCTAAGTCTTCCAAGAATGATTTTTTCCCTCAAGAAAATAGAATTATAATCAAAGACTTTAACTCAAATTTATTCATATGAGACAATTTACCCAGCGATTCATGGCAAAGTTTTGTTAATACTAACCACTAATGCTAAAATGGCCAAGCCCAAACTGCAGATGATTCCCAAGAAGCGCCACTTCGTTGTCGGGACTCCAGCCTGGAAGAGACAAGACTCAAGTTGAATTCAAGTTTCGTTTAAGCTCAGCTACGACGACACATTCTGCCCCTCGACCATCTCAGCCCATGACTCTGGTCTCAGATTTTTTTAAAGAAGTACTCTAACGCTCCAAAACACTCGACTTATCTGGATGTGATCATGGAAAAGCTGTCAAAATCAGTGACTATAATGCCCCTACACCTAAGAAAATTATAATGTTTTCAAAACATTCATTTAGCTAATAGGATACAGGTTCTATTTAAACGTAGTATGTTTCAAAATACTGAGAAAAAACTAATAGATATTTTGCCCAAGTATAAAATTCTATATTTTGAAAAAAAAAAAAAAACTAGCAGAACAATACCTCGAGTAAAAATCTTTTTGATTATATTTAGCTGCATCAACTTTGAAATTTATCAAAATATGATATAGATATTATAGTTACACACATAATAATTTAGTTACTTCTTGCCCTTTGCAACTGATTTCACCTCTAATATTTCTATAGACAAGTCCCTTATATGTAGATGAAAATAACCAATTTAAATAGAAAATTACATTTATATCGTAGCTACAAACATCAAGAACGTGTGTTATGAAGTAAATAATCTTTAGAAAACCCTACACAATAGGGGGATCCAACAAGTAGGAGCATATATTAGGTATGGAATATTGAGATACAAAGTCAGAATAATACATAATATTGAAATTTATATACAAATGTAGATAGGAATGGTGAAAAAAAGACATGCTCGCGTGAGCAAAGTGTCCGAAAATCCATCATGTGATTTTCCCGGTAGAAAACAAGAAGTATTCTTATTTGAGCAATGAATCTCTTAGCCGGCAGTGGAAGATTGGTTAGTAAATAAATTTCTGCGGCGTATGATGTATGCAGGTATTTATAGTGGGGGTAAAGTTTCGAGTTGACACACTATTCTTGCTTGGTCATATTGGATCGATTGATCCACTGCATTCCCGATAAATATGTTGTTAAATAAAACAACTGACCAATAGTAGAGCAGAATGGAAATACTTTAGCGACGGTCCATCAGCTGTATTCATTATAGATCACTGATAAAAATCAGTGATCATTATAAAAAATTATATATTATTTTTTAAAAAATGAACTTTTCATTTATAAAACAAACAAGTTTACACACACTCTAATAAATATTGATTATATTATATTTATTATATATTGAAATAGAATATTTTAAATTTTGGGAGGCTTTGGTTCATTAGTGGTGAAATCGCCCAGCGGTTTGGCCAATTTGATCTTCCTGACCGCATTATTATTGTACATGCTGCCTTACTTATTTAGCTTGTACTTTGATCTATAATTACTAAAGTATTGTTTGTATTAACTTTGATTTTGTCTTTGGGTATCAATCAAATACATTCTCTGAGCACAACTCTTCAGCTCTCTCTCGCCGTGTGGAGACGCGGTGCACGAGATCTGCGTTTTTGAGTTGGAGACTGTTGATATCGAGCTGGATAACCCCATTAGGGTATTGACGGAGAGCCAGGAGTCTTACACTCATGATTCCATGTCTATTATCCGGGAAGAACTCGCCAATTCAAATAAATCGGCAGAAAATGTAAACATTAGTAGAAGCATAATTTATACAAATCAAGAAAATAACGGAGATACATATCAAGCCGCAGAAAAATGATTTAAAAAATGAGAATTAGGCGTATCAAATGGAGGCCGCGGAAATGGATGAAAATACTGTACCTTTCATCCCAGTAAAGCAGCACAAGAGAAAGGCTCAGACCCAAAAAGCCAACGGGACAAGGCTGCGAGACTTGGCGCTAGCTTTCCATAGCCAGCGGCACAGCCAAGAAAGACCACGAAAGAATCCGTGGCCTTCATCAAGAACACTAGACAGCAACAGGTGCTAAACAAGCCAGTTAGAGGTGAGCGTAATTATACCAAAGCTGCTCTGTCGAGTGGTATTAGGAGAACTTTCTATCCCTTGCACTACATGAAAAATTTGGATGAAATACTGGGAAAAGCATTTGTATACCAGCTAATGAAAATATTTAGTTGTTTATTTGAGAAGGCAGAGCGTCTGGTCGAGAAGGGGCTTACCATCGACGGCACCATCTTCAAGACATTCCCATATTGAAAAATGCGGAAAAGATAGTCTTGGGGATATTGCCCATCGAAGGGAAGAAAGAAAACATCAATGAAACTCTGCGGCCATGCTACTGGGTCTTATCCTTGTCCTTCGAAGTTGTGACCTGCGAGAGCTACTTTTGGACCTGAGGCAACAGGGAGGTCTTCATTTTTATGAATGAAGGAATGAAGATCCATCAATTCCCTGGGAAAATGGATATCAAGTTCAAATGGGATTCGACTCCGGCCTCTCTCTGCATCTCGTATGGCATAAGATGCAGCATGTTTCACAGCTAAGGACATTGACGAGCCTGCAGCCTCAGGACACACTCCACAGCCCACCTCCCCAAAAGGATCCACTACCTCACTCTTCACCCACAAAAACACCATCCTTTTCAAAACCTGCCGCATTTCCATCAGCAGCTGGAAGCTTGGTCAGATCAAAGGAGACATTTGCAAACAAAGTCGTCTCCATCCTCCCAACCGATGCCTTCAAACATCACCCCGACAACATCAGCGGAAGTCTGTCCAACATCTTTCAAGGAGATTCTGCCCAAGGTTACTACCCCTAACCTGAGCCTATTCATTGTCCCCAAGCCGCAGGAAAAAAAAACTCTTCAGGAGATCGAGAGAGAGAGAAATTTCTTTTCTCTCAAAAGGGATCTAAGGCTTTCCAGCAGCTAGACGAATTCTAGTTATGAGCTTCCTCATAGTTTTCCTCAATGTGCGCGGCATTGCAGTGCACAAAAGGAGTGCGGAGTTGTGCAGTTTTTTAAGCATCATCATGATATCGCTTTCGTCCAGGAGACGAACGTACTGGCCCTGAACGATGTCCGGGACTTCTGCCTTGGCCACAGCAGCGTCGACGCGCTATCATCCATACCCAGGGGATCCGGCCTCGCGTTTATTGTGGAGCCGGGACTCCCGGCCCGGGAGTCACCGTTCACTGGTACCGCGTCTTGTGACAAGGCAATATCGCCATCGCCAGCATCAACATCCGGGGTCTTGAGACCCACGTCATCAACTGCCACCTGTCCCAAACTCCTGAAGAACGGTATCCTCAACTGCAGGTCATCGCAGAGGAAGCCATCAGGGATGATGCGTGGGCCCTAGGCGACTTCAACATCTCCGAGGAGATTTCGAGCGACATCGGGTCTGGCGCCGTGGAAACCTTCGCCGAACTCCTGGAGCGGTTCGCCCTCGACTACATATCCACTATTTTCGGTGCTGCGCACCTGCCTATAAGGATTGCAAGTTACGGAAGCCGGGTAGAGGATGCCAGACGAAATCGAGTTTTAATACCATCAAGACTCTCCGGATGTGTCACCCGTTACTGGACCCTCAAATACCGCTGTTCGTGCCATCCTTCTCTAAGTAAGGGATCCACCTTCGCCATCTGCGCCATTCATCTCCGCGCTGCTTCAAGTAGCGCTAGTCATCGAGAGATTTGAAGCGCTTCTCAGCGAAGCTTCACTGAAGATTGGATACATCCATCCTGTAAATCCATGAGGAGAATGAGGAAAACTGAAGCGGAACCTGGTTGAAGACATCAAGTTCCTTACTATTCCCCGCGCTGAAGACGAGACTACATCGCCAGAGAAAGTCGGTTTCTGCGTTCCAGGATCGAGGCTGAGACCGTAGACGTCGAATACCCCTCGTTGCATGAGCTTGGGCGCACTTTGTGCGCACAAAGTGCGCTAGACTATATTGCTGAGGACTAACGACCGTTTTTAACACCCAGGGAAATCACGTCGAGGGAAAGAGCCTGTGAAGCACCGTGTTCAACTCCTTCAGAGAGCCCTTCGACAGCTCTGACTTCGACAGCCCAGAGATCATCACTGTGTTCCTGGAGAGAGCTACGGAGAACATCACTCTGTAGTGCATTGACCCGATTCATAGAGCATATAGCTCCTTTAATGAAGTAGAAGCACCCAAAAAGTGCCCCTGAAAGCAGCTGGTTGGTAAAGAGAGCTCAAGAGGTTCGAGGACATATTTGAGAGAGCCATTCATCTAGCCCTTTTTGAATCCAAGCTTCGCGGGACTCTGCTAGAATATTCGATGGGAAAACATTATCTGCTTCGTCCCCAAAGCGAATGGTGGTCCGGTCCTAAGCGATTACCGGCCCATATCTTTACCGATTGCGGAAACCAGAATCGTCAGCGGCATTATTCTGGGTCGGATTTGTCGCCACCTACCAGCCATCGTGCCAGAATGTCAGACATACGCCGTTCCGGGAAGGTGTCGTTTCTGGAACATCGCGTGTATGTCTGACGAAGTGGCCCTGACCTTCAAGAACAAGTCACCACTGGCAGTCATATCCACAGACCTGCAGTACGCCTTTAGCAACGTGGATCGAGAATTACTGGCCTCCAAGCTGCACTCCATCAGCTTGCCTCCGCCCTTCGTAGAATGGCTCCACCTGCTATACGCGGAGGCCGAAGGAAACTTAACCCGCCCATTCAGAATGCGCATAAGGGCTTCGGCAGGGTTGTGCCTGCAGCGCAGCCCTTTTCTCCACTTTCACTGGTTCCCTCCTGTGCCACCTGGAGAGAGATCTCGGAAGCGAGAACGTCCTGGCGTACACTGATTCGAGAAAGTCAAGATCATCGTTGGCAAATTCCGTCCTGCATCAGGAGTAAGCGTGAACTACTCCTTTGACGATTTTCGGTAAATTTGTGTCTCATACAAGAAGAATACCAAGAATTTGAATCAATGACCTCAAGGAATGAATAAAACTACATACTACTAAATACTACATACTACTTGGGGGGTCGGTGAAAGGCTGGTTAAACCGTTTGGTTTTAGACCACTACAAACCGGGTTCGATTCCCGCATGGGACACCTTTTTTTTCTGGACCAAAATACAATTTTCTTTTGTGTTTTTTGGAGATGTTAATGTCTTGTGTCCTAATTGCATTGGTGGTAGATCTCAGGAGGTCAAACCATTCAGCTGCCTGAATCCTAGATGTTAATAGACAAATGATGCCCTTTATGGTTTTACTGAGAAACCTGATCATCGAATGGCAACCTTTGGTACGTGATCTGAGTAGATCCCAATTAGGTTGTTAATTATTTTCTTGGAAAATGGATTTTTCACCGGATCGTTGATTCTAAGAGAAGGAGGGATAAATTTGACTGATTGACATTTCAAATTGAATTCTAAATTCTTTCTCCAACGGGCTAATTGCAAGGATTTCTTGAAGAAAAACGACTTATATCTCTCAACGTTGTGAAGGTAATTTTCCATTGCAAATGAACAAAAGAATTGCTAGAAAGTATGAAATAAAATAAAAATAAACGGTAGCAATACGTTTCTTTATACGTGAAATTTTATGCAAGCTTTCGGATCTTTTCAATCCTTCCACAGGCCAAGCTGTAAGCTGAGAGAAAAAGAGTATATATAGAAGTACAATATTATTTACATACACCTAACGAAAATAAAAATGAAATAAACATTTTCATAACATAATATATAAATTTACATATTCGAAAATTTAGACATAAGTAAAATTATATCTACACTGCGTGACATTGAAAATGAACACCAAGAAATAGTGGCCAGAAAGTGATGAAACACGGCAGACAGAGAGAGACAGGGACGAACAATAAGTGATCTTTATTTCAAAATGATAGTCATAATACAGAGCGAGAACGGCGTCGGCTTAGTAGCAAGTAGGACCACCGCGGATGGCGATGCACGCAGCAACACGTCTAGGTAGAGAGTCAATCAGAGTACGGATGGCGTCCTGAGGGATGGCTCTCCATTCCCTCTCAACCATTTGCCACAGTTCGTCTTCTGAACGCGGCTGTGGCAAGGCATGCAAACGGCGTCCAATGATGTCTCAGACGTGCTCGATTGGTGATAGATCAGGAGAGTACGGTGGCCAGGGAAGCATCTGTACCTCTTGCAGAGCTTGTTGGCTAATGCGAGCAGTGTGCGGTCGGGCGTTATCCTGCTGATAAAGGGCATTGGGTACCCCCTGAAGGTAGGGGAGTGTCACCGGTCTCAGCACATCATCAACGTATCGTTGGGCCGTCATAGTGCCCTGAATACGAAGTAAAGGTGACCTGGAATCATACGCGATTGCGCCCCAAACCATGATTCCACGTTGTCGCACGGTGGGGCGTTCCACAATTGCTGCCGGATTGGACCTTTCTCCACGTCGACGCCACACGCGTACACGGCGACTATCACTGGACAAGCAGAAACGCGACTCATCTGAGAACACGACCCTGTGCCATTCCGTCATCCACGTCGATCTAGCCCGGCACCATTCCAAACGTTGGCGCCTATTCGGTGGGGTCAATGGCAGTCTTCTTAGCGGACGGCATGAGTGCAAGCCATTAGCAACCAATCGACGGGAAATGGTTCTGGTCGAGATGGAATGATCTAGGGTGTCTTGCACATGTTGCAGGATGGCGGTACAAGTGGCTTGTGGGGCCGCCACTGCTTGTCGAAGGATACGCCGATCCACACGTGCTGACGTCACTCTGGTTGCACCGGCATTCCTATAAATTGCCTCATTTCCTTGTTCCAACCATCTTCTCCACAGTCGGTGCACCGTGGACGCACCAAGGTGTGTATCAGCTGCGATTTGACGTATGGACCAACCTGCCCTTTTCAGTCCGATCACCATGCCCCTCGTAAAAGCGTCTGTCTGCTTGAACTGCCTCCGTTTACGATGACATGGCATTCTCTGTTATTACACGTGTCTTTTGACACAAGAAAAAAATTTCTACAATGATTTTCCTTGAAGAAATAACGACACGAATACTGTCCTTTCTGCAAGTTCCTTCCCTTATATCTTACTCCATGTGCGCACGAGAGCTGCGCATTTTACATCATTTGCATAACTCGGTTAGGCGCGTCTACCCTGAAATTTGCATAATTTTCTGGCCACTATTTCTTGGTGTTCCATTTTCAATGTCACGCAGTGTATATGCAAACAAAACATAAATTGAATATGACATATGGGGCTATGGTTGTGAAGGTCAAACTGGGGAAGATGAGGAAGGATCTGGTTGAAAGGAAGGGCTGGGCTGTTTTTTCCTGAATGAATGGTACTGAGATGGTAGTTCTATACGCCTGTTGATGCTGCTTAAATCATGAGAGGCGAAGGATTCTATTAATAATATTTGATGTTTGGATCTGGTGTTATGGTAATGACAGATTGGGTTGGAAAGGTTAAAAGCATGGCCGGTTTTTGAGGTGTGCTGAAAGATCAAAGATTTGGGATCTTTGTTTATTAAATTTCTGTTTTGCTCGGAAATTCTGTTAAAAAAAAAGAGCTCCAATGGCCCACGATTCTTGCAAAAGTCCAACCCCACCAGCGAGTGCAAGTAACCAAACGGGGCTCTGGCACATTTGTAAGTGCAAAGTCGAACTGCTTTTCACATGTGTAGACATGTGGTGCGCTTACAGTAAAAGCAGTCGCTAACTACCCACCATGATTGTCATGGCCTGTACCACGTGTACCTGGGATAAGCAAAAAAAAAAAAAAACATACTACTAAAGAGAGGACCGAATTCCATGACGGCCAACCTTCGGATTGGAGATGATTATTAGGTAATAACTACTTTTTTCCTAGCATATTATATCATATTAGAGCAGCATCTATCTCAACAAACAATTATTGCTTGACAACCATCATTCTCCTATAACACGACATGAAGATGGATCATCAAGATGTTGGCTAGCATATGGGATTTTAACTTTGTTCTCTCGACGAATATCTTAACATTTGAATATGCGGAGGAGAGAAGGCCATTTATTCTAAATTCTCAACCTAAAAATGTCATATTGAGTACAGTTGCTATATGCCGATTGGCTCATTTACAAGCTTGATGTAGATGGTTTTCATTGCAGGGATTGCTCTCACCAGAATCGGCGTCTAATTCGTCTAAAATGATTTTTGTTTATTTTTATCCCTCAAGAAAAAATGCAGTTCTAATAAAGCGTTCTTATTCAAAGTTATTTTTGTGAGCCAGTTTCTTCAGTGACTCATGGCAAACTTTGGTCAACGTCAACAACTAATGTTGTAAGGTCCAAGCCATCTTTCATAAGTACCACTTTGAGCTTAACTACGATGACACATTCTTCCCTTCGATCATCTCAGCCCTTGACTCTGGACTCGGATTTTTCTTTTAAAAAACTCTAACGCTCCAAAATACTCGACTTAGATGGTGATCACAGTAAAAGTTGACAAAGTCAGCGAATTCAATGTTCCTATACCCATATCAATATATCCTTAATTTGAACCTTCAATCAATTCGATAGAGATATGGACATCCAGGTTTTGTCATTTCTTGCTCTTTGAAACCATTTCGCATATAATAGCAATATACAGGGTGTACCAGGTAAATTGGGACTAACTTTGACAGTCCATAAAACAAAAACTACTTGAGATTAAAAACTTGTTTTTTTTTTTCATTACGTAGCCATATTCATGTAAAATGCAACAGTACATGTGTGCGCAGTGTAGTGATGAAGAGAAACCGAGAATTTGAAAATCGAGCTGCCATCATCGTTGCTCTGCGCGCCGGAAGGAGCCCCAAAGAGATAGTGGATTTTCTTAAGTTGCCCAAAACCACTATTTATCGTGTCAAGAAGCAGTTTGATGAGGCCGACAGTAACAAAGAGGGGATAGCTACAAGGAAAAAGCACTCGCGTCGATCGGACAGGGTAAGAGGCGAAGAATTTGTCAAAAATGTCAAGGAGAAGATTGATGGAAACCCTGGGAAGAGCATGAGGGCCATAGCCAAGGAAATGGAAGTTGGCTCTATGACAATTGTCAGAACTATTAATGAGGACCTTGGTCTCAAGTCTTATGCCCTTCGGAAAGGTCAGTTGCTGACTGAGAATATGAAGAATAACAGAAAAGGAAAGGCTGCTACCCTCCTCAACAACCTGAAACACGACTCTTTTGGCATGCTGCGCTAAGGTTCTTCTCTGACGAAAAGAACTTTGACGTGGACCAAAAGGTAAATCCCAGGAATGATCGCTGGATCTGTAAAGACCCCTCAGAGATACCTGTCGTGATGCACACGAAATTTCCTGCCTCCGTAATGGTCCTTGGCGTTATCAGCAGTGAAGGTGATGTCATGCCTCCCCATTTCTTTGAGAAGGGCCTTAGGATGAACGCTGACACCTACATCAATGTTCTGGAGACCGTTGTGAAGCCTTGGATGGACATGGTGGCCGCAGGAAGGAAGTATGTCTTCCAACAGGACTCAGCTCCAGCCCATAAGGCAAAAAAGACACAATCGTGGCTGACACTTAACGTCCCTAGTCACTGGGGTCCTGATATTTGGCCCCCTAATTCTCCAGATTGCAATCCCCTCGACTACTATGTATGGGGCGTTGTTGAGAGAGATGTCAACAAAGCTCCTCATACCACCATCCAGTCTGTCAAGAAAGCAGTTCACACGGTGATGACCCAAATGGACAAGGTCATCGTCGCCAAGGCCTGTGCTTTATTCCGCACTCGCCTCGAGACTGTTGTAGCTAATAATGGAAACTACATTGAATAAATAAAAACTATATCCTTTTATCTACTACTGTGTCAAATTTCATTCGGATATTTTAATTTTTACTGCAAAAAATTTCATTTAGAATACCATTGTCGAAATTCCCAATTTACCTGGTACACCCTGTAGAGAGGCACATTATATGTTGATAAAAACATCGATTTGATTTAAATACACTGCGTGACATTGAAAATGGAACACCAAGAAATAGTGGCCTGAAAATTATGCAAATTTCAGGGTAGACGCGCCTAACCGAGTTATGCAAATGATGTAAAATGCGCAGCTCTCGTGCGCACATGGAGTAAGATATAAGGGAAGGAACTTGCAGAAAGGACAGTATTCGTGTCGTTATTTCTTCAAGGAAAATCATTGTAGAAATTTTTTTCTTGTGTCAAAAGACAGTGTAATAACAGAGAATGCCAGGTCATCGTAAACGGAGGCAGTTCAAGCAGACAGACGCTTTTACGAGGGGCATGGTGATCGGACTGAAAAGGGCAGGTTGGTCCATACGTCAAATCGCAGCTGATACACACCTTGGTGCGTCCACGGTGCACCGACTGTGAAGAAGATGGTTGGAACAAGGAAATGAGGCAATTTATAGGAATGCCGGTGCAACCAGAGTGACGTCAGCACGTGTGGATCGGCGTATCCTTCGACAAGCAGTGGCGGCCCCACAAGCCACTTGTACCGCCATCCTGCAACATGTGCAAGACACCCTAGATCATTCCATCTCGACCAGAACCATTTCCCGTCGATTGGTTGCTAATGGCTTGCACTCATGCCGTCCGCTAAGAAGACTGCCATTGACCCCACCGAATAGGCGCCAACGTTTGGAATGGTGCCGGGCTAGATCGACGTGGATGACTGAATGGCACAGGGTCGTGTTCTCAGATGAGTCGCGTTTCTGCTTGTCCAGTGATAGTCGCCGTGTACGCGTGTGGCGTCGACGTGGAGAAAGGTCCAATCCGGCAGCAATTGTGGAACGCCCCACCGTGCGACAACGTGGAATCATGGTTTGGGGCGCAATCGCGTATGATTCCAGGTCACCTTTACTTCGTATTCAGGGCACTATGACGGCCCAACGATACGTTGATGATATGCTGAGACCGGTGACACTCCCCTACCTTCAGGGGGTACCCAATGCCCTTTATCAGCAGGATAACGCCCGACCGCACACTGCTCGCATTATCCAACAAGCTCTGCAAGAGGTACAGATGCTTCCCTGGCCACCGTACTCTCCTGATCTATCACCAATCGAGCACGTCTGGGACATCATTGGACGCCGTTTGCATGCCTTGCCACAGCCGCGTTCAGAAGACGAACTGTGGCAAATGATTGAGAGGGAATGGAGAGCCATCCCTCAGGACGCCATCTGTACTCTGATTGACTCTCTACCTAGACGTGTTGCTGCGTGCATCGCCGTCCGCGGTGGTCCTACTTGCTACTAAGCCGACGCCGTTCTCGCTCTGTATTATGACTATCATTTTGAAATAAAGATCACTTATTGTTCGTCCCTGTCTCTCTCTGTCTGCCGAGTTTCATCACTTTCTGGCCACTATTTCTTAGTGTTCCATTTTCAATGTCACGCAGTGTATATTGAAATATATAAATCGTAATAACCTATATCAAGAATGTGGATGTTAAGAAGTAGACCTTTTCTAGAAACACCGAAAGGTGGAACTATTACGATTTTTCTCATGTGGGATATAGATATAAATGGCGAAAAGAAAATTGGACATTTAAAATGAAATGATCGAATACGTATCAACGTTAGCAAAGCTCCATCTATTGGAAAAACAATCAATTAAGCGTTCTATTTTATATTATTCCTGAAACCTAGTGGCCGAATAGATATTTTTGATGCAGCAAGAAAAGGCAGTAATTTTCACGTGTCTGCTTTCGTCAACGGGGTGCTAATTTTGTATGGCGGAATTCGAAAACCTGTGTTATGTAAGACATTATAAATTTGATTTAAAAGTTAAGAGGCAATTTTGGGGCTATAGACAGCATATGAAGAAACTGATTGTTACATGATGATTGAGATGTAGTTGTGCTCTGAAGAAGGGGGAGAAGAATCCCATCGATATTGGTATAATTAGGAATGGTCTGCTGTCAAATAAAACAACTGGCCAATAGTAGAACAGAAGAGAGAGATTTTACCGACGGTCTATAAGATGACCTGAATTCATCAGATTACTAGATATATGTTAAATGGAATAATGAAATGTATTTTTACTATTTCATTTACTCATTATAAATGAAAAATGCGAATTTGTCATAATCATCAGCGCAATTGAGAAAAAAAAGGTTTAAAAGATAAATTTCCATATATGTACCTAGAGCGTCACCTCTACCTTTAATTATTTATCAGAACGATGCATTATGATTATCACCCTAGTAAAAAAAAACTTTATTCGTGGTGATAAAGAATAAACCACTAGGCTAACACTAATTTTAGAAAATATCGGACAAAAAGCCAACCTGTATATCCATGGTTTCGGACTGATGACCCTCTTCAGACAGGGCGGACTTTATTTTATTTGATAGAAAAGGGATCAAATGAAATCTTCACAATTCTCCAAAGAGGTGTTTATCTGGTAAAGTGATTTAGCCAAATCTATGGCCAAAATATAGATGGAAAATTTTCCCGGAGGAAATTGATATATAAAAATAATGGTCGTACTACCGTCAAAATAAACGCTAAAACTATTGACCGACTCCGCAAACTAGCGGAGGTGAACGCCTCTTTAGGTGGACGCTTCTCAGTTAGCTAAAGCTGATGTTATGTCTTTGTCATCGACCCGAGTCCTCTAGTTTGGAGACTGTCAATAGACGGCTCTTAGTTTTAGTGTTTATTTTGACTAGAGGCGACCTTTACATATATATAAATAAGATGAAAGATATAAATACTGGGAGGACTTTGTTTATAATGGGTGAGCTTTCACAGTTCTTTCTCCAATTTGATCAACCAGACCGCACTATTATTGTATTTGACTGTTTTACTTATATAGTCAGGATTTTTGTCCTTATTAATCACTAAACTTTCATTTATATTTCTTATGGATTTTTTGTGGTATAATTTATAGGCATTTTATTTCTTTGAGAACACACACAGCTCTTCCGCTCAAAGGGCAAACACTTTGAACATATAAAATTATTTATATTACAATATTTGACAAAAACAACCTAAAGACATATTTATAAAAGTATGTATGTGATCCTGTAGGATTTATCAGAGAAGAGAGAGAACAGAATTATTATCCAAGATGTTCAAACTAGGATAATGGCTAAAAATAACAAAAGATATAAGTAGCTAACAGCAAAGCTACCAATAAGGTAATTAGGTTCTCAACCTCCCTTAATAGGCCCGTTTGATAAGTGACAGCCTTCCAGAGCGACCACCTGGGTAAATAAAAAAACGACTGAAAAAAAAAAAAACAAAAACGAACCCCGTCTCCAATGAGCGCCGACTTCCAGGAGAAACTGGCGTTACCTATGATTTTTTACAATCTTTTATCAGAGGTTCTAATGTCAGCAGTTAGGAAAATACGCTTCAAAGTTCAATCTGCCCTGTTCTCTTTAGAGTCTTCAAGAAAATAAAGTATCTTTGAAAGCATTTCCTTTAGATATTTTTTTGTAAATTTGTGTTTCAGACAGTAAGATTGGTTCCGGCCTAATCTAAGAATACATGAAAATATAAGGGAAAAGAAAAATACCGCGAAAAATATGGACCAATGACCTCAAAGACTGAAGTATTTGAATGCTGATAAAGAGCAAGGTCCAGGATCTACCTCTATATATAACTGCCTAATTTTGGATCGGAGATGTCACATGACGAGGTGATTACGATGATTATCAGGTTAAAACAATAATCATTTCTTCATAGCATATTTTATATTTCCGTTTTGAGCCGTAACGATCTTAAATAACAATCGGTGCTTGCCGACGAACTTTCTCATCTAGCATGACGTTAAAATGGATCATCAAAATATTGGCTGATATAAAGAGACTTTTCTAAATGCTAGCTTTGTGAGCTATTTCTCCAGCGATTTATGGCAAACTTTTGTCAACACTAAAAATATTATTGTAATGTTCAAGTCCTTTATCTCCGGGAGAAATTTTCTTCAGAAGTGCCATTTCAATGCCGGGACTCCAGATTGGAAGGGAATGCTCTCAAGACAAATCCAAGTTTCGCTTAATTATTTCTACGACGACAAATTCTGCCCATTGACCATCTCAGTCCTTGACTTTGGACTCAGATTTCTTTAGTATACCTCTGACGCTCCAAAACACTTGACTTCTCTGACGATCAAGGACACAACTGACAAAGTTAACGACTTCAATGCTCACATACCTAAGTTAATAGTATGGATTTGAAACGATTCATTCAGCCATTAATTAACAAGTTTTCCTAATGGAATTCTACATTATGAACGAACACCCAAATTAGCCATAATCTCGAGTACAAACTATTTTGAATATACTTATTTGCAATCAACTTTTAAATTTTTTATTACAATACGAACAATAGTACAAATGTGATATTGTACTGGGATAAGGTCCATAAATTATGAAAAAGGCATCTCCTTATCGTGCAACTGGAAGTTTCTGATGGCTTGCGCCATCTAGCGGAATAAATATCAACTATTCTCGTTGACTTTTAATTATTCCAGAATTGGCCAAATACCCATTCTTGATTAATCAAGAAAAGCTAACCACGGCCGCATTTCGGGCTGTTTTGGCCCTCACTTCTGGCCTTAACTACCCGTTTCATGATTTTTCAGGATGATTGGATGACCAGTTTTTTGGTCGTTGAGGTACAGCTTGCACCACGCTGATGAGGGCCAACAGCCCGAAATGCGTCCGTGGTTAGCTTTTCTTGATTAATCAAGAATGGGTATTTGGCCAATTCTGGAATAATTAAAAATCAACGAGAATAGTTTATATTTATTCCGATAGATGGCGCAAGCTATCAGCAACTTTCAGTTGCACGATAAGGAGATGCCTTTTTCATAAAATATAAAATATGATATAGGCATCTTAGTTTAGTTACCTCTTGACTTTTGTGATTTAATTTTACATATTATCGTATAAAGAAACACCTTTTTTTACATTGATAAAAGTTAAAATACAAAACTCACATTTATATCATAGCAACAATCGTCAAGAATATGGGGGTTAAGGAGTACTTCTTTTTTTCTAGGAAACACCAATAGGAGCATGTGTTAGGATTGGGAGAGAAAGAGGGAGATATAAAGACAAAATACTATAGTTGGATTTTCATGAAGTACATAGATCTGAATTATGAAAAGAAGATCAGACATTTAAAATGATTTGAACGCATGATAATTAAAGATGACAAAGCGCCATATATCAGGATAAATATCATTTAAATTCCGATTTCATATTATTCCTGACTAGTGGTCGAAAATACCTCTTCTTGATTCAGCAAGTAAAGCCAACCATGTATACGAGGTGTGTTCAAAAAGTAGCGACTTTTGAATTTTCGCGGGTTACGTATATTCGAATTTCGATCTTTTTGTGGCTTTATGTTGGTACTCATGTCTCTCACTTATGCCGACAAGCTCGGCCATTTTGAATTTTCAATTAATTGTTGACAGCTGCTTTGCTTGCAGGTGTTTTGGATCGTCTTCGATTTTTACCTATTAAAAAATGGATCAAAGAACCTGTATCAAATTTTGTGTGAAAAACGAAATTAAGTGCGCGGATGCATTCCGAATGTTGACTGTGGCATACGGAGAAGCTACCTTGAACCGAAGCAACGTTTATCGGTGATACAAAATGTTCTCAGAAGGCAGAGAAGATGTGAACGACGAAGAGCGTGCCGGACGCCCGAGCACTTCAACAACAGACGAAAAAATTAATGAAGTGGAGAAAATGATATTGGCCAATCGTCGAATCACCGTTAGAGAAGTTGCTGAGGACCTAAACATATCGATTGGCTCGTGCCATTCGATTTTTATCAATGATTTGGGCATGAGACGGGTCGCCGCGAAATTCGTACCAAAATTGCTCAATTGCGACCAAAAACAGCATCGCATGAACATTGCTAATGAGATGTTGGACTCTGTCCGCGACGACCCAAATTTGCTCCAGAGGGTCATAACTGGTGACGAAGCGTGGGTTTATGGTTATGACGTGGAAACCAAAGCTCAATCATCTCAATGGAAGCTGCCGCACGAACCAAGACCGAAAAAAGCGCACCAAGTTCGGTCGAATGTGAAAGTTTTGCTGACAGTTTTCTTCGATTGCAGGGGCGTGGTGCATCATGAGTTCTTGCCACAGGGTAGAACGGTCAATAAGGAATATTACCTGCAAGTTTTGCGCAATTTGCGTGAAGCAACCGCCAGAAACGCCCGGATTTGTGGAAGAACAAAAATTGGCTTTTGCACCACGATAACGCCCCTGCTCACACATGCGCGACTTTTTGGCCAAAAACAACACACTAATGATGCCGCAGCCACCGTATTCCCCAGATCTGGCCCCCTGTGACTTTTTCTTGTTCCCTAAACTGAAGAGGCCCATGAAAGGACGACGTTACGCTACGCTTGACGAGATAAAGACGGCATCGAAGGAGAAGCTGAAAAAGATTTTTTAAAATGATTTTTTGAAGTGCTTCGAAGATTAGAAAAACCGTTGGCACAAGTGTATAATATCTCATGGGGATTACTTTGAAGGGGACAAAATAGGTTTTCATGAATAAATAAATAATTTTTGAAAAAAACACAAAAGTCGCGATACATTTTGAACACACCTCGTACATAGCTAACTGATGACTCCCATCAGCGAGGTGCCAAAATAATTAAGATAGACAGATAGTTAAAATCTAAAACGTGCTATATGTGAGACATTTTAAAAGAAGAAATTTAACAAAATAGCCTTGCTATTCACACCCCCATATGAAGAATATATTTATTTTAGATGTAATGGTGCTCGAAAAAAAAAATCCACTCAATTGGCATGATCAATGGGGTCCATATATTGTCAAATAAAATAAATGGCCAATAGTAGAGTTACATGGAGAGACTTTAGCGACGGCCCATAAGAAGTCCTGAATTTATCACATCTCTAAAAAAATGGTTTGTTTTGGCGTTTTATTTTTACTTATTACAAAAGAAAATACGAATTTGTTTTCATTATCAATAATTATTGTTTTAAACACAGGGTAATAGAGCGCTTCATCTATATATAAGAAATAAAACCATTGTTTCTTTTCTAAATAAAATAAACTTCTACTGTCCTTACTGCGATGAAACAATATTGAGAGGGCTTGGCTCATCAGTGGAGAACCCTCTCAGATGTTTAATCCACCACACACACCGCTTTTATAACTTAAATACAGCATGGGACCATTCTGCTTATAGACTTCCCCCTGCAGTTTATCACAAGACGATTAGCACATATCCAAGCACAATAATGAGGATGGAAGAAATACAATAGGCATGAGAATATCAGTGGTGAATATTTGAAATAAATTTATAAATCCAATAATAAAAGCAAGACTGATGGGTTCCAGTCACGTTTTACAAATATATATTCTGAATGTCTATACTTAGGAGAAATGCCTAAGAAAAAGTTTTTAACTCGAAAAAAAAAAAAAACTTGCAAATATAAATAAATTGGCGAAGCTCCTTTTGCAGAGTAGGTTATTAATTATTTCTGCAATTTCATTTGCGATGGAAGATAGATTATATTAAACTTTGATAGTATCGCTTGTACCTCCAAGGTATAATTAATTAGTATGAAACCGTCAAACGTTGACTCTAAACATATGTGTCTAGAAACATTTGGTAGAATTAAAAAATCGATTTTTCTCTCACCATAAACAGGTTGGATTGAAATGATGAAAACGTCAGAAGCGGGGAAGCTGCAGGAAGCGCGCGCTCGCGCATTACGCCTCTGTTGTATCTGTATAAATGGTTTTTTGACAGTTTTTGGCTTGTAAATTCAAGGATTCGAGATAGAAACCTTAAATTTTGGATTTTTCTCTTTTGAGATCATGAATAATTTCTCCAAAATCAAGCCTCAATTCTCAACCGTTTTCTAATTGAAATAGATAAATATGATCTAGCTTCTCGCCCGTGTTCTTCTCAAGTGAATGTTTCGCAGAAAGAATCCTGTTTCTGCTATTAAAAATGATGGTCTGGCTTTGATGTAATGACACATGTCAATCATGCGTATAATTATTTATAGATGTGTTTCTATTATACAACATGAAAATCTTGTTATATTATATTGCCACGTTTTTATTTTTAAAACGCTAATTTTAGTTTAGTAAAACTTTATTTTTAAAGTTTATTATTTTAAAAGTGAAATGTTTGTTAATGAAATAGACATTTTGCCTAAACTCATTTAATGCTGCTTTCTTTTACAAGCCATTTGTTTATGTGTATTTTTACATATCGTTTTTATTGAGTTTTTACTAATTTAGTATGTACATCATTGACTTTTAATGAATGGAAAATAAAAATGAAAATAAACATATGAAAAATTAAAATAACATTTTAAAGGAAATTATGTACAATTGAAAATTGTTTTTGTAACGTCTCATATTCCCCTTCTTGAAGCATTTATTCTCGGGTAATAAATGGTCGAAGTTGAGATATGTGAACGCGTCTTGCTTGCTTTTGGTCTTTCAGAGAGATATCGTAGGTTACATCAGATATCTTTTTTTGAATGACAAATGGTCCTTCATATTTTGGTGATGTCTTGATGAGACGAGGGTCGTTGAAGGCAATTTTTCTTATGACTAAGTCTCCTTCTTTAAAGACATACTTGGGGTGATGGCTATCGTGTTTAATCTTCCACTTACTTCTACTTTGTTCTGTCCGCAGGCTAGCTTTCTTCCTGGCTTCTTCAATTGTAATTGGAGTTTGGTCGGCAAATTCGGGTACATTACCGATTCCATACATTAAGAAAAGCGGTGAAAAACCAGTCACGTCATGTGGTGTGGAATTAAAATTTTTGACAACTTGCGGTAACAATGAGCTCCATTTACATCTAGGTTTCTCTAGAACAGCTATTCTCAGTTTTGTCATTATCGTATCATTTAATTTCTCACAAATGCCATTGCACTGAGGATGATAAGGCGAAGTATATGTGTGTTTAATTCCTTGTAAAGAAAGAAATTTGTTGAACTCTTTTGATATAAAATTTTTGCCATTATCTGTTAAGATAGTATTGATCGAATTAACAGATTTGATTATCTTATCAAGACATTGAGTGACAGCTTGAGCAGTATTTGTTATTGTGGGACATGCCCATAGATAACGAGTTGCGTGATCAACAAAAACTTGAATGAATTTATGCTTTGTGTTAGCTGCTGCTGTTCCCAGTACAATAGTGTCACAACCGATCATTTGTAATGGTTGGATATTTGACGTTGGAGTGATCATTTCTCCTAAAGTTGGTTCATGTCTGACCTTCACTAGTTGACAAGATTTACAAGATCTAACATAATTCTTGATATCAGTTGTTATTCCTTTCCACCAATAACATTGAGTTATAAGTTTGCATGTTTTGGTTATTGATGGGTGACTCAATGAATCGTGATATTCTTCCAATATTTTTTTGGTAAGCGAGTTTGGGACAACTGCTTTAAAAACTCCTTTTTGTTTGATCATTACCACACCGTCGTGAGTGTGGGAATTTTTCAAGAAACTCAAATCTGAATTTTGTTGGTGTTCTTGAAGTTCTTGAGTTGCAATGTTAACAACTGGGAGTCTTGATAAGGCGTCAACATGAGTTTGTTGCTTTCCAGAACGATGAACGATGTTACATGATTTCGAGGATAAACTAAGAATCCATCTAAAATACTTAGGTTTCGGTTTCTTCATGGTGAAAAGCCATTGGAGCGCCGCATGATCAGTGATGATTTCAAATGGTTGGTTTTCTATGTATACATGAAAGTGATCAGTTGCTTGTATTACGGCTAGGCATTCCATCTCATAAGCAGAATAATTCTCTTGGTGTGGTTGCAGTGTTTTGGAGTAATAAGCAATTACATGTTCCTCATTGTCTGGACCAATTTGTGTTAGGATTGCTCCAATTCCATATTTGGAGGCATCTGTATAAACTTTAGAGGGGTAGTCCGGGTTGTAAATAGCAAGGACAGGTTTTGTAGACAGTGCCATTTTAAGTTTAGCGAATGACTCCTCTACTTCCTCATTCCAGATGAAGGGCTGATTCTTCCGAGTGAGTCGAACCAAGGGGAATGAAATTTTAGAAAAGTCCTTCACAAATTTTCTGTAATAATTTGCCAATCCCATGAACTGACGAACTTTCTTTACAGTATCAGGTCTTGGAAAGTCTTGAATAGATTTTACTTTTCCTGGATCAGGTTTTAATTGATTGTGACTGATGATATGTCCGAGGTATTTTACTTCAGTTCTTCCAAAAATACATTTCGACAATTTTAATTTCATGTTGTACTGTCTTAATTTGTCAAAAACTTTACTAAGAAGCTCTATGTGCTCTTGCCATGTTTTCGTGTACACCAATATGTCATCTTGGAAAGAGCAAGTTCCTTTCCATAATAATTCACCTAGAATATGTTGGATTATCCTTTGAAACGTTGAAGCAGCATTTTTTAAACCAAAGGGCATCACTAAAAACTCATAATGACCATCGTTTGTGACGAATGCAGTTTTTTGAATAGATTGCGGGTCCATTTCGATCTGCCAATAACCCCATGCAACATCAAGGGTAGAGAAGAAACTGGATCCATGCAATCGATCAAGCATGTCCTGTATGTGAGGTAGGGGTTGCCTGTCATCCAGTGTGATCTCATTAAGACGTCTGTAATCAATGCACATCCTTTTATTTCCATCCTTCTTGGGAACCATAACAACAGGAAATGCCCAAGGAGAATCTGAAATTCTTATTAACTTGTGTTCGAGAAGTTCTTTAACTTGTTCAGCTATCTCTTCATACTCTTTTAGAGGACGACGATAGGGTCTAAGAGAAATTGGTTGTTCACTTTTCGTGATGATCTTATGTTGTATAGCTACTTTTCCCAAATCAATAGCATGCTGAGAAAATACATTCCTATTGTGTTCAAGTAATTCTTTTAATTCATGTTCTCTTATCTCTTCTAGATGATTTACAAGAATTGGATTTTGTAATCCATCAAATTTGGTGTAAATTGTTTTGTCTTTGACATCTATTAAAAGATTAAAAAGAGATGCAACATCTAATCCGATCAAGAGTGGATATTTAAAGTTCTTCATTACATGGAGAGTTACAGGTTTAATTAGTTTATCTATTCTTACCTTGGTCTGAAGGCTTCCACATGTCCTGGTAACACCATCCGCTTGGCTGATGTGAATGTCTGAATTTGGTTGAAGTTGAAGACGGGTTCGCTTGAACAATCGCCAATTGATTATTGATACTGTTCCTCCAGTATCCACAAATGCTTGCGCAGGAATTCCATTTACTTCAACACTTATGTTGATAAGCTTGAAAGCTCCTTGTGTAGGGGTATTTGTCAAAGTACTTACATTCAACAATTCCGGGGCTCCGCATACTTGTTTCACTGAAGTGTTTTGATTAGGCCTATCCTTTTTATAATTAGGATCATAATCCTCACAATCTGTGACCCAATGTTTAATTTTTATTCCCTTTTTCGAACATATTGGACACCAGAATGGGCAAACATTTTTTTCTATTATCATTATTTTTTGTCGCGAGATGTATTTTGTTTTTAGGCTTAAACTGAATTGAAGCCCTATTTTGTTCAATTGAAGCTGCGATATGGAACCATTTCGTGGTGTCAGTTGGCTGTGCAGCCACAATTAAATCTTTCCAATCATTTGGAAGTCCGTCTGTTAATAAATGAATTTTTTCCTCCTTCGTTAGATGGGTTTGATTTAACAGGCGAATTTTATCTTGAAAATAATTTTCTATTGATTCTTCTCGTTTTAATCTTCGATGTGATGCTGAGACAATTGGATTTGCGTTGTATGAACCAAATCTTTGAATCAACTTTTCCTTTACAACTTCCCATCTTTTTATTGCAGGATTTGAAATAATCTCGTCTGCATACCATTCAAGTGCTGAATCTGTCAAGTAGTACATAAGATTTTTGATTTTTTCATCTTCCTTTAAAGAATTATTTTCAAAATCATATAATTTGATCCATGACTCAGGCCTAATTGCCGACTTCGAGCCGTTGAATTTTTGCAACCGGTTGTTTGGATTTTCCGCCATTTTTTTTTCTTCGTATCCTTTTCGACTGCGCCAAATGCCACGTTTTTATTTTTAAAACGCTAATTTTAGTTTAGTAAAACTTTATTTTTAAAGTTTATTATTTTAAAAGTGAAATGTTTGTTAATGAAATAGACATTTTGCCTAAACTCATTTAATGCTGCTTTCTTTTACAAGCCATTTGTTTATGTGTATTTTTACATATCGTTTTTATTGAGTTTTTACTAATTTAGTATGTACATCATTGACTTTTAATGAATGGAAAATAAAAATGAAAATAAACATATGAAAAATTAAAATAACATTTTAAAGGAAATTATGTACAATTGAAAATTGTTTTTGTAACGTCTCAATATACAATATGAGGTTGTTGGTTTAAATTACCATGTATATATATATGTGAGATTTCGTTTAGATCCTATCGACTCACTATAATAATACTCGATGTTGTTGATCCTATGTAAGATCCTGTTGACTTTCTGTAGGATTGGTGACTTGTGGTGGTTGATGATTGATGGTGCAGCCGTTTGTTGAATGGTAGGGTTCCACAGGGGAAATAACGAGACAAAACCAGGATGGGATATAATCTAAACTTCGCGATAAGGGAGAGAGAGAAAGTTGGGACTGGAGGAGGTACCTTGCCTTTCACATGATCGAAGAGAATTTTACCTTGGTTTATGTCGGAGTTGAGCACGCCTTGTTTCTAGCCTGGTCGCCTACCTACTGCTTAACTTTCAGTCCGAGATCATCCTCGTTAACTCTCTCGGCTTCTCATTGGATGGGATCGTCCTACTGGGTTATCTCTCATTGGCTATTAGTTGTTCATGCTTATCTGTGATTGGTTGTTGGTACCTCCATTGTCGTCATGATTGCCATCTTCCAGGAATAATAAGGTCTTTGAACTTTAGTTTTATGGTTCCTGGGCAGTGACCTTTACTTCCTGGATGATGCAATCCTGGTAATTGCTGTTCTCTCTTTTCGCGAAGCCTAACTTTTATTTTAAAACTTTTGACGATACATTGCATAGATTGTGGTGGGATTACATATTGTTATATACAAATTATCACATATATATACTACATTCCCTTCTTCTTTTAGATGAAAGGAATCATGTCTTCATATCTTGATGGTGGCTTGACTACTCATCCACTCCTGGTGATCACGGGTTCCTTGGTAGTCGTCAAGGGCGGAGAAACCTCGGGTGGAAACTGGTCTAGGCATCAAGTCTATCTGAAACAACTGGGTTAAATGTTGTTCTACTTGAACTTGGTCGGTTTAAAGAAGTGTCCTTGTTTTGGTTTGAGGAATTATCATCTGGCATTTGTACATCCGAAGAGTTAGATTCTTGTTGAATCTGAACCAACATTTTCCTGGCCCTCTTCTGGAATCATGTCAGAAATGTCTTGATGAGTAGGAAAATGTTTCAAATGTTTAGCATATCTATGAATTATTTTCCCATTTTTAGTGTTGATTAATTTAAAATAATTTATTGAGGTGTTTTCAACGTCTGACATAATGCTCTGATCTGAAATTTGAATCAAGTTTACTATTGTTTGAATTTTTTTGCCACATAAACTAAATTTCCAATTTCAAAATTATGAAGACTATCCTTCCGAATTTTATCATTATATATTCTCATTTTTTCTTTGTAGAACATGTTGCATTCTTTGATGTTGGTTTCATCTTCTTCGGTGCCATTAACAAGTGAGCTTAATTTAGTTTTGATTTCCCTTGAAAATAATAGAAACGCTGGAGTCTTTCCTGTAGATCTGTTTAGAATAGTTCGGTAAGACATTAAAATTCGATAAATCTTCTTTTAAATATTTCCCTTCTTCAGAACTTGAATAAAATTGTTTCTTTAGAAATCTATGAAATCTTTCTATCTTCCCATTACTTTTTGGGTAATAGGGTGAGGCTTTGATGTGCCTTATTCCACATTCTTTAAAAAATCTTTCCATTGATGCACTTACAAACTGTAAGCCATTATTAGTTACAACTTCATGTGGATAACCATGTCTTGCAAAAATCTCCATCAATTTTTTAATAATTGTCTGGCTGGAAATGTCTTCTATTATCATTGCTTCAGGATATGAAGAATAGTAGTCGATCACTGTTAAAACATAATGATGGCCAATAGGACCAACTATGTCAATTCCAAGTTTCATCAAAGGTTTTGACGATAACGGAACTATTTGCAATGGTTGATCATTTATCAATGGTTGATTCCTTACACAAATTGGACAGTTTCTTATCAAATTTTCAAAGTCGGAGTCCATATTTATCCAAAAATATTTTTCTCTTAACAGTTGTTTGGTTCTTGTCATTCCTTGATGTGTTTCATGTGCAATTCTCAAGACTCTCTTTATTAGCTTTGAAGGTAGAAAAATTCTACTTCCTTTTAAGATAAGATAAGGGGAATGCCTTGAGATAGTATCGTCTATGGTAAACCCCTTATCGACCAAGTGCTCCGCATTTTACAATACTTACCAATCCGACAAAGGCACGACCAGACATTTTCCTTACCTGGTAGACAGATTCTTTTCCCAGCATTTACTTCAAAGTCTTCTTATAGTGCACGGGACGAAAGTCCGCATACCACTCGACATTACAGCATTGGTCGAACGACGCTGTTGCCAAACTGGCTTTGTTCACCACCTGTTGCCTTGATGAAGGTCACGGATTCTTTCGTGGTCTTTCTTGGCTGTGCAACTGGTTATGGAAAGCTGGCGACAAGTCTCGCAACCTTGCCCCGCTGGCTTTTTGGGTCTGAACCTTTCCTTTTGTGCTGCTTTACAGGGATGAAAGGGGCACTATTTTCATTCATTTCCGCGGCCTCCATTTGATTCGCCCAATTAGCATTTTAAATATATTTTTCTGCAGCCCCATTTACATCGATATTTTCTTGATTTGTAGAAATTAGGCCTCTACCAAAATATTTAGGTTTTCTGCCAAATTCTTTGAATTGGCGAATTCTTCCTGCATGAGGGACTTTCACATGCGTGCCAGACTCCTGGCATACCGCTAATATCTCAAAAGGGTTATCCATTTCGATATCATTAGTCTCGAAAAGTAGATCTCATGCACCGCGGTGCCGCACAGCGAAAGAGAGAGCTGAAGAGGTATTCTCAGAGCGGAGAATAATGTCTTTAATTGAATCAATAACAAGAAAATATAATATAAACAATATAATAAATAATATAAACAAAAATTTAGTAATTAAACAGCGAAGTCCAAGTGTGTTATATAAGTAAGACAGCCAAGTATAAAAGGAATGTGGTCTAGTATATCAAATTGGCCGCTGTGAGAGTAACCACTGATGAACCAAATCCTCCAAATATTTTATAGCTTGTGTTTAGTAGAGAGAGATTGTAAATTTTTGTTTGTTTTAGATATAAGCGAGAGTACATTTAAAAAGAATTTTCCAATTCAGCATTATAGTTTATTTAAGCGGTCTATGGTAGATTAAATTGACGAATCCGCTGGAAGTGTTCACCACTGATGAGCTAACCCTCCCAATATTTTTTCATCGTAATAAAGACAGTAAGAGTTTGCTTTATGTGTGAAAGAAACATAGTGCATTAATGCTTTCATTATATAATATATATATATATATGTCATAATATATGCTCTTCCAGGAATAATAAAGTAAACCTACAGTCAACGAGAGAGAGACGTCGATAGAAGGCAACTAAGTTACGGCCATTTTGAACCACTGGCCACATTCCGGAGGGGGCTTGGAACCCTCAGGATTATTTTTGGACAGTTGGGGGGTGGTGTGCGACACGAACGGTCGTTCAGCGGTGGCAGCCCCTCGCGCTACCTTTCTCTCGCTGGTTGCCTAGAATTCCTTTTCCAAACTTGTGGTTTCCTTATTTCTCTCTCCCCACATTATTATCTAATTGCCACATTGAAAGTCGACAGGATCATATCACAGAAGAGTCGACAGGATCATATCACAGAAAGAGTCGACAGGATCATATCACAGAAGAGTCGACAAGATCATATCACAGAAGAGTCGACAGGATAAAATCCTGGCCGGGAAGCAAATCCCTCATATACCGGAGTATATGAAGAAACAAGAAGCCAAGCCACGATGATCGGCCAAACCCAACTCAACTGTAACCACTCCTCTTCGAGCCCTCAACCCCTTCTTCGCCAACCTTTGAACCGTGATCCCGAAGAAGTATTCACCTACGACGGAGATGGAGCTGCCACGCACTTCTCCCAGCACTAGACCTGCCCAAGAACGATCGCCACGCCAGAGCAGGACACCTCCCACCATCATGGACAAGACTCCGCCATATCCCTGCCGCTACTGTTATGTACAACACTGGTACGCACAGTGTCACAGACAGAACTCTCCCGAAGCTCAATGAACTTACCTGCTCTCTAAACCAGCATAACCTGTAAGTGGAATTGTTTTAACCCCTACCATTCATTCTTAAATAAGTCATTCCTTGTAAATTGTCCCAATATTTACATAATTAGCTCCATTTATTCTCTCCACGCCTATTAACAATGATTTTATTCTCCATACTATTTATCTAGATATTTGTAACTCATTTAATTAGTTACCTTACCAGTAGAATTTAACAATCGTCATTTTAATTAAATAATTTCCATTTTAACGTAACTCTTAAAAAAAAAAGATGGAATTCTACCTATTAATTCTTTATGATTTTTACTATTAACAATAGATTTTTCATTATCAATTTATCTATAAAAATATGCCTCCAGAACCTAAAATTTTGTATACCTATTTGTATATGACCTCTCCTACTTGTAAGCACGGCTCATGAAAAATAATTTCTTTCCCTAAACGACTCAAAATTCACCCTGTAATTCAGGCGTCGAAGAATTCCAACCACCACGTGAGCCGTGCTTACAACCAACCCTTGGTGACTCTTACCTATCTTCCCCTGAATGCCCCTCTCATTCTTACAACTTTGTTAACCTTATACCAGCTCAGGACCTTTTATAGAATTATTGATTAATCAATTATCGAACTTCTATATTGTCATTTCAAAATCCTAATCTACGCCCTTCAATTTTGATAATATATTTCGTAGTTCATCTCTAGCATATCCACCGACCCACACCATCTAGCCAATGGTGTGTTCGTCACAGGATGCAGATTGACTAACTGCTAGATATATATCAACTCCTTTTTGTTTGCACTTGAACAATCTGCATCGAGCGACACAGTTCGCCCCTTCTTCTCGCGCCACACGTTCGTCACACGGACCCTGTCTTCAAATCTTTGTTTGTCCATTGTCCAAACCAGCACGATATAGCCTACCTTCGATATTTCCCACGGAGGTACGTTAAACATCGTCGCTGATTCTGTCCGGTCCGTCATCATTTCGCGCAGACATGGGTCTTACGTACAACCCACCGCGAAATCATCGCCTTGCACAAGCTCCCACGAAGGTTCAAACACTTCGTGTCCGATCAGCTTGTCACTTGTAATGGACAACGCCGTCCTCGTCCAAATTTTTGGCACTGTGCGCGCATACTCTTCGCAAATCAAATATAAGTCCATTCGACTTCCTCACATACACACGGGACTTTTCCCCTCGGACTCGCTACACAAGTAACTACATAATTAAGGTAGAAAGGCCCAGGGCAAGTTTCCTCTCGCTCTGTCCGCCTATATTCTACCTTTGCATCTCGAGCTACTTTATCTTCGCAAATTAAATATAAGTCCATTCGACTTCCTCACCTACACACGGGACTTTTCCCCTCGGACTCGCTACACAAGTAACTACATAGATAAGGTAGAATGGCCCAGGGCAAGTTTCCCCTCGCACTGTTCGCCAAGGTTCTAACATTGTATGTAGTTTTATATTTACCTCAGTCCTGAGCTCACACAATTGCCAAATTCAACCTCATTTATCGTACTCTACACCTATAGCATAGAAAGCCCATGCCAAGTTTCCCCTTGCAATGTCCGCCTGAAAAATATCTTAAAGTGTAGAGTATCCCAGTCTTAATGACCTTCAGAATTTCATCATGTGTATGTGACTCCCCTTCTCGTTGTACACACTCCTCCATAACATTTCCCTTATAATACATTCGATTTTGTTGTATATAGCCTTTTATAACCTTGATATTTTCAAGAATTTCCTTAAATATCAAACTCTCCGGTGTTGTAAAACTGCTTGTAAATAATATTTACTTGTGTACTATACAATACTTTATTTACATAAAACTATGTCACCATAACCTTAATTAATTTCAACTGTAAAATTATTTTCTCTATCCCTGGCTTCACCAGCTTTAAGTATACTCAAACCATGTTCAGCCTTCTTCAACGGGGGCCATATGTCATAATATATGCTCTTCCAGGAATAATAAAGTAAACCTACAGTCAACGAGAGAGAGACGTCGATAGAAGGCAACTAAGTTACGGCCATTTTGAATCACTGGCCACATTCCGGAGGGGGCTTTTCTTGGAACCCTCAGGACTATTTTTGGACAGTTGGGGATGGTGTGCGACACGAACGGTCGTTCATCGGTGGCAGCCCCTCGCGCTACCTTTCTCTCGCTGGTTGCCTGGAATTCCTTTTACAAACTTGTGGTTTCCTTATTTCTCTCTCCCCACATTATTATCATATTGCCACATTGAAAGTCGACAGGATCATATCACAGAAGAGTCGACAGGATCATATCACAGAAAGAGTCGACAGGATCATATCACAGAAGAGTCGACAGGATCATATCACATATATATATATATATATATGTCATAATATATACCCTTCCAGGAATAATAAAACAAACCTAGAGCCATCCCAGAGAGAGATGGGATGTAAAGTCCGGTCAATTGAGAAAGCAGCGACATTCCAAAGGGGAGGCAAATGGGGCCCGCCCGTCAACACCTGAGGACTATTTTTGGACAGTTTGCGGGGGGCGTGCGACAAAAACGGCCGTTCAGCGGTGGCGCTCCCTCTCTCTCGGATGGCTTCCAAATTCCTCTACCAATTTGTGGCGTGATTATTTTCCTTTCCCCACATTATCACTATATTATCACAAAAGAGTCGACAGGATAAGACCTGACCGGGAAACAAATCCCTCATATACCAGAGTATGAAGAAACAAGAAGCCAAGCCACGATGATCGGCCAAACCCAACTCAACTGTAACCACTCCTCTTTGAGCCCTCAACCCCTTCTTCGCCAACCTTTGAACCGTGATTCCGAAGAAGTATTCACCTACGACGGATATGGAACTGCCACACACTTCTTCCAGCACTAGACCTGCCCAAGAACGATCGCCGCGCCAGAGCTGGACACCTTCCATCATCACGGACAAGACTCCGCCATATCCCTGCCGCTACTGTGATGTACAACACTGGTACGCACAGTGTCACAGACAGAACTCTCCCGAATCTCAATGAACTTACCTAAACCAGCATAACCTGTAAGTGAAATTGTTTTACCCCTTCCATTCATTCTTTAAAGAACTCACTCCTTGTAAACTCTGATGCCAATCTTTACATAATTAACTCCATTTATTTTCTCCACGCCTATTAACAATGGTTTTATTCTCCATACTATTTATCTAGATATTTGTAACTCATTTAATTAGTTACCTTACCAGTATAATTTAACAATCGTCATTTTAATTAAATAATTTCCATTTTAACGTAACTTAAAAAAAAAAAATTGGAATTCTACCTATTAATGCTTTACGATTTTTACTATTAACAATAGATTTTTCATAATCAATTTATCTATAAAAAATATGCCTCCAGCACCTAAACTTTTGTATACCTATTTGTATATGACCTCTCCTACTTGTAAGCACGGCTCACGAAAAATAATTTCTTTCCCTAATCGACTCAAAATTCACCCTGTAATTCAGGCGTCGAAGAATTCCAACCACCACGTGAGCCTTGCTTACAACCAACCCTTGGTGACTCTTATCTATCTTCCCCTTAATGTCCCACTCATTCTTACAACCTTGTCAACCTTATACCAGCTCAGGACCTTTATAGAATTATTGATTAATCAATTATCGAACATTATTACAAACAATATTGTCATTTCAAAATCATAATCTTCGCCCTTCATTTATAATAAAATATTTCGTAGTTCATCTCTAGCATATCCACCGACCCACACCATCTAGCCAATGGTGTGTTTGTCACTGGATGCAGATTGACTAACTGCTAGATATTTATCAAACCCTTTTTGTTCGCACTTGAACAATCTGCATCGAGCGGCACAGTTCGCTTCTTTTTCTCGCGCCACACGTTCGCCACACGGACCCTGTCTTCAAATCTATGTTTGTCCATTGTCCAAACCAGCACGATATAGCCTACCTTCGATATTTCCCACGGAGGTACATTAAACATCGTCGTTGATTCTGTCCGGTGTGTCATCATTTCGCGCAGACATGGGTCTTACGTACAACCACCGCGAAATCATCGCCTTGCACAAGCTCCCACGAAGGTTCAAACACCTCGTGTCCGAGCAGCTTGTCACTTGTATCGGACAACGCAGTCCTCGTCCCAATTTTTGGCACTGTGCGCGCATACTTTTCGCAAATTAAATATAAGTCCATTCGACTTCCTCACCTACACACGGGACTTTTCACCTCGGACTCGCTACACAAGTAACTACATAGATAAGGTAGAATGGCCCAGGGCAAGTTTCCCCTCGCTCTGTTTGCCGAGGTTCTAACATTGTATGTAGTTTTATATTTACCTCAGTCCTGAGCTCACACAATTGCCAACCTCAACCTCATTTCTCGTACTCTACACCTTTAGCATAGAAAGCCCATGCCATGTTTCCCCTTGCCATGTCCGCCTGAAAAATATCTTAAAGTGTAGAGTTCCCCAGCCTAAACGATCTCCAGAATTTCATCATGTGTTTGTGACTTCCCTTCTCCTTGTTCACACTCCTCAATGTCATTTCCCTTATAGTACATTAGAATTTATTGTATATAGCCTTTTATAACCTTGATATTTTCAAAATTTCCCATAAATATCAAACCCTCCGGTGTTGTAAAACTGCTTGTAAATAATATTTACTTGTGTACTATACAATATTTTATTTACATAAAACTATGTCACCATTACCTTAACTAATTTCAACTGTAAAATTATTTTCTCTATTCCTGGCTTCTCCAGCTTTAAGTATACTCAAACCATGTTCAGCCTTCTTCAACGGGGGCCATATGTCATAATATATACCCTTCCAGGGATAATAAAACAAACCTAGAGCCATCCCAGAGAGAGATGGGATGTAAAGTCCGGTCAATTGAGAAAGCAGCGACATTCCAAAGGGGAGGCAAATGGGGCCCGCCCGTCAACACCTGAGGACTATTTTTGGACAGTTTGCGGGGGGCGTGCGACAAAAACGGCCGTTCAGCGGTGGCGCTCCCTCTCTCTCGGATGGCTTCCAAATTCCTCTACCAATTTGTGGCGTGATTATTTCCCTTTCCCCACATTATCACTATATTATCACATATTATATAATCTAAAATGAAAATATTTTATTTTTCATAAAACATGTATTATATTTTCATTTATTGACTATTCTAATTTTTTTGACCATAGATTTAGAACATAACACTTTAAATATATGTTATAAATATGTATAGTTAACCTACCTATTTTCTAATACACGAATATAGAATTCATTTTATAAATTCTATATTACTGTGAAAAATAATTGTATGTGTAATTTACTTCAAAATTCAAAATAAAAACTACTTGATGGGGAAATAATTTATTTCCTTATTCTTTCACGACTGCTCCTCCAATTCTATCTTTTTCGACAACAAAACAAAATATTCAGAATATATATATGTTATATTAAAATATTTTATTAAAAATTATGTTATATTAAAGTATTATTTCATTTAAAATTATATATCATAGAATCAAAAATACTGCTAAATCGACCGCCAGAGATCACTCTTCCCATATAAAAACTCGTTGTTGTTCTATCCTCGTTGGTCGGCCCAAAACTTTTGTACATTATGTAAATAAGCTTTTATTTTTTTATTCTTACGCCTTAAGCCAGGCAACACTTTTATCCAATTATGTTTTTATATTTCTTAGCTCAATTAAAGCAATTTCTAATCTTTACTATTTTTATTATTTTACTTTCAAGATTTTAGCCACATACCAAATAGTACTAAAAAAAACCAACAAATAACTCCATAGCATAATCCCCAAGATGATCATAAATACAAGCAGAAAATCAAATTTCATTTCTTTATATAATATATATATATATAGTTGGCGCGCTATTGTCTTTTAGCTATATATGACTAATGATTAAACCTAACCGATTGGATTTATTTCTCCTTTCTTCAGAGGACCATTACTTCTATAACATAATGTAGCAATTAGTTTCTTCATATGGTGTGTATATCCAGTTTCCTGCTATTTGTTTTAAATTTCACATAAAATCTGTTATATAACGTGTTTTAGATATTTTTGTTGGGAATCTTTTATGGTTCAGACAATGAAACAACAAATAACAAGTTTACTTACAGCTGAAGTGGTTTTAAAGAATTAGGCGATTTTACCTTTTATGAAAGTATTTTAAATTTATTATTTTCAAAGAGAAATAGAAAAGAACATTTAACAATTTACATTACAATTACTAATTTTGTAAACAAAACCAACACTCCTTTGTTCTAGTTTTTATATTACAGTGTTGTCAGTCTAAAAGTATTTCAAGATCATTGATTTACTATTCTTCTTTTTTCCAACATTCCCTCTTAAATCAGTGAGCTTCACATTCAACAGTTTCTTCACTTGACTTATGTTTTAAATGGTTGTCATAAGAAGGGATTTGAATTTGTCAAACTTTGGTCTGGCTAGAGGTTTTGTTAGGATGTCTGCAATTTGGTGTTCTGTTGGACAATATATCAGGTTAAACTTTTGAGCTTGATCTTTCACAAAATGATATTTGACATCAATATGTTTAGTTTTAGTGGTGAATTGGCCTGATTTTATAATTTTTATAGTGCTTTGGTTATCAACGTAGAGATTTATATCAAAATTATCTGGAATTAATTCTTCTAATAGGGATCTTATGTATGACACTTCTTTGCATGCATCTGCTGCAGCAATGAACTCTGCTTCAGTGCTTGAAAGGGCAATTACAGGTTGCTTTCTGGAGCACCAACTTATGGGACCTCCACATAAGTAAACTACATATCCTGTGGTACTTTTTCTAGTTTTAATATCTCCAGCAAAGTCAGAATCACAATACACATTTAATTCAAATGGCATCTCTCCATCATATGATATGCCTAAATTGGTGGTGTGATTTAAATATCTTAGGGTTCTTTTGATGTTTATAATATCTTGAGTTGTAGGATCATGCATTGACCTGCTTTCAAAATTTGTGGCAAAGGTCATGTCTGGTCTAGTTTTGTTTGTCAAATATAAAAGGCTTCCAATTGCTTGTCTGTAGGGAAATTTGTTATCATTTGATATTTCTAAGTTTTTGTCTAATTCTTTTGCTACATCTGTAATGGGAGTGGGTACTGGTTTTGAGTTTTGCATATTATATCTTTCAAGAACTGATATTGCATAATTTTCTTGTGAAAGTAAAATTTTATTTTTTTTCTCAAAACACAAATTTATTCCCAAAAAAGTTCTTGGATCATTGTTTATTTTAACTTCAAACTCTTGGGATAGTTTTTCTAAAATATTATTTAATTCTTCTTCATTATCTCCCATTAAGATACCATCATCTACATATATTGCAAGGTACATATTTCCTTTGTTGGTTTTAAAAAGACATGGCTCTGATTTTAGTTGTATGAAATCTTGGGATTTGAGAAAGGTTTTTAATCTTTCATTCCATTTTAATGGGGCTTGCTTTAAACCATACAATGCCTTTCTTAACCTACATATATTCCCTTTATAACCTTCTGGCAATTGAACATATATTTCTTCATCCAAAAACCCATATAGAAAAGCTGTTTTTATGTCAAATGTTTTAAAAACAAACCTTCTCTTAGCCATTAGAGCAAAGTATATCCTTAAAGAGACAGTGCTTATAACTGGACTGAATGTCTCATCATAATCAATGCCTGCTTCTTGTTCAAAGCCTCTTACAACTAGTCTTGCTTTGTAGCGACCATCTTCTTTCACTTTAAAGAGCCATTTAGAGGTCAGAATCTTCTTGTTTGGCGCTTCATTTTCTTTTACTATTTCCCAAACTTCATTTTTGGCAAGAGACTCTTTTTCTTCTTTTATTGCCTTTTTCCATTTTTCTTGATTTGGACCAGATATAGCTTCAGAGTAAGTTAGAAGAGCTGATTCTGTTGTTCCATCCTGCTCTAAATAGAAGTCTTCATATCTTGATGGTGTTTGTAAACTACTTCTTGGTCTAAGATTATATTTTGAAGTACTTGGTTTTGTAGGGATATCTTCTTTGTCTTCAGAGACTTCTGGTAGACTTGGTTCTTCATTTAATTCTAGTTGATCTTCAGATTCTTCTTCTGGTTCGACAATAGGTATTTTTTCTTCTTTATTTATACATCCTTTATCTAAAAAAATTACATCTCTCGCTGTAAAGATTCATTTGCTTTGTTCATCCCAAAGGCGATAACCATTTGGTGCATAACCTATAAAGGTATATTTTTTACTTCTGTCTTCCAATTTCTTTATGTGTTTTAGGGTTTTGACATAAGCTTCACAACCAAAAAGTTGTAAGTTTGACAAATTTGGTCTTTTGTTGAACCAAAGTTCTGCAGGGGTTTTCTCTAATTCTTGAGTAGGGCTTCGGTTCAGCAAATAGGCTGAAACCCTTACAGCTTCTCCCCACATGTATTTTTCTACACCAGAATCAATCAAAAGAGCTCTAGTTTTCTCCATCAGGGTTCTATTTAATCTTTCGGCTTTGCCGTTTAGCTGAGGTGAGTGAGGTATGGTGAGATCCATAATGATTCCTTTAGCTTTGCACCAGGATTTTATATCTTCATTTACATATTCTCCGCCATTGTCACATCTTATTTTTGAAAATTTTAGATTCATTTGGTTTTCTGCTTCTGTAATAAATTCTTTTAGATATCCTTTTACTTCATATTTATTTTGTAACAAATACACATGACAAAAATGTGTGTAGTCATCAAGAAATGTTAGAAAATAGTTTTTGTTGTCATGGGTAGTGGGATCTAAAGGTCCACATACATCTGTATGGATTATTTCTAAAGGCCTTTTTGATTTTGTTCTAATGGAATTGAATGGCTTTCTTACCTGTTTAGCTTTAATGCATGTTTCACAAATTTCATCTTGACTTATTTTTTCTATGTTTATTCCATTAACCATAGATTTTAATTGTTTTAAGCTTGAAAAACTTATGTGACCCATTTTTCTGTGCCATTTTAGCATTTCTTCATTTTGGGTAGCTGTTAGGTGAGATTCTTCAATTTCGGGGTTTTCTATTTCTATATTTATTGTATAGAGTCCATTTTCCTGTTTTTCTCCTTCTAAAACTTTTTTTCCATTTTTTACGACAAATACCTTTTCATCTTCAAAGACGACTTTGCCTTTATTTCTGGTAATGGCACTTACCGATAGTAAATTATTTGTCAAGTTTGGTACAAACATCACCTCCTTGAGATCACATTTCTTCCCTTGAATTTTTCCGACTGATTTTGCTATTAGAGTTTCTTCCTTTTTTGCTATTGATATTTTTGAGTTGCAATCTACTTCATCTAGTAAAAACTTTTTACTATTTATCATATGGCTTGTTGAGCCACTGTCTACAATGAATTCTAGCAATTCCTCATTTTTACATTTTAAAGTCTCTCCTGCAAAAAAGGACAATTTTTCTTCATTTTTGTTTCTGAAAAAGCAATCCTTTTCTTTATGATTTGTCTTTTTACAAATTCGGCAAGGAATATTTTCCTGGAATTTATTTTGAGATTTCTTAAAGAAGCATTGGTCTTGAGTATGATTTGTCTTTTTACAGATGGTACACCATTTTTTATTTAGTCTACAATATTTTGCTAAGTGCCCTCTCTTTTTGCAGTTAAAGCACTGCTTTACTTTAGTAGCACTCATGGCTATTCCCTCTTCAGGCTTTACCTTTTGTTTAGTTTCTTCAAGTGATAGTCTTGATATTAAGTTTGTTAACGTTTTCTCACTTTTTGGTGTCGAGTCCCATGCTGTGCTGAAGTAATTAAAGTAGTCTGGCAAAATGCTCAATATTTTAGAAATTACAAAGCTTTCCTCAATTTCTTGTTTTACATTATTTAGTTTGAATACTAAATTTTTCATTCTGCTTATATTTGTTGCCATATCTGTATTTTTGTCAAATTTGAATCCATGAAATTCTTGTAGTAATTTGCATTTTAATTGCTCATCTTCTCTTTGATAAATGGCTACTAGTTTTTCATACATTTCTTTTGAAGTTTTGCAATTCAGAATATGTGTTAAAACATTCTTTTCAATGGTTAACATTATGTATTTTTGTGCTTTGGCGTCTTTTAGGCTCCATTTATCTTTTCCAGTTTCATCTTTCAAGTCTTCAAACAACGATTTTCCATTTACAATATCTAGAAGGCCATTTGCTTTGAAAATAATTGTTATCTGAAAATTCCATAAATCAAAATTTTCAGGATTTTTAAGCCTCACAATATTTGCGATATCTTCGCTGACAGCCATTTTTGTTTTTATTTATATTTTATATATATATTTTACCGCGATTCAAAAAGAACCAGGCTCTGCTACCATGTTGGGAATCTTTTATGGTTCAGACAATGAAACAACAAATAACAAGTTTACTTACAGCTGAAGTGGTTTTAAAGAATTAGGCGATTTTACCTTTTATGAAAGTATTTTAAATTTATTATTTTCAAAGAGAAATAGAAAAGAACATTTAACAATTTACATTACAATTACTAATTTTGTAAACAAAACCAACACTCCTTTGTTCTAGTTTTTATATTACAGTGTTGTCAGTCTAAAAGTATTTCAAGATCATTGATTTACTATTCTTCTTTTTTCCAACAATTTTCATACCGAACCATTCCTTTTTGAATACCTAAAGAAATGTATATTTGCTTTTCCTTCCTTAATCAATTAGATGTATTCAGTCGCACTAGTTAGGAATATAATATAAAATCAAACATTTAATTTATATTTAAACTAATTAATGGTGCTTCGCTTATTTGAGCATGTCAGTATAACTACCGCTCTTCCTCTCACCATTCCTATCTACATATTAATATATATATTAAGATTCGAATTTTTTTTTGTGTGTTTGATTGTTGAAAAGAGGTGCGGTCGTAAAAAGTAAATATAATTATTTACCTTTCAAGTAGATTTTATTTTGAACCACTTGAAGCAAATACACATAAAATTATTTTTATCACAGGAATATAGAATTTATATAATGAATTCTATAATCGTGATTTTTATTAGAAAAGGTAGGGTTAACTATACATATTTACAACAATAATAATTAAAGTTGTATGTTTTTGAATCTATGGTAAAATATGTAAAACAGTCAATGAATGAAAATAAAATGTTTTTAAAAAATAAAATAATTGTATTTTAGATTATATAATATATATATATCCATATATATACACAGGCTAAAGGAACAGGCTAAATCAATGAATAGTTGATTTCTGTTCCACCAGATGGCGCTCTGCCTTCTGAAAAGCACATGTGCTCCTGGTCAGGCTATGCCTTTTTTATTTTTAATATAAACACCTGACCTTTTTATTTTTTATATTTTTTTCTATTGTTTTTTTAATATCCATATATATAATATTTTATCTAAAATTCCAATTATACTATGTGTTATTTTTCTCCATTCTGAACCTGAAATATTTCTTATGGATCCTCCTATTGTGTGGAGTTTTCTAAAAATGATCTACTTCACAATACATTTTCCTGATGTTTCTAGCTACGTAGAATCGTGATTGTGTATTTATCATTATTCAAGAGATATTTAAATATAATTAACCAAGAGATATTCGCATTATAAATATTGAATATTGTCACAGAGAGAGCCGACATAAATATTTTCATTAATAATTTCACTTATTACACAAATCAATATTGTTTTGTTTATTATAGATAACATATAATTTATTGCAGTCACGCGTGCTCGCGTTGGCTTCTCTTTCTTTTTGTAACATTACCAAAATAGAGCGTTAGCTTTTTAATGAGAACTCGCGTTCTGGTTTATTCTACAGCACAATGGGAATCGCTGAACAAAAATCATCTACATTAATACATAGCTATAACGTGCTTTCTATATAATACAATTGTAAACACCAAAACTCGAATGTTTCTTTTCACAAATAAATCAAACTTCCACTGCCCTTACTGCGATAAAAAAATAATTATATATATAATATAGATTATATTTTATAAAAATATATACATCTCAAGGTTTAACAATATTTATATTCAGTTTTGGTAAAAACAATGAAAACTACTCTCAAACAAGAACTAAAGGCCACTCAAGTTATTTTTAGCAGGTAATGCCAACAAAACAAAGGACACATCCTGGGGAAACTAATTGTCCCATCTCTTTTATAGAGTTCTTTCAAATCTTAGAGAACAAATAGAAAACGGAGGAATATTTGCGTTATTTAGTTATAGTTTAGTGATTTCTGATTGTCAATCTTCTATCGCTCGTGTCTTCCATTTATCTGCTGTCTGGGCAAAGTTCTCCAGAATATTTACTCACAATAGAATGCCTCAATGAATTAAATATTTCACAAATATATCTGAAATAATATTCTGATTTGTTTGTAAACTTAGTTAAATATATACTATCGTTATCTCAAGTTTTACAACCAAAAAAAAAATGAACATATAAATGTCTGCTTATTTTGATGAAAATATCTTCTCAAAATAAGGGGTGAAATATTTTGGTCGATAATTATGCAACAAGTCTAGTAATAGATAAATAGTTCTTCATTAATTGATCATAAATTAAAAATTTCACTACAATCTAATTCCTGTAGATTAAATATAGGCTCTATATTGCGTTAAGAGAAGCCAAAATCTCTATACTAACAAAACAATAAAATATCTCCCAATTCACTAAAGGTTCTATGCCTCTAAGAGAAATTAATATAATTTCACTTAATTTTCAAGCTATTTAAAAAAATATATTTAATGATAAAGGAGTAATCCCTCGATATTAATTTTTATAAACTGTTTTTATTTCACAGATTCAGGTACTCCTTTTAATATATTATAACATTATAATTGTCCGACTCGCACATACACACGCTTCGTAAAGCCTTCTTGCAATATCCATAAACAAGTGTATACAAGCCCAGCCGGGATCATCCAATCAGATAGCTTGGAAGTTGATCAGAAGGCAAAAAGGATATTTTTTCACTGAGTCTAGATAAAAAATTATGCGTTGTCAAATAAGATTTGACATCATGACCGCGATCAGTATACAAACTCTAGGCTTTCTAGAAAACTGCTTCTTCAACACAACTTTTGTGTATCGAGAATGGATTATATAAATATTCATTACATATAAAATGAAAGGATTCAAAAGCACGAATGTTTCTTTATACATAATACAAACTTCTACTGTCCTTACTGCGATGAAAAAATATATTGGGAGAGCTTGGCTCATCAGTGGTGAACCCTCCCAGCGGTTTCGCCAATTTAATTCACCAGACCGCTTCTCAGAGCTCTAATACTGTATTGGACGATTCTGCTTTGAATGAAATTTGAATGTAATTTTACTGTCCTCTAAGCTTATGTCCATAGTTTTCTTGAAAACCATTTCTGAGATTCCATCCTTCAGTGCTGCGTATATAAGCAGAATCGTCCAATACAGTATTAGAGCTCTGAGAAGCGGTCTGGTGGATTAAATTGGCGAAACCGCTGGGAGGGTTCACCACTGATGAGCCAAGCCCTCCCAATATATTTTTTCATCGCAGTAAGGGCAGTAGAAGTTTGTATTATGTATAAAAGAAACATTCATGCTTCTAAATCCTTTCATTTTATATGTATAGATGGCGTGTTGTGTTAAATATTCATTAATTGTGTGTTGTGTTTGCGCAAAGAAATTACACAATACAATCCAACTGTAAATATCAAAGACATCAAGATTTTAACGCAGAATGGTATTAAAAATAATAATATATTCTAATATAAACTTCATACAAATGTTTATTACTAAATGCTCAAATAAATTGAGATATAATTTATATCAATGTGATAAGTTAAATATCTGAGATGGTATCCCCAAATCTTTTTCAAACAATTATTAGCAATTAACCCGTGTGAGGAATAATTGGAATCTCTATAGAAAGATCTACGTGAGCATGTTTATTTATTTATTCCTCCTACATTTCCTCAGTATTTAACACCATCTGTGACTGAAATATTTCCAGTATAGGTATAATAGAGTTAAGTATGGAAGATTGCTTAGGCACATTTTTTTTCATTAAAGAAAAAATAATTTAACAAAATACTAAACTAATTAATTTTTTCTATATAATTCAGAAATATTGATAATATTACTGATGTGTTTGAATATCAGACTAGAATCTTTCAGAGAAATATTTCATTGATCAGAACAGGGGCAAGATCAGGTCATATATATTGTGACGGAATATTTCAAGTTGCTGATGCAGCGCTTCACAGAGACTGGGTGAGGTCCTAGTGACATCTGTCGGCGAACATTTTAACTAATTATAAATGTAATTAACAACCCACTTTATATATTAAACATTTTGCAATATTTTAAGGTTCTAAATAAAATCCTAAAATATTGTTATATTTATTATTGATTGTAAATATTTTAGTATTTATATATAAAGAGTATTTTAAATTCGTTAAAAATATTATCCATCAAAACGTTTTAAAAATATTTGGGTGCAGCAAGGTCGTGTGAAGAATAAATCATTCAAAATGTTTGATTTTGTTATTAAATGATGAGTAAGAGATTTTAAATATAAATAAATAATGTTTTAGATATCTTTTTTTAGCCAAATCAATCAACACCAGCTACAATTTAACCTTCACAAAAGAAGAACCGAATTTTAATTTGAAGTGTTCACCACCGCTACAATATATAGAGGGAGGTTTAAAAGTCAATTACACTCTTTTCAATTATAAAAGTTTTTAAAAAATCACAATTTAACAATTAGGTGCTTAAAGGAAGATGCTTTTTCAAGTATAGTCTATTTGAAGTGTTGACTTTGCTTAGAATTATTAATGAAACTGATTCCAATAATTATTAATTAAACATTATATTTATTGATTTACAAGAGAGAGAAAAAAAAATATAAAAAGGGAAACTAATATTGAACAAAGGAACTTTTTTCTGTTTTGGTTAGCGCCTATTTACCTGTGAGCTTACACACACTCTGTGGTAACAATTAATTAATATATATACAACATGAAGCCTATTCAAATTAAACCAAAAACTAATTCACAGTTTCTTATGTGATAGAAAATTGGCCAAAACTCTGTCTCAAAGACCAGCATTTTTTGTTCTTTGAGGTACAGCTTGCACTAGGTCAAAAGACTTGAAACACGTACGTGGTTAGCTTGGTTAATCAAGAAAGCGTATCTGGCCAATTTTGCAATAATTAGAAATCAACGATTAGTTGTTATTTATTCCGACAGATGGCGCAAGCCATTAGCAACTTTAATTTGCACGATCAGGAATTGCCTTTCTCCTAATAAAAAAAAAAACCTGAATTTTTGGAAACTTGTAAATATCTATGCTATATATCATAGTTGATAAATGAAAAATAAATATATGCATGTGTTTAAGTCTTCTCAATGTATAATTTTCTTACAACATAAACCTTAGATTATTAAAACATTGGATCAGTAAACATGAGGGCAACCATTTCGTTCAATTACATTACTTTATTTTTCATATAACATTTTTGCAAACAAAAAAAGGTGATGATGATAAATTCAATGACTATTTACACAATCATAGAAAAATTATATTAAACCTTTATATAAACATAAATATTCTAACTAAATTAAACAGCATGTTATTTCAAGCTGATTATTTAATTACAATATATAAATTAATATTTATGTTGATAAAAGGTGTGTGATAAATTTCTGGATTTTTTTATACTTTTAGGTCAAAGCAATATCATACATAAAATCTCAACTACCAGAAGTTCCCAAAGTTGAAATCATGCATCACTGACAGATATCGTATTTATATGGATATTAGCAATGAGGAATCCCTGCTTCCCTAAAGAGACCAGCTCGAGATAGAAAGAAAATAAGGTTATCTAGTATTTTTAGTCATCTCTCTCATAAGAGGTTCTACTCTATAGTTAGAACAATACGCTTTAAAGTGTAATCTCCCCTGTTCTTCTTGAGTCTTCAATAATTTTTATTTGAAAGCAATTCCTTTGTGTGTGTGTGGTGCTTTTCTGTAAATCTGGGTTTCATACGGTAATAATAATAAAAAAACAAATTTATTTAGAAAGCACTTATTTCGACTCTTTTATGTAAAACTCGCTGTCTTATACAATAAGAATCGTTCTGTTCTTTTATGCAAAATATTCAGGAGAGAGAGGAATAACGCCAAGAAAAATATGGACCAATGATCTCAAGGACTGGAGTAAGTTGCATGATGCTGAAGAGGAAAGTTCAGGTTCGAACTGTACGACAGCCAAAATATTTGGATAGAATATATCACAATATTATGATGTGATAAGTATAATGGTTATCATAGTATTCATAACATATTATCTTAGATTAAAGCAGACTCTATCTTAGCTAACAATCAGTACTTGCCAACGAACATTCTCATCTAACACGACGTAAAATGGATGATCAAAATATTAACTAGCATAAAGATCTTTTAACTTAGTTTCTATGAAGAAATTTGAATATTTGAGTACCTGAAGATCCTAAATTTAACTTAATTCTCGATGTCAACAATATCATATCAAGGCACAGTTCCTATACGCAGAATGGATTTAATAGAAACGCTTAATGTTCCCAAGATTACACGGAAAAAAATGCTATTTTCAGAATCGGTGCCTACGATGTCGATAAATAATTTTCTTGCTTATTCTCAAGAAGACATAGTTCTGGTCAAGATGCTTTTCTAAAAGCTAATCTTGTTAGCTGATTTCTTCAGCGATTCATTACAAACATTTGTTAATGCTAACAATTAATGTTCTAATTGACGACTACATCTTCCAGGAGATTCCCCATAAGTCCCACCTCCATGTCGGGACTCCAGATTGGAACAGAATGCTCTCAAGACAAATCCAAGTTTCGCCTAAAGTTTTCTTCGAGGGCAAATTCTGCTGCTCGACCATCTCAGCCCTTGACTCTGATTTCGGATTTTTCTTAATGTTTCTCTGACGTTCTAAAACACTTGACCTTGTTGATGAACATTGAACCAGCTGACAAAGTCATCGATTTCAATGCTCATATACCTGAGACGATATTATTGAGTTGAAGAAATTCATCTAGCCATTAAGTTTCAAGGTGTCTAAAAATGTTTTTTTTTTTGCTTATCCCTAGTACACGTGGTACAGGCCATGATAATCATGGTGGGTAGTTAGCGACTGCTTTTTACTGTAAGCGCACCACATTCTAAAAATGTTATGTTTTAAAAGTGTTAGGATTCATAAAAATAATCGAATTTATTTCTCTAGAATTCTACATTATGAGCAAAAACCCAATGATCTGGAGTACAAACTCATTTTTGATTATACATAGCTGGAATCAACTTTTATCATCATAGTATAAATATAATATGGGAATCTTATCGTTTAGTTACTTCTTGAATTTTGATACTTAATTTTACATAATATCGATATATTTAGGCACACATTAATTTACATAGATAAAAGTATCAATTTAAATAAAAAAAGCCACATTTAAATCACAACAACAAGCACCACGAATATGTGTAAAGAAGTAGAACTTTATTCTGGAACATCCCAATAGGATGCTCATTATAGAGCGGAGCTTATATTAGGTTTATAATTGAAATAGGAAGAAACGGATAGCATATAGTTGGAATTTCATATACTGTAGAAAAAAGATAGGTATTGAGAAAAGAAGATCAGGAATTTTATTTATTTATTATGCCATTGTATAGCTATACAAGGTCATGGATAAAATTTACAATCTTGGTAAGGTTAGAATATAGGTCCTGTCTTGCGGCTCCCATACCATCCAAGAGGTGGTTTGGTGAGGCATTTTTGGTCCTGCAGATGGTGCATTGTGGGAAAGTCTTGACACTATTCTGGAAAAGGAGCAATCTTGTATGGCCAGTTTAGAGCCTGGAAATACAGGTTCCTACCTGTCGGTTCATTCCAGATTCGAGAATAGCTTCAGGGTTTTGGTCTGGTACCAATGATGATATGTGAACTCCTGTATATTTGCCTGGATGTTTCTTTTTTGTGGACAATGCTGCTGAGTTAGGCAATGCCGCTGATTTTGCAATCGCATCTGCTGAGTCGTTGCTCTTCAGTCATATGTGGGATGGAATCCCCTGGAAAGGTGATCTGTGTGTATCTGTGAAGTTCGTCTAAATTCTGAGAATATTTCTTCAAGGACATTTCAGAGCTGTTATAACAATGTTTTACGGCTTGTAGAGTTGAAACTGAGTGTGAATAAGACAAGTTTATGTGGGTCCTCCTTATCAATGTGTTTTAAGGCTAGATCGATAGCTTCCAGTTCTTCATTAAACACATAGGTCCCAAACTTATTGTTGACCTTGAGTTCCTGACTTTGGTGTCTGTCCTATATGAGCGCACCACTTCCTGCACTCCCATCTAACAATCAAGATCCAATGGTTTAAATTTTATAAAGTTTGTTCCATATTATAGTGCGCGGCATGGAAGATGGTGGCGATGTTGACGATGGCGGTCCGCTCCAGAAATTCCGCGAAGGCCTTCACGGCTCCAGACCCGGTGTCGTTCGAAGACTCCTCGGAGATGTTGAGGTTGAGGGCGAGGGCCCAAGCATATTCCATGGTGGCTTCCTCTGCGATGACCTGCAGATGGAGATACCGTTATTCAGGAGTGTGGAACAGGTGGCAGTTGATAACGCGGGTTTCAAGATCCCGGATGTTGATGCTGGCAATGACGATCTTGCCTGGCTACAGGACTCTGTGCCAGAAGACGGTTACTTCCGAATACACGATGACGGCGAGGCCGGATTCCCTGGGTGTCGATGATGGGGCGTAGACGGCGCTGTAGCTCAAACAGAGATTCCGGACATTTTTTTCATGCCCAGCATATTAGTCTCCTGAACGAACGCGACACCAACCGCGTGCTGCCACAAGAAGCAGAACAACTCCCCTCTTATTTCGCAAACAGCAATGCCTCGCAGATTGAGGCGCGCTATGCGAAACCCCTAGCGTGATCCTATTTGCAGTGGTTCAGATGGTGGCAAGCTGATTATATGGTCTCATCCTTTACAAAGGGAATTAAAAGGTTTTATAATACGCTCCAACTCGTGCGCCCGAACTTGTTCGAACGAGTTCGAACTTGTTGAGTCCTGTTTATATTCGAACTGCAGTCAAAATTTCATTTGATAGATGTCAGTATTCTTCGAACTGTGGAGTGATAAACTGTTAAGAATGTCTACCTGGCGCAAAATTGAATACCGAGCCATTTTGGGATATAACTTTAAGCGCGGTTTGGGCATTGAAGAATGCTTGTAAGTAATGACTTCTGTGCTGGGAAATGATTGTTCACAACGTGCTACCATATTAAGGTGGTATCGTGAGTTTGAGCGAGGAAAATATGGCATAAGAGACGCGCCAAAGTCAGAAAGTAGCGCGGTACTGTAAAATCTGTAAAGACAGTCACTGCCAAGTGGTACACTGAGGAATGCCTTCCTAAATTTGTCAAGCTATCAAAAAGTTACATCCAAACTCGAGAACTGACACATGGCTTCTTTTTCATGACAATGCTCCAGCTCACCGTTTGAAGGTCTGCGCCGATTATTTAGTGCGTACTGGACTAAAATTGTTGGACCATCCTGCCTACAGTCCCGACCTTACACATTGCGACTCTGCCATTTTACCTCACATGAAGAACAGACTAAAAGGTAAACGCTTTTTCTGCGATGAAGACCTTTGAAGGGCATGGGATGACCAGTGCGCCCAGGTCCCTGAGGAATCGTGGAATAGTTGGTTTTATGACTGGTTTCAAAGGATGAATAAGTTCATTGATTGTGGTGGAAAATATCTTGAAAATCTGTAAATAATAAAGTCACATTGCAAATTTTTCTCGTATTATAAAACTTTTTAATGCCCTTTGTAAAGGATGAGACTATATAATCAGCTTGCCACCATCTGAACCGCTGCAAATAGGATCACGCTATGGGTTTCCGCATACCGCACCTCAATCTGCGAGGCATTGCTGTTTGCAAAATAAGAGGGGAGTTGTTCTGCTTCTTGTAGTAGCACGCAGTTGATGTCGCGTTCGTTCAGGAGACGAATATGCTGAACCTGAAAAATGTCCGGGATCTCTGCTTGAATAATAAATGATAAGAGACAGATATTGGTGAGGACCTCAGGCTCAATCTTAATACTTGGTCAGCCGAAACGGGAGATATGGCCTGTAAAATTACCTCCCGTTTTATACCTGTTTATTCAGTCTCCTTCGGCAGATTTTCAGGGACTCGTTCAAGGACTTGGTTCAGCTGCTTGTTGAGCCTTAGATCCTTGTTGAGAGGAAAGAGATTTCTCTTCCTCCATCTCCTGAGGAGGGTTTTTTTCTGCGGCTTGGAAACGATGGATGATGAGCTCAGATTAGATGTAGTAACTTTAGGCAGGATCTTTTTTGACAGGGGTTGGACAGACTTCCGCTGATGTTGTCGTGGCGTTGTTGGAAGGCATCGGTTGAGAGGATGGAGACGGCGTTAGGGCAGCTTCTTTATTGGTAAATATCTCTTTTGATCTCTCTTTCTCTAACCAAGCTTTCTGCTGCTGATGGAAATGCGCGGGCTTTGAGAAGGACGGTGCTTAGTGGGTGAAGGGAGAGGCAGTCGACCCTTTTGGGAGATGAGCTGCGGGGTGGGTTGAATGTACCTGTCCCTCATGGGGCAGCTGGCTCTTCAATGTCCTTTGGCGGTGACGCATGCTGCATCTTATGCCATACGAGATGCAGAGAGAGGCCGGAGTCGTTTCCTCTTTGAACTTGATATCCATTTTCCAAAGAAGTTGTTGGATATTCATTCCTTCATTCATAAAAAATGAAGGCCTCCCTATTGCTTGTGGTCCAGGAGTAGCCCTTGAAGGTCAAAGAGATGACTCGGCAGTTTGGCCGAAGGGGTTCAATGATGTTTTCTTCCTTCACTGCGATGGGTAACTTCCCGATGACTACCTTTTTCGATTTTTTTTTTTTTAGGAAATTGTTTTGGGGATGGTATCGCCGATGGTAAGCACCTCTTCGACCAGAGGCTCCGCTTTTCTCAATGCTTGCCAGTCCGACCAAAACATGGCTATATATTTTCATTAGCTGGTAGACCGATTCTTTCCCCCGCATTTACTCCAACTTCTTCATTTAGTGCACGGGATGGAAGTTCGCACACCACTCGACATAGCAACATTGGTCGATCTGGCGTTGTTCAGCATCTGTTTTTGTCGTGTTGTTGATTAGAATCACGGAATCTTTCATGATCTTTCTTGGCTGTGCAGCTGAAGTCAGGCCTCGCAAATTTGTTCCAAATTTGGGACTGAGCCTTTCCTCTTGTGCTGATTTACTGGGGTGAAAGGTGCAGTATTTTTAGCCATTTCCGCGGACTCAATTTTATGCGTCTAATTTGCATTTTTATAACTTATTCCGCGGCTTTATTTGCATCTCCGCTATTTTATTAATTTGTTGAACTTATGAATATACTTAAAATATTACGTTTTCTGCCGAATTCTTTGAATTGTCGAATTTTTCCCGCGTGATAGACATGTCATCATTATTCATGATGAAATTGTAAAAAACTTTTAAAATTACAAAATATTTTCTCACAATGCGTTTCTTTTTATTTTAAATTGCTAGCTTTCAAGCAATAATCGCTCCTCAACGGGCTTAATAACAACATATCATCCTGCGCGCCAGGCTCTCCGCCAATACTCTACAGGAGTTATCTACCTCTATATCATTACAGTCTCCATTTATAAAAACGCGGTGCGCGAGATAGAGAGCAGAAGAGCTGTACTCGGGCCTAAGAATGTATTTAATTGATACAAGGACAGAAACATATCTCGACAATTAATCTAAACAAAATTATATAAGTAAGACATGCAAGTAAAAAGGAATGCATTCCGGTAAATTAAATTGGGTAAACTCCTGGGAAAGTCATAACTGATGAACCCTATCCTCCCAATATTTTATAGCTTTTGTTTAATGGAGATAGAGTGTAAATTTTTGTTTGTTTTATAAATAAGTACATTAACAAACTCATAAATAAACCATCATTCTATTTATCTTCTCTTAGTGATCTAATGAATACCGGACTTAAGACCGTCGCTTAAGTCTCTCCATTCTGTTCTAATATTGGTCAATTGTTTTATTTGAAAGAATTTATTACTGAGATGTATGAAATAAAGTCTGAATGTTTCTTTCACACTTAAATAACCTTCTAATGTTCTTACTGCAACGAAAAGATATTGGGAGAGATTGGCTCATCAATGGTGAACCCTCCCAGCGGTTTCGCCAATTTAATCTACCAAACCGCTTCTTAGAGCTCTAATACTGGATTGGAAGATTCTGCTTATATGTATATAGAAGAGTGTATTCTTATAAATGGTATTAAGAAATATGGATACAATCTTTTAAGGACAGTAGAATTACATATGAATATTTGCTTCGAGGAATTCTCTTTCGAAAACAATAATAAAAAGGCCAATCATGCATAAATAATGTAGCATATATAAGCCGAATGATCCAATACAATATTAGAGCTCTAAGAAGCGGTTTGATAGATTAAACTGGCGAAACCGCTGGGAGAATTCACCACTGATGAACCAAGCCCTCATAATATATTTATTTTATCGTAGTAATGACAGTAGATTAAACTGGCGAAACCGCTGGGAGAATTCACCACTGATGAACCAAGCCCTCACAATATATTTTTTTTATCGTAGTAATGACAGTAGATTAAACTGGCGAAACCGCTGGGAGAATTCACCACTGATGAACCAAGCCCTCACAATATATTTATTTTATCGTAGTAATAACAGTAGATTAAACTGGCGAAACCGCTGGGAGAATTCACCACTGATGAACCAAGCCCTCACAATATATTTATTTTATCGTAGTAATGACAGTAGATTAAACTGGCGAAACCGCTGGGAGAATTCACCACTGATGAACCAAGCCCTCACAATATATTTATTTTATCGTAGTAATGACAGTAGATTAAACTGGCGAAACCGCTGGGAGAATTCACCACTGATGAACCAAGCCCTCACAATATATTTATTTTATCGTAGTAATGACAGTAGATTAAACTGGCGAAACCGCTGGGAGAATTCACCACTGATGAACCAAGCCCTCACAATATATTTACTTTATCGTTGTAATGACAGTAGATTAAACTGGCGAAACCGCTGGGAGAATTCACCACTGATGAACCAAGCCCTCACAATATATTTATTTTATCGTAGTAATGACAGTAGAAGTTTGTTTTATGTGTAAAAGAAACATAATGATTTAAAGCTTTCATTTCCTATACATTGATGGCGTGCTATTGCTATATAATTATATATGAGTTGATTATACATATGTATATGAGTCATTATTACTGATTTTTAAATATTACTTCTATAATATCATATAGCCATTAGTTTTTTCATATGGTGTGTATATTTAGTTCCCTATCATTTTATACCAAATTTTTCCTATAATTTGTTATATAACGCGTTTTAGATTTTTTCATACATAACTTTTCCTTTTTGAATACCTAAAGAAATGTATACCTGCTTTTCCTTCCTTAATGAATTAGAGGTATTCAGCCACACTAGTTAAGAATATAATAGTAAATCAAGCCTTTGATTTATATTCAAACTAATGGAGGGTTCTTTGCTCATTCGAGCATGTCAGTTAACTACCGGCTCTTTTTTATCCATTCTTATACATTTACTCTATATAAAATTCCAATTGTACTTTTGTAATCTCCTGTCTCCATTCTGTACCTAAAATATGTGTTGTTCTTAATGGATCCTCCTATTGTGTGGTGTTTCCAAAAATGATTTACTTAATATCATATATTCTTTATGTTTGTAGCTACGATATAAGTGGGAATTTTCTATTTAAATTGGTAAATTTATCTGAATATAAGGGGTTCTCTTTATAGGGATATATTATAGGTGAAATCAGTTTCAAAAGGGGAAATATGTGATTAACTATGATATAAATATCATATCTATATCATATTCATAAATTTGAACGTTGATTGCAGCTAAGTATAATCAAAAAGGTTTTTACTTGTAGTATGGTTCTAATGAAAGCTTTTTTTCAAAATGTAGAATTTTATACTTGGGCAAAATCTCAATTAGTTTGATCTTATCCCTTACTTTTAAACATCCTACATTTTTGAATAACCCTGCTGTATCCTAATATCTGAATGAATGTTTTAAAAACATTGATATTGTCTTAGGTAGAGGAGCATTATAGTCGCTGATTTTGCCAGCTTTTCCATGATCATCAGATAAGTCGAGTGTTTTGGAGCGTTAGAGTATTTCTTAAAGAAAAATCTGAGACTAAGAATCAAGGGCTGAGATGGTCGAGGGGCAGAATGTGTCGTCGTAGTTGAGCTTAAACGAAACTTGAATTCAACTTGAGTCTTGTCTCTTCTAGCCTGGAGTCCCGACAACGAAGTGGCGCTTCTTGGGAATCATCTGCAGTTTGGGCTTGGTCATTTCAGCATTAGTGGTTAGTATTAACAAAACTTTCCCATGAATCGTTGTGAAAATTGGTTCACAAAAATACTTTGAGTGAAAGTCTTGATTAGAATTCTATTTTCTTGAGGAAAAGAAAAAATCCTACTTGGAAGACTTCCTAACCGACTTGGAAGAAAGCAATCCCTGCAATGAAAACTTCAGCTACATCAATCTTGTCAATGGGCCAATCGGCATAGAGCAACTGAACTTCAAATTATATATTGTTGGTTTTGAGAATCCAGATAAAGCTATCCTTTTTTCAGGATATTTAAATAATCAAATCTTTTCCTGGGCAACAAAGGTAAAACTCCACATGCTAGCCATTACCTTCATGATATATCTTAAAGTTGTGTTAGTTGGCAAAAGAGCTGATTGTTATATCCACTAGATACCGATTTAATTGAATATAATCTGCTAGGAATCAATTGGAATTGATGTAATCTAAAGAGCATCATATAATCATAATGTAATATCTCTAAATTCAATGGTTGTGTGGCCGTCATGGAGTTCGATCCTGGACAGCACGTAGCTTGGCATTCATTCATATATCTCTTATGTATTCTCATACCCACACAGAGGCCAGGACCAATGTTACTGTATGAGACACAAATAAACAGAAAATAGTCAACGGAATTGTGTGTGTGTGTGTGTGCTTTCAAAAATATTTTGTTTTCTTGAATACTGAAGAAGAGAGCAGGCCAGATAATACATTTCAAAATAGATGTGACCAATCTTTCAAAACGTAGGCCAAATTTAAGTAATAATATATTATAAGGGGCCACGCTCACCTAATTTTGTTTTTGTTAGTGCAGTAAATAAGCAAGTGTTCTACATCTTCGACGACATCGTTGAAACCCAGTGGTTAGTTAGCTCGTGGTTAAACGCTTGTCTAGTTTATTGTAAAAACAACAAGAAAAATTGTTATATCCTCGATGGCATGTAGGATCTAGGAGAGGCAAGCAGGTGACACAAGATGATAGTTTATTTATTTATTTCATCTCAATTTGCAGGTGTTACATTCGAGCACAGCTCGCGAGTCACCATGTCCAGATTATTTACACATGGCGAGTTGTAATGTTGGAGTGGCCCCCCAAACCTTACAGGATGGAGATGATAGTTCGTTATTTGGTCTCGCTTATATACACACTAGCCGAATGACCCGGGCAACGCCCGTGTTTTACCCGATTGAATGTTTTGATTCAAATACTATTTGTTAAAATTATAAATTGGCGCCTTAAATAAATGCATATATTAGTTAATAACTATAGCCTATGTGCTTTATCTGTCTATGTACTGTTGGCTTTCGTAGGCGTCTCTTACTGGGAAAAAGAAAGAGAGGATTCCATTTAGTTATTAACTAATATATGCATTTATTTAAGGAGCGACCCGCTCCAACACAATAGTTACAAAAACCAAAAAGCGAGTGGGGGGGGGGGGGGGCAAAGTCAAAAACAAAGTGTCTCGCGTAGTGGCGGCGCCATCGTAGCCACGTGATCGTAGCCAACCAATAGGAGAGCGCCATTCCAAAAAAAAAAAAAAAAACGGTGACAGAGATGATGACGCTCGTAACTGTATATAGAATGCATGATGATGATAAATAACTACACAATAAGTCAATGACAACAATACTCTGTTGTCAATACATAATAAAAATATTTTTGAATTAAGGAAAAAAAATTAAAATGTGTGCATTAAAAACATAAAAGAGTTTTTTTTTTTTTTAAATAATGATATTACAATTTAAAATACAAGCTTTCAAGCCACAGCCGCTTCTGCAGACATGTCAGAAGTGAGAGTCTATTTTATAACTAATACTGTTCTTGAGAGAGTTAAAAGAAACATCTCCTTGATATAAGTCTGTAGAATAGCGGTTCTCTCATGAAAGCTTACATTTTACATTTAAAAAATACTTATCTCGAAATAAATAGGAATATGTGTAATTTTTTGTAGAAAAAAATATGTATCTAAAAGTGAGAAATTTGACTTTGATTTGTAGAAATAAGTGCATCGATACTGATCTCGAATGATGTTGTCGCTACACGCAGTTTTCCAAATGAGAATTTAAAAAATCGTGTTATCACATCATGATATTCATGCAATTAAAAGTCTTTTATAATACAATATAATATATAATGCGGCTTGTGATTGTAAAACGACATTTGAAAATTATACCGCATGTGTTTCTTTTCAACGAAAAATCAAATTTTATTATAAGGAGAAATAACGATTATTTCTAACCTTAGGGATGAGGTATGAAAGGATGAATTGTGAAGAGTAATGATAAACGGAAAAATAAAAGTGTCCAGGGATGGGAAAAGAACCCACAGTGTTCCGCTTACCGGGCAGATGCCATGTCCACTAGGCTACCCTTGACATATTTTTCCGTTCGTAAATAATACATAAAGTAATTTATAATACAATATAATATATAATGCAGCTTGTGATTGTAAAACGACATTCACAATTCATCCTTTCATACCTCATCATTAAGGTTAGAAATAATCGTTATTTCTCCTTATAATAAAATTTGATTTTTCGTTGAAAAGAAACACATGCGGTATAATTTTCAAATGTCGTTTTACAATTAAAAGTCTGTTCACACGTATGAAGTGTTTCCAAATGACAAACCATCGACCGAGCAGGTTTGTAAAACGTAGAAAATATGTACAAATACGTTTTATATAACTCTTCCGAACTAAACTTCATAGAAATTTTACATTACCTATTTATCACATTTCACAATGTTCAATTAGTAATCTCCCTGGGGATAGATTTATAACTACTGCGAATGGCGTTGCAAATATAGAAAAAATGCATGTTTTCTTTTTATATTCCTGTGAAATCGGTTTTAAAATTCATGGTTTAACTTATTCTTTTCTAGACACAGAAATTAAACGACGCACTCTAAATATTTTAAATAGATAAAACAGATCTACAAAATTTTAAAAAGTTTTTGAGCATTTAAAATGCTTTTTGGGTAATCCAATGGCGCTAATTCCGAATCTGCTCTTAGTTTTCTGTATGTCATCAAAATCTATAGATAATGACCATAAAGTGTATTTCACCAAAATAATATTTTCATAAAGAAAACTGCCAAGTCATCGTGATTGCTTCATAATTTTTACAATCATCACATCTCAAAGTTCTGAAACATACGTCATTAACTTCATATAAAAATAAAATTTCAACAATTAAAATAAATAAATCACTTCCAAACATTATACCATCACTTCTAATTTTAAATTGTCAAAAATTGAATAAGTATTTAAATTTTTAGTGAAAATATATTTTATTCACACAGATTAAATTTAATAAAAATTATTATTTCAAGCACTTTTTCATTTATAAGTTATGCCACCAACTTTATGAAATAAAATTTTAACACATTAATAAATTCACTTCCAGACATGGTTTCCAAAAGAAGATCCTGCAAAAACGACCTAAATATTTTCTGTAATATATGTGGCGAATATACTGTAAAAGCGCAAAGAAATGCAATAACAGACTTTGTAAAGCGGGCGTATTTCGCATATTTTGGTATAAAATTAGGAGACCAGGACAAGACATGGGCTCCACATAAGGTATGCAAAACGTGTGTCGAAACACTGCGCGTGTGGACAAAGAATGAAAGGCAACTGGCATTTGGGATCCCTATGGTTTGGTGAGAGCCAAAAAATCATGTCAATGATTGTTACTTTTTCGTACAAGACTGGAAACACTTTAACAGGAATGGTAAGAAAAAACTTATATACAAAGACCTATATTCAGCTAGACTTCCAATACCACACAGCCCAAATAGTCCCCTCCCAGTTTTTTCATCCAGTGCTAATACTCCTCTTTATGATGAATCAGAAGACATCACACAAAAATATATCGAACTGGATGATTCTGATAGTGAGAACTATGGAGAACAAGAATGTCCATAACGTTTTTCACAACCAAAACTGAATTATTTGACACGTGACCTGAGACTTTCAAAGCAAGATGCGGAACTGCTTGAATCAAGATTAAAAGAAATGAGCCAACTCGAAGATGATGTCAACGTAACATTTTATAGGACAAGATAAAGTTCGTTCCTTCCTTTCTATCAGCAGGATGCAAATATAGTTTACTGCACTAATGTAAAAGGCTTACTACACCTTTTAAAACTAGACGAATACCGTCCTGAAGATTGGCGTCTATTTATCGATGGTTCAGTGCGTAGCCTCAAATGTGTTTTACTTCATAATGGAAATAAATATGCATATATTCCAATAGCGTATACAACAAAATATCAAATCCAATGAGCATGATTGGTTTATTTGCGTTGATTTAAAAATGGTTAACTTTTTACCTGGATTTCAAAGCGGATACACCAAGTATCCTTGTTTTTTTGTGCATGTGGGATAGCAGGGCACGGCAAATACATTGGTAATGAAACAAATGGCCTCTTCGAGATGAACTTACAATAGGAAAAGCTAATGTGATTAGCAAACCTTTGGTGTCTCAGGAAAAAATCATTTTACCACCATTACATATAAAGCTAGGTTTATGTAAGCAGTTTGTAAAGGCTCTAGATAAAGATGGAGAATGCTTCAAATATATATGTCGTTTTATTCCTGCTATTAGCCTAGAAAAGATAAAAAGCAGGAGTTTTTGACGGACCTCAAATCAAGAGGTTCCTGAATGACAAAATTTTCTAATAACCATGAATGGAATTGAAGAAGCAGCATGGTCAGGCTTTAAGGCTGTAGTACATAGATTTTTAGGTAATAGAAGAGACGATAATTACAAAGAGCTTGTCCAAAATATGCTTAAAAGCTATGAAGCTTTGGGTGTAAATATGAGTATTAAGGTTCACTACTTACATAGTCACCTGGACACATTCCCTGATAATCTAGGTGCATATAGTGATGAACAAGGGGAGCGATTCCATCAAGACATGAAAGTGATGGAAGAGAGATATCAAGGTGTCTGGGACTGCCACACGATGGCAGATTACTGCTGGAATCTGTCCCGCGACCTGCCGGAATGCACTTATAAGAGAAAATCAAAAAGGTTGAAATTCATAAAGGATTGACTGTAGCATTTTACATTTTTTTTTTGTATAGATTCGGTTTTCTTATACTACAGTAAATAAAGTACCTTTTTCTATGACGTTCTCAGTTTTTATTTGCGTTCAATGTGTTTTTCGTACCGTTTATAAGGACTGTTGTACCACATTGTGGCCTAAATATGTATATGTTATATCTCTAAAAATTAATGAGATACATAAAACTAACCTTATATTCGTGATCAGCACCTCAAATTATGTCAGAAACTGATGCATTATTGAAAACATATTTTTCAGTGCAGACCAGTGACGCGAATCTCCTCTATATCAATTAAATAATGCAACAGGTTTCTGAAGATGTGTTTCTTTTACTTTTTATTGAATTCTCGAGCTTTCGAGCTTTCCGCCCTTATACAGGAGTACAAAATGAACAATAATGAAACACAGACACAAATAATATTTTTTTATTATTTCACCATAAGAATATGGTTTCTATTTTTTTGTGAATATTATTTCTACTGAAAAACTAGATTTTTTTATAGCTCGTTGACTCTGAACCAGCTATAGTAAATACACTGCTGGCCACCCAAATTGCAACACTAAGAAAGACAAGAGATATCCCAACAACATTTATTTTGTCGGTAACATGTTGACAGAGTATCAAATGATTAAATTTATAGACTTCTGCAAAGTGTGGTTCCTGCCAGAATCAGTAACCAGAGTAGCCTCTATTGTTGGAGATCACCGCTGCCACACGCCTCGGCATTGATTCAAAGATACTTTGGATGTGTTCTTGGGCTACAGCAGACCAAGCAGCTTCCACACGTTGCCAAAGTTGATCTGGTGTGGCAGCTGGGGATGTAATCTGGGTCAATCGTTGAGCAACCATGGACCACATGTTTTCTATCGGCGAAAGTTCCGGAGAGCGAGCCGGCCAGGAAGGCAATTCAATCTGGCGATTGTCGAAGAACCTTTGGACAATGCGTGCCACGTGTGGTCGCGCATTATCCTGTTGAAATATGGCTGTGTACAAGCCCTGAAGGTAAGGAAGGACAACTGGTTCCAACACCTGGGAGATGTAGCGTTAGCTGTTTAAAGTACCGGCAATGCATACTAGAGGAGTGCGAGAGTGATACCCAATACCACCTCATACCATAATACCCGGTGCAGGACCAGTGTGGCGGTGCATAACGCAGCTGTTCAGCATCCTCTCTCCACGGTGTCTCCAGACTTGAATCCGACCATCGTGGTGTTGCGGACAGAAGCGTGACTCGTCAATAAAGACAATTTCATTTCATTCTGCCGTCCATATCCTTCTTTCATCGCACCATTGGCGGCGGAGACGTCTGTGGTTCTGCGTCAAGGGTAGATGAAGCAATAGACGTCTTGCGGACAGACCACTCTGCTGTAAATGGCGTCGAATGGTACGCGCAGACACTGGATGATGCGTTACAGACTGAATGTGCTGTGCTACGGTTCGTGATGTGACAGCAATCTGTCACTGCCATTCGCACAATTTGCCTGTCAGCACGTGAAGTGGTGCACTGAGGTGGATGCGATCGAACACTTCGGTCCGTCGTACATTCCTGCATTCAACGATCACATATACGCATTACAGTTGTTTGTTTCGTCCAACATGACTACCGATTTCCCTGAAAGATAATCCACATTCTCGGTAGGCCATTATCCTTTCTCTGTCGAACTCGAGTGCTTGACCAAAAGATGATCGCTGTTTTCTACGAGGCATAATTGGTCGTTTTTCTAACACAAGAAAAAAAAAACAATGCCGAACTTGAAGTCGTTGAAATCACCAAGCCATAAATGCTTAAGTGCTTTGAAGTGGAGCCACAGGCGCGCGTGATGTGTGTCTGCGCTGAAATTCTAAACAATTGCATATCTCACCTCCGCTAATGCATGTAAATTTAATGTTATTTGCATGCTTCTTTCAGGGTGTTGCATTCACGGTGGCAAGCAGTTTATATTTTATTGTGCAAAACCTTTTAAAAGTCATCTACGTGTTTCTGTCGTAATTCCCTTTTAAACTTATGAAACCTATTTGCATGTTTAGTTTATTAGTGCCGTTTTATGTTATACTCTTTCGAAACAGAAACAGGTACATTGCATATCAAGCTAATGAGCTCTTTTTAATTTCCAAGAAAGAGATTCTATTGCCTAAATGACTTGAAAACTTTTATGTGTATTATTTGGACCAAAGAAGAGAATCAAACATACACAAAAAAAGTTTTCAAGTCATTTAGGCAATAGAATCTTTTTCTCGTAAATTTTTTTAAAGTGTTAATTTGAATTTGAAAAAGTGTAGTAGTATTTTAAATTATGACAGAACACATAATAATTTTCTGGACCAAACTATGCTAACTCAGTCCATTATTTAGATAATTTTCTTCAAGTTGAAACCAGGGAAATGATTCCTTCCATGATATATGGGAAATACTTGTATCTCATCTCTCTCTCTCTCTCCAGATAAGTTTAATTCATTGTAAAAATGAATGTGCAACAAACAAATATTTCTATTTGAGTTATATCGATAAAACATATTCTGAGGGCAAGGAGGAAACGGGGCAGTCTGAAGAGAGGAGTTAGACAGCGAGGAGAAAGCAAAGTTGGAATGTCCCAGATTGGGCATCCCAGTGGATAGCAGCGGTTTCCCTGACTGCAGGGGGTCGTGAAGTTGTCCAGGCCGAGTTGACGACTGGACTATATGGAGAGAATTTATCTATGTAGTGTGCACACCGGAATGAGTTTGTCAGTCTGCAGCGGATCAGCCTACAGGTATGTGCCATCCAGACTGGACGTGAACTGGGTGTGAAGTGGGACACTTCTCAAGAGTGACATTCACGGCACCAGGAATCCTTTTGACGGCGGCAGTTGGAGGCAAGTACCACTTATTGTATTCCTTTATTATGGAACTACGTGTAATAAAACCCTAACTTAGATGCATACTTCACGAACTCGCGTGTTGTCTTTGTACCATCCTAATCAGACAATGAACACAAACGGTGTCAGGGTACGACGCAACGCTATATTTCTCTGTAGCGAGTTATTTCATGCTGATGCTAACTAAATTTGTGTGGATAATCCGTGAATAATTCAACATTATAATTCGTTAATTGAATAAAATATATAAACAAAAGGTAAGAAATGGTGGTTTATAAAGGTAAGGCCATATTTCAAATTGTTGGGGAAAATAGTTGGAGAGTGAGAGGTACGCGGAATATTGAGAGTTGCGGCCTCTGGCCAGGTTGGAACTGGAGGTTTGACATGAAACTGTGTTGATTATTTTAAATATTGACCGCTCTAGGTCACTTTTATTGTATCCATTTCAGGGAAAGAAGCAGAAAAAAATGTTGAATCAAATAATTCCAAATGACAAACAACAACTTTTATTTAAGAATACAAATACACAACAACATTCAAAATATTTGAACAATTCTCCATCTCCACAAAATTCTACAGAGATAGAGAAAGCTTATAAAAACAACATAAAAAAACTTTACATGTCACACTACATTGAGCAAGAATATCTAAATAGATGCAGCAATAGTAAATATTAATACAAAAACACGTGAAAACTGCCATCATATATAAAAGGTGCTAAAATGACTACCAAAACATTTAACAAAAGTCTTCTTTTAAAATGGTGAGCATTTCTATTTGAAAACATAATATTATATTGTATCGCTTGGTATATTTAATCTCCTCTTTACCATCGATCGATTTTTCAATAAATATGTTTAAATCTGAAATTCTCTTTTTCAAAGGAATTTTCATTAATCTCCAATTTGTAGATCTCAGAAATTAGAATATTATGAAATATTGGTTCTTGTGTTGACGAGATGTGTCAATCAGTTAAAGCCAGATTTATTCTTGGCCATTTATATTGGAATTTATAACAAATATATTTACTGGCAATGTGTTTCTTTTCAATAATATCATCAAATATCATCTCTATTGAAAAGAAATACATTCCCAGTAAATATATTTGTTACACATTTTATCGATAGATGGAAATTGAATTTATAACTTTAATATATTGGAATATATGAAAAATATTTGAAATTGGTGGCGAACTATTTTGCGCATATAGGGAAAATTATTTTGGCTTGTTTTCAAATCTTGAGAGCACAAAGATGATCATCAAGATTTTATAGTGGCGTGAGGTTGATAAATATTGATAGAAACGTAACCTCTAGCCCGGGTTTATTCTATAATGTATTTGAGGTAAAACTCTAAAGACATCGCGCAAATTCCTATATATTTAACTGAATTGTATTATTAAATGTTTTGGAATATATACAAGTATGTTTGAGGTAGACAATAGGTATGTAATGTATGAGATATATGTGTTTAAAGCTATGTATCTAAATACGAGACTATATAAAATAATATTGAAATGATAATAAAACAATTATTCTCATGTCAGAGGCACAAATGCCTCAAATTCTATACACTTTGATGATGAGAAAGGGTATGAATATTTAAAATTCTTCACGAATATATCAATTGGAAGTATTGGATTTGTTTCACAGGATGTGTTAAATAATATTTAATGTGATTTTGATAAATTATAAAAATTATTATATACAGTAAAATTTCATTATAACTTTATTCCGAAGATAATGCTTTTTTTTTTTTGCTCTCTTGGCTTCAATCTAATTATATAGAACGCTAGCTATCTTTCTGTTATAGTGCTCGTTTGCCCGAGTCTCCAAAATGGCATTATGAAGTATTTTAGTACATATACAGAATGTTTAAGACGTCAGCATTCTGTAAGAAATCACTAGAACTGTTTATGTAATATACTTGTATATGCACAGACACCAACAATATTAAACTGCCATCAAGTCTTTGGGAGACTTCCTCACCCTTCCAGCATTGATTGTGGGTTGATGCCTGTTTTTATTAGAGTATACCTTCTAAACATAGTAATCAATGGAACTATGCAGGACATATACTTCGAGGAACATCGGTCTTTTGACCATTCACTGAAGAGAATACCTTGAAGGAAGACGTAGATAAAATAAGGGATGGTTCGATCAATTAATAGAATGGAAGAGAGGAAAATAATTGCTCGGAAGAGTGAAATAAGTATCTTAAGTATCATAAAAGACAATTCACAATGATAATGTATATTTTTTGTTTTATAAAATACATAGGCTCTACTTATTTCTGACTTCACACCGACACATTATATATGCAGCTCTCTTTTCTATTTTTTTTATTATAAAAGAAATAACTAGTTCAACTAAAAAAAATAGCAAGTGAGGATAATTTATAAATTCTAAAATGGATTAAAACTTAAAGATATTTGTGAGGTAGGTTCGGCATTTGTAATAAACTTGACAAAAGTTCAGAATCTACCAGACGATTAGAAAGAATGTTTTTCCTGCAATTTGTTATAGGAAAATCCCGATAATAAAGTTAATAAAATTTACTTTATTCTCTTTGCATCAAATATTTCAAAAAAATTAGGAAATAAATTTTAATAAAAACATTATTACACTCTCAAACAATGCTATATAGGTACGCATAATGTATCACACACATATGTATAAAATATATAACGTTATATAAAATGAATATAAAAATGTAAACATTTCAAAATAGGTGTTATAAAATTGGGTTTAATATGTTAATATTTACACTAAATTTCTGAGAGTTATTAAAATACGACAAGCTCTCTCTTGTCAGAATTTAATATCACGGAATAGCCATCTAGTCTTCTGCTTTGAGAGAGACGAATGTTCTTAGTCTTTCTTTCCATGGTGATGCTTTTTAACTAAACAACTTGCCTATTTACATATTTGGTTATCACATCCGTTATTTAGAGCATATTTTAGAGCACTAGTAGGGTCATCTGCAATAGATATAAGGTACATTCAAAGTAGTTAGCACCATGTTATAATCATATGTGAAATGTGAGGATTCTTATTTGGATTTGTTGACGTCGCGCACCGAGGAGGCCCTCCAAGAAAAGAAAGCGACAATGATGATATTAGACAAAAGAACCAAGGCGAAGGTATGAAGTGGAGGAGGTAGGCTGTGAGGTTCCATGATATTTCTTCTGCTCGTCAGGTCGAGGAGTGCTCCATGGTACTGGGTGTAGGAAGCCAGGACGCCGCTTATGTGCAGCATCTGGTGACTGTGGCCAATCACATCGAAAACCCCTGGCGCAAGACGTTCGGGAAGATGGGAAGCATAGAACGCCCCGATGAGAGCCGAGAACACAAACTGCCACTTATAATAAGATGCTGCTGCGAAGTGTTCTTCGGTCATCAGCCGATAAACCAGTGGAATGCTGTCCCAAGCCCAAGGCAATGTGAACGCTCCGAGCCGATAAACAGTCACCCACCCGGATTTGCTCAAGAACCGAGAATAGCACGCCAGCAATGTGCAGAGGATGGCGAGCACTGCGCATATAGGCACAAACACATCGGCTAGCCATGTGCCGAGCATAATCTCAGGTATCACGTAGGCCCTGTACATGAGCGCAACACCGAAACCGTAGAGACTGAGAGCTGCATAGTCAAAGAAGAAACAAACATGCCGCGAGAGGTCGGAGATGCTGAAGAAGGTGTGGGCCATGGCGCTGGCCAAGAGATAGAGGCACACAGACACGAGGTAGGCGGCGAAGGGCCAAGTATAAGGATCCTCAGGAATGGCCAGGTCGTCGGCCAGCACGCCCAACCGCCACCAGAAGAAGAGGGCAGGCAGGAGGTGCGACCAAACATTAAGCGTCTCGTTGGTGAGCTGGAAGATGCTACGCATGCATTGCTGGGCGGAGCATTTGGGTGGACGGTAGCCCTGCAGGATGGCTACCTCCCGAGCCTCGCCGGGCACCTGGTCCCAGGATAGCAGAGGCAGCGGCTGCCCCACCAGGTACTTCTCTAGCATGTCTGCAGCCTGCGCAAACATCGCGCAAGTTTTTAGCTTATTTTTTCGGGGTATGCAAATTAAAAGAATAAAATATGCATATTGTACTTTGAACCAATACATAATTTTTACTTTTTCAATTTGAAAAAAAAATACTTTAGCGATGTTAATCCAATAAGTTAAACAACAGTTTGTGCTTATTATAAGGCAGTATACACAAGGCATTTATTTACCTTCTGAAATATCTATTCTTCCAGCATCAAGATTTCTGCTACATGTAGAGCCTTGGGGTAAGTAGAGTTTTAACGGCTAACACACAGAGAAATTTTCAAATGTCTTAATAAAATATTCTAAAAGTAAAAAAAAAAAAAAAAAACTGATGAACAAAAATAGAGAAAATAGTCACTAAAGACTGTTATCATTTGATAATTCTGTTCTGAACAAATCTCTAAATGAGCTCAGTCTTAGCTATTCCTTTCAACAGGATCACTTCAGATATCATTATTAATGCTTTTCTCTTGACCCTAGATAATACCGTACAAAAAATATTAAGAATATCATAATTTGAATCGAATATTTCCTGAAGTGAATAAATTCGATTTTTAAACTCACCTCATTTGAGACCATATACAAAGTTTCAAATGTGTATTTTATATCGTAACTAATAGGAAATATGACCTATCACATTGTCGGCTTGTCGGATTTAACCAAGATTATAAAATCTCAAATGCTATGTTTGAATTAATCATATTTAGAAAAAAAAGTGATTTTTTACAAATTGAGTTTATCGTTGTCTCCCATAAGAGATCACCTGAAAACTTGGACAAACCCGGTTTCTCATTAGAAACTCAGTTCTGATTGAAAGACCCCTTAATGGTTTGGCCTCACATGACAGAATCCCTGATAAGAGATACTACATCCAGCAGCAACTGGGTTTTTAGGCGGCCTCTAATGGCGACTCTACTGTATTAAAAGCAACTAAATACAACATTTTACTTTTAACGAAAACACAATTCGGTCTTTGTAAACAATTGAGGAAGGTATGTATGAGAACGCATTATTAAATCAGGGTGTAAAATTATGAAAATATAAATCTGAAATATGCGGTAAACTCTCTCTAACACCTAGCAGCAGAGAGCTATGATGTCCTTCAGATAGATGTGGTCTTTTACTAGAGAGAAGTTTAGTGGGTAAAAAGGTAGAACCTTTTGGTGTATGTGTCATGAAAACTGTTCTTTGTATAGAGGTGTCCGCTAGCGGGAGTCTTCGCTTATGAAGGTTCAACTCTACAACATTGTACAGAAAATAATTTCGCAGCTATGATTCAGATTATTGTGATTTTAAAAACTAAATCGGATTTAATACCGAAAATGTCTGGTTTTCCTGGTTCTGACTTAGTTATAGAATCGACTATATATAAATCTCGGGTAGAGGAGGAAGGCCTCAGTAGACGAAAACAAACTATATGAAGAGTCACGCGTGAGCTACATGGGACATACGGTCACTGTCGACGTTTTCTACCTCCGTAGATATAGTAGGCCAATCTCGTTGACACAACCTCGTGAACTTGGAAACATACAACCATAAATGTTTCAAAATTCCCGATTTGTTTTTCTAATAAAAAGAAAATCTGAATATCTTCAACTCATATGAGTCCATTGCTGACACAAATACTGTCAATAATAGGTTAATAAGTAATTCTGGGATGAAGTTTTATTATGAATTCGCACCTTTCCATAGCCAAAAAAATCTCTAGAATTTAGCTAACAAATCAAAATACTACTACATTACCCTAGACGGTAAAAGTAAATATTTAAATGGAATCTAAAATATATGGCGTGATGGCCATTAACAGATCTAATCCACAGAGAATTATAAAAGTCTTTCGAAACACATGGGCGAGCTTTCGTATTTCGGTGAAGAAGGAACATTTTTAAACCTCAATAAAAAACGATGTCTTGGCATCCAAAAGGTTTTGCAATAAAATATTTAAAATTTAAATCATTATTTCATAATCTACAAACTTTCAAAACAAAATTTATAAAAATATAGGATACGCCCAGATTTACCTACTTATTTACAAGGATCGAATATAATTTTATTTATAATAGTTTGTGACTTACTATGCCTATATAATCTTCTAGACCATTGTTTAATATATCTTGCAACTGAAAAAAGTCCTGCGCGCATTAAATTTATTAAGTTAAATCGTATCGTCTTTCGTTGTGTGTGCGAATTGATAAACCTGGGTTCTCCAGAAGAACTTATTTGCCCATAGTTTCTCTCAATATATTTGTCATCAATTCCTTTAAATTGCTCACCGAATATTTAAATACAATAGTTATGTAGATTAAACCGCTGAGAAGGCTCACTTCTGATGAACAATCCCTTCTTAATACATTATCCTTATATCGCAGAAAGAACTATGTTTTTCAATTAAAACAAAAAGCAGCACTAAAGAAGTATACATTTTAATCAAATGATATCTACAAAAACCTAACCCCCCTACTATATGAGCTAGAAGAATGTCCTATGTTTAATATTAGGAAGTTTGTGGCAAAGAGAATAAGAATTCTGTGATGTCCATCTGTAGGGAAGGGGGGGGCAGGAAGTTGACATTTCCGTTGTGTCATTGTCTCTCTCCACCGGTCAGCCGCCCATAGAGCAGCGGCTCGACTGACTCGTATGAACTTGTACATAGGATGGACAACCGATGTTTTCCAAGAAGTAAGTCTGAAGAATTCTCTTCTCACATTCATTTGAATTATAGTATATATTATAATATTTAGAATACATATAGAGCATACAGACTACTGTAAATTTATTACAATATTTACCGGAGAGAGGTTTTATATAAATTTATTGTCGCCATATTAATGAGTGGAATCTTTCTGATTGGGAAATGGCGGTGAGCCAACGAGAGGTATTTTGCGGCGGCCTCCACGGCATGTCGTGGCTAGACAACAAAAAACTGCCAGTTTTACTGACGGGGTCCATTCTGACCGTCCTTGTAAACTCCTCGTAGATAATATCTCTGGTGGAGATATTGTCCTTGTGTGCTTCCTCAGTCTCTAGTGGCCTTATCTTTCTGTAGAATAGTGTGAAATATATAAGTGATGTGAATATAAGAAAATGGAATTAAGAACAATAGACTGACGGTGTTTTGTAAACATATAATTAATCTTTACTAAAGTTAAATGTGTGTGATAAATAAATAATTAAATAATAAATATATAAGTTGTAGTTTATATAAAAGATAAACAACACAACATATTTGGCGACGAGGATTAAAAAAAAAAATTAAATAAGCGTAAAAGAAGATGGAAAATAATTTGACGTCTCCATTACCGTTGAACCCTTTTTTTTTTTTTTAATGCTACAGATTTGTATTCCGAATACAAACATTGGATGAATTCATATTTAATTTATGAATTAGCAAGCGGTGTTTCAACAAAGAAAGATGACGTTAAAAGGGCAACACTTTTGCATTGCCTTGGACCACAGGTCCAAAGAATTTTCTTTAATTTGCCAGAAGAAAAAGATACGTATGAAAAAGCAAAAGAAGCTTTAACTAAATATTTCACACCACAAAAAAATATTGTATCAGAACGATTTAAATTTAGGCAAAGAAAACAAAATACAGATGAAAATATTGATTCATATGTCATTGCCCTAAGAGAATTAGTCAAATCCTGTGAATTTGGAAATTTAGAAGAAGACATGATCAGAGATCAGATAATAGAAAAATGCTATAATAGGCAATTAAAAGAAAAGTTGTTGCAACAAGATAATTTGAATCTTCAAAGAACAATTGAGATATCAAGAATGTTTGAAACAGCCAAAGAAGAATTTAGAGTATTGACAAATGAAGATATGACCTCAATAAATAGAGTAAACTATAAAAATAATTTCCAAGCAGCTAATGAATCAACTGTTAAAGGACCAAAAGCTCATAATGTGTACCATCAAAAAGGAAGCACCTCCAAGGTAAGTGCACCTAATTTGGAAGAATGCTATAGATGTGGCTTAACTACACATCCTCCATATAAATGTGGAGCTAGAAATATGAAATGCACATTTTGTAACAAGATGGCTCATCTTAATAGAGTTTGTAGAAATAAAAATAAATATAAAAATATTGAAGGAAAGAAAAGAAATATTCAAAATATTTCAGAAAATAATGAAGACTCAGATGAATACACTTTCTTTTTAGGCTCTGAAAACAAAGAAAGTATCTGTTAAAACTATTTTATAGATCCTTTACTTTTTGTACATAGAAGGAAGGTCTTAGGTGAAGGGAGACAACGAGCAAGACATCTATATCTATAGATAGCCCCAGCTTGGACCGACCGAGGGCAAAGGTCGGCGTGGGCGGAGACGACGGAGCGTCATGTTACATTCTTTTTTTGGTCAGTTGGCAGGATTCCCTTGTTAGAAGCGGAGGGGAAAGTTGAGTTCCCTTGCCAGACGGAGAGACGTCTAAAAGCTATCCTGCAAGCAGCGTCTTGTGGAAGGAAAGACGTCAAGCTATCCTGCAAGCAGTGTCTTGTGGAAGGAAAGACGTCAAGCTATCCTGCAAGCAGCGTCTTGTGGAAGGAAAGACGTCAAGCTATCCTGCAAGCAGCGTCTTGTGGACGGAGAGAACGCATTGGAGTATCCCTCAAGCAGCAGCTTGAGAGCGGAAAAGACACTTAGACAACCAACGAGTCGCGACAATTGGACATCGCACAAGACAAGCCAAGCCAAGCCTGCGACGGTGCTGCCACGAGGTACTGTGTAAACAAACGCTCGACACCCCCCCCCCCCCCCGCCATTTATTTTTATCTCCCTTCCCTGAGATTAGTTAATTTTTTTACTTTCTTTTTTGCTTAACCTTGTTTATTTTTTTTATACATAATTCTATAGATATAAGTATAATTTAGCTTAACCATTTTTCTTGTTTTTTTACCCTTAATTCTTTATATAAGTATAATAGTTTTTATCCCTTTTGTTTTTAATCTTTGAAATAAATCCTTTTGTTATACTGTGTTTCTGTGCATTTATTTCCCCCATTATTCCCACGAACACGAACAGTATCTATATAGATGGAAAGGAAATAACAATGACTATTGATACAGGTAGTGATACAACATTCATAGGACTTGAAAATTCGAAAAATATTTTTCCTAAGTCTCAAATGCCAACTTTAAATGGTACAGAAAGGAAATTTTATGCCTATGGACAAACTTCACCTCTTACATGTTGTGGATATTTCTTTGCAAATGTTTCATGGGGTGAAAGGTCTATAAAGGAACAGATTTTTGTGATTGAAGGTAAAGCAGAACCTCTTTTAGGAAAGAAAGCAAGTTTCGAATTAGAAATTATAAAGCGTGGAACAAAAATAAGGAATATTCAACAGGAAGTTATTCCGAAGGATATATATAATTTGATACAAGAAAACTTGAACCTTTTTCAAGGTCAAGGAAATGTGAAGGGTTATAGTCAAAAAATAACTCTAAAAGAAAATGTTACTCCTGTAGCTCAGAGATGCAGACATTTTCCATATAAAACGGTAGAAGCCATCAATCAAGAGCTAGACAAAATGATTGAAGATGGCATTATTGAGGAAGTCCATGAAGCTTCTGAATGGATCTCAAACATTGTGGCAGTTCCAAAAAAGGGTACTGAAGAAATCAGACTATGTGTTGATCTGAGAGAAGTGAATAAAGCCATAGTTAGAGAGAGATATCCTATACCAACAGTTGACAATATATTGCAAGCATTGCAGGGAGCAAAAGTTTTTGCTAAACTTGATGCGAAGAAAGGCTTTTGGCAAATTGAACTTGATGAAAAGTCCAGGCAATTGACCACCTTTATTACACCCAGAGGATGATACAGATTTTGCAAAATTCCTTTTGGACTTTGCAACGCACCTGAAGCTTTTAAAAAAGCTATGAACTCAATATTTTCTCATTTAGAAGGAGTGTTATGCTACATAGATGATGTGATTGTATATGCGCAATCTATAGAAAAATTGGATCAAAGACTGAAAAAAGTATTTGAAAGATTTCAACAAGTTGGACTCAAACTAAACAAAAGTAAATGTAAATTTGCTCTAAATGAATTGGAAATATTAGGCCATATTGTTAGTAAAGATGGAATTAGACCTGATCCAAAGAAAATAGAAAGTGTTCTAAGTTTTTCAAAACCTGAAAATGTAGATTCTCTAAAATCATTTTTAGGTACATGCGGATTTTTAAGAAAATTCATTCCAGACTTTTCAAAGTTAGCCGAACCACTTAATAATTTGACAAGAAAGGACATAAAATGGAAGTGGAGCAAGAAAGAAGAGGACTCATTCAGAAAATTGAAAGAAGCTCTTACAAAAAATCCATGTGTAGCCTATTTTGACATGAATGCACCTACCGAAGTAATTGCTGATGCTAGTCCTGTAGGTTTAGGAGCTGTTTTACTACAAAGACAAAATGATGGAAGCAAAAAGCCAGTGGCCTATGCAAGTAGATCATTGACTAATGTTGAGAGAAGATACTCACAAATAGAGAAAGAAGCTCTTGGGTGTGTGTGGGCTGTTGAGCATTTCAATGACTATTTATGGGGAAATAAATTTGTACTTAAGACAGATCATAAACCATTGATTTATATGCTTAATCCCAAGAAAGCAACAGTCTTGCCACCAAGAATTGAAAGACTTAGTTGGAGACTTCAACCTTATGATTATGAAATAGAGTATCTTAAGGGCAAACAAAATATTGCAGATATATTTTCAAGAAAACCTTTAACAAATATTTAATGTGAAAATATTGTTGATGATTATGAGGAAAAAGTACTTTCCATATTTTCAGAAGAAATGAAGGCAATTTCTCTCAATGATATCAAGAAGCAAAGTGAAGCAGATCCATTTTTCAAATTTCTAACTAAAATAATTCAAACTGGAAATTGGCCATATCAAATTGATGATGATGAACTTAAAAGTTTGCACAAATTTAAGGAAGAACTTTCAGTTTATGATAATCTCATTTTAAAAGGAAAGAGAATTGTTATACCAACAGATCTTAGAATAAATATTTTAGACTTAGCTCATGAAACTCATCAAGGGATTGCTAGAACTAAACAAATTTTAAGAGAAAAATACTATTGGCCCGATATGGACAAAGATATAGAAAGACGTATAAAGAATTGTTACATCTGTGAAGTCAATCAACCTTTAAGGCATGACCAACCTTTAACAACCATACCAATACCTCCTAGACCATGGTATAAAGTAGGAGTAGACTTAGTTGGACCAATTGATTCAAAATATATTTTGACACTTATTGATTATTATTCATCGTTCCCGGAAGCGATTATAATACATGATATTTCTTCGAAAACTATAATTTCAAAATTAAAAGAAATTTTTGCAAGATATGGATTTCCCATTGAAATAGTTTCAGATAATGGTCTTCAATTTGTAAGCAAAGATACTGAGCAATTTTTTATGAAATCAGGTATAAAACATATAAGAGTGTCACCATATTATCCTAAAAGCAATGGAAAAATTGAACGTTTCCACAGATATTTAAAAAAGCAACTTATTTCAGTAAAATTGCGAGGAAAGGATTGGAAAGAAGAACTTCAATGTGTTCTAATGGCATACAGGTCGACTCCACACCCTTCTACTGGGAAAACACCAGCATTATTGTTTTTTTCCAGGGAAATTAGAAATAAGCTCAATGATATAAATGACAATGATTCTCTTATGGATAAAGAAGTGATGGAGCATAATCAAGCCTATAAAGAAAGAATGAAGAAATATGCTGATAGCAAGAATAAGGCCTTGCCTCATGACTTCAAGAAAGGTAATATTGTTTATGTCGCAAACACTGAAATGAAAAGCAAGTTGACACCAAATTATGACAACCAAAGATTTATCATTCTAGAGACTATATCTCCAAATTCATTCGAGTTAGTCAATACTGAGACAGGTAGCTTTATCATTAGGAATGCAAAGCATTTAAGACATGTCAATGTCTTACAAGATTTTAACAAAGGAATTGATTTGAATACCACTTTGATTAAGACTCCAGAAATTAGAATGGAACTTCCTAGTACTTCAAGGTATCTACCAGAACAAGAAGCAACCTTAGAAGATATTGTACCAGAAGAGCAGATTGCTATATCTGATATGGACTGTTTATACCCAAATGAATCACCTAATGAGAATGAAAACAAGACTGTCATCACTAGAAGTGGAAGACAAATACATGTTCCTTCTAGATTTAAGGACATTATTAGATACTAACTAAACAGGGGAGGAATATGTAGAATAGTGTGAAATATATAAGTGATGTGAATATAAGAAAATGGAATTAAGAACAATAGACTGACGGTGTTTTGTAAACATATAATTAATCTTTACTAAAGTTAAATGTGTGTGATAAATAAATAATTAAATAACAAATATATAAGTTGTATAGTTTATAAAAGATAAACAACACAACACTCTCTCTCTCCAGAAAATATGACAATAATTATTTTCTTTCTTTTCTTTTCTTTCAACAAAAGCTTATATTCCATTCCTGTTTTATTACCCTGTAAGACTATAACACTATATGCGGTTTTGTGGTTGCAAGAAAATATTTTTTTATTAGCCAACTTGATTTGCTGTTGCGAGTTAAATAGCGATCTGTTGAATCTGGAAGTATAAAGACGTTGATCTGTAGAAATACAAAATGGCATTTAAAACCGTCTCTCATTTGTTTTTCAACTCGTAGACATTAGTTGTATTGAACTGATTACACATATTTGCATACAAATAACGATAACAAAGACGAATTTTAACGAATGTCGGTTAAAATTTTAAAGAGAGAGATCATTGGAAGGAGAAATCTGGAATGATGTCTAAAGTTACAATGGATGTTTAGACAAATAGCTTTGCATCTAGGAAAATAGAAGAAACTGACAGTTAAAATAACCTTATTGATAAAAGTACTCAGAGAAAAACCCTACTTTTTTCATCGATTTTTCCCTCAATAAAAAAAGTCCTTGCAGACTGTTCATAGTGAAATAATAAAAATATTGATGAACCTTCCCTTCAGCCTCGCCAGTTTAATCTACGGAGCGCTCTACCATCTCATTTGTCTGCTCGGATGACTGGCATACGGTAGAGGAGAAATCTTTCTGGAGGTGTAAATTATGGACACCATACAAGTAAATACATATATCAAGTATAGCTCTATCTTCTTCATATAAATTACAAGTAATTCTTTTTATGGATTAATTAAATATAAGAATCTAAATAATTGAATGTTTAGTAAATATTTTGTAGGTAATAAAAGAGCATTGTATCAATGGGTAATTTTAAGAGAGTAGCGCTAAAATAAGTTTAATCAGCCGGTGTAGAAGCGAGGGAAGAGTGTACCTCCTACCTTGACAGATCCCACAGCCAACTTGCTGACGTCGTGATCCTTGCTTTGTACGATGGCAGGGTCGCCGTGATGCCGGCCGTCGAGCTGAGACATTAGAAACTGTTTGGATCCCCCATTGTATGTTCCGTAACTAGTACAAGGTTATGGTAGAACAATTCCTCATTATCTCACTGTTAGCTCGGATGTTACTCGTGGATTCTCATTTAGGACGTAATTCACAAGGCCTGGTATTGCGGCGTGAAATTTTACCTCGACAAAGAAATAAATTCTTGACTAACATTAATCTCTTGTAGCTTTTTATTTATACTCATATAAACACGAATATAATATGATATGATTATATATATGATATAATATGATTTTTTACCAGAACAAACTTCCTACTCTTCTTACTGCGATGAAAAAATAATGGGAGGGCCTTGCTCATCAGTGGTGAACCCTCCCAGTGGTTTCGCCAGTTCTATCTACCATACCGCTTTTTAGAGCTCTACTATTCTATTGAGAGATTCGGCTTATATGTATATCCGACATTGTAGGGGAAATTTTGGTTATGGAATTTTATCAAATTATGAACATAAGCTTTGAGGACAATAAAATTATTTGCAAATTTTTGAATCGAGTAATTCTCTCTCTTCTTCAAAAGTATTTGAATATAAATATTTAGGCTCAAAAATATATATTTCAATATTTTGACTATAAACACGTGATCTTCATAGGGGAACAAGGTTGTTTAGAAAGGTTTTGTTTGTGATCCGCATACATTTCATGCTCCCATGGATTGGCTTCAAAATAAACAAAGGTCATATATTCACCAAAAGAATGCCTTTTTGGAATAATGAGGTGTGTGCTCCATATTAAAAATAATTTGTGACTCTGAACTTTAAAAAGAATACCATTTTATGTTTCTTCCCAAAATGATGGAATGAAAAGAAATCGTCTTTTTTGGATAATGCTTAAATGAAGCGGTTGTGTCTCACACACTCATTTTTATAACATAGAAAATGAGTCGTTGGATATTTTGAAATGAAAAATGATTAATTAATGACGTCAGGACGTCTAGACGCCATTTATTAACTACTTAATTACAGCTGAACGGATAACCCGGGCTCCTGGAGCACAGAACGCCAACTAACCGGACAGATAGGGAACATTGGAAAGCCAAGCTAAGGAACAGATATGATTAATTTATAAATAAATTGCAAATTTAGAGAAAAAATCTGTTAGTTTCTATTAATATTTTTATATTATTCAATGAGAAAAAAAATATATTTTAAAATATAAGAGAAATATATATTTTTTTCCTCTTGCAATATGGAAAAGAGTTTAATCTTTAATGGCGGCAGGAAGGTAGTCAATTTTACCGCTTTTTCCGCTAATGTGTTCCACATAAATGTCACGAATTGTGTCCATGAAAGGATGTCTTAAATCTGGAGGATCATCAGCACTTTTTCATTCTCCCAGCCGATTAGCACACCTCCATTTCGAGATCCCCCCCCCCCCCCCCGTTTCTTAGCTAGGTCACCATGCCTTATATCTTTGAAAGATTTGACAACCATCATGACTGGGTGAAGTAGAAAGCGTCTGCCTTGTAATTAAGACTGGGAGTACTACTCAGTGGCAGGCCGACTTAGCTCCAAAAGAAATGCCACCTCTGACATGAGGAACAGACGCCATGTGCAGCCTCTCCTAACATGGAGTACAAACACTACTCATCCTTTATCCCTAGATTAGGAGCCCTTACAGGGTATCATCAGCTGGGCCAGCTGAGCCCAGGTTTTAGAGAGCTTGTTATTGCTCCCCCTCTTCCTTTTTCATCCGGGCTTGGGACCGGCAAAGGCGGAGTTTCTTATATCTTGTTAAACACAGCAGTCTTGCAGCTTTCAAAGAGAATGGCTGTATCGATATATTGGTAATATCACGATTAGCGGCGAAGAATTGAGGAAATTTTGTGGTTGATCCTTGTTTGCCCTTTTCTCCTTTATTGCTTCTTTAGTCGCTCCAAGCTTGCATTATGCTGTCACGTAGTACTGTCTCATCAACTCTTTAAAAAATATTTTTTTTTTATGTTTTATCTCTTATCTTTAATCTGCCATCGCTAATGTTTCAAGGGTAAACTACTGATGTTTAAGGTCCTTTGGCAACTATTGCCAGGAGTTATGAGCTCTTTTTAAATTATAAAATCGCGCTTTAATATAAAATACTGAAAATGCCGTTATAAGTTTCAAACAATGTTATTTCCTAAAGAGACCTTTGCCAAGCTGAAAATAACACTTAAATCTATAAATTGCGTCAATTTTTACTATTAATTAAAAAGTTATAGTCTTCATAGTTTCATTAAAGGCCATACACGCCTGCAGTCTAAGTCAGCTACAGATGGAGTTTGATACAATAGCTGTAACGTGCTGATGGATAAGAAACTGGGGCAAATACTCGGTTGGTTCACCAACAGTTTTTATTATCCGCACGATGATTTTTAGATATTTGTTTTGAATAATAAAAAATAAATAAAAATAATGTTTCGATACACACACACACACACACCCCATCCGGCCCATCCTGCCTCGGCCGTCCCCTCGTGTCCTGCCTGTGGGTCCGTCGACCGCTCCCTCGGCCACCGCTACTGGAGCTGCTCTTCCATCAGGCCTCTCATCAGAGAGGCCTTCAACATCATCGGGCGGCCCCCTGACCTGCAGGCCTGGATCTTCGGCGGGTCCGTCTTTGAGGACGACGCCCTGACCATCCTGGCGTCGGCAAAGCTGCGCGTCTATCGCCACTTTGTCCAGGTTGGGCTCGGTGGAGTGGAGGACCCGCTCATCGCCTGGACGAGGACCCTCGTGCGCAGGGGATGCCTTCCTTCATCCTCCATCATCACTTTGTAAAAATTATGTATTCTATCTTTCTCCTGTATATATTTCTCTTGCTCTCTCTCTCTCGCTGAATTGTAAAATTGTCTAGATGACAATAAATATTTTTCAATTGTCAAATTGTCACACACACACACACACTAAATATATATTGTAGAATAAAATGTAACTTTTAAAATCAACTAATTATTGATTAATTTATCTTGTTACTTAGCATATTTCTTTCATTGTCTCTTTTTCGCTCCAGGAACCTGGGTGAACCAAATAAATAAATTGTCTCTCTAATTTGTTGATAATAAGTTGGGATTTGTTCTGATAAAAAATAAATTGCTTTGTCAAATACTCAAGTTTGTCTCCCCTTATTTTCTACGTGACAATATATATATATGTTATATTAAAATATTTTATTTAAAATGTTATATTAAAATATTATTTTATTTAGAGAAATATATTTCATAGATACAAATACTGCTAAATCGACCGCCAGAGGTCGTGCTTCCCCTATTAAAACTCGTTGTTGTTCTTCCCCGTTGGGCATAAATATATATTATAAATATATATATCTCTAGTAGATCATCTAATTATACCAATATACGTTAGATCGTTGGTCACAACAATTTGCTCCTGCCATGGCTCCTAGGAAGAAGAAGAAGAATGTCGAGAATGCCGAGAAGCCCCTCGTAACCCTCGCCCAACTGGAGATGGAGAACGAAGAGGTGAAGCAGAACTTCGAGCAGAAAATACAGAATCCTTACCCTACCTCCCGATTTTACCTGCTCCAAAGCCTAATGGAATTCATCAACTTACGGTCTGAGCAGATCAAGGCCCTCATTGCCGAGGTAGAGAACCTCTCTGGCACCCTCGCGTCCTTTAAGGAACTGGACGAAATCAAGCCACAGACAGCCTGCCACAGCACTCAAACCAGCCCTTCTCCCTCCTGCAAGGAAACCAGCACTCAGACTGACCCCACCAAGCCCGCCACTCCCGCTCCAACCAAAAGGAAGCAGCCTGAGGCTCCCTACCCGCCCGCAAAGAGGACCAACCTCAATGGTCCCGCAAAACCTGCGCCCTCCCGAGTCCCCAAGACTGCGGCCGCCCAAGTGGTCCTCCATGGGGAAAAATCGGCGGCCCACACAGTGGTCATCTCTGATGACCCACAGGCTGACCCAAGAGCAATGCTTAAAGCTGTCCGCGCTGCCCACACTCTACCCCAAGGCGTTTGGGCCTCCCTGCGAACCAAAGGGAAGCTTGTCCTCCACTCCAGCAACCCCGATACCATCCCAGCTGTTACCACCTCCCTGGCCAACAAGCTGGATGGCATGAAGGTCCGCCAACAGAAGGTGATCCTGCCTCGCATCTGCCTCTTCAAAGTGGATGAGGAAACATCCAACTCCACCATTGAAGAGACGCTGCTGGAAACCTCTGCTGTCAGCCAACTCCCTGGGGACAAGGTGGTGCGCGTGGCGCATCGCTCTGCACCCAGAAACGGGACCTGCACCGCCTTCATCGAGGTGGACCTCACGACCTTCAGAGCTCTGGGAAATCGTGGAAGGATCGTGGTGGATGGTGTGATCCTCAACTTCGAGGAGTCCATCCGCGCACGAGTCTGCTTCCGCTGTTGTGGCTTCGGCCACAACTCTGCCCAATGCACCAGAGCTCCCACGTGCTTCCACTGCGGTGAAGGCGGCCATGAAGGCCGTGCCTGCCCCTCAGTTGCCGACTAGCACACTTCCAAGTGCGCCAACTGCTGTGCCAAGGGCCTCCCAGACAAGCACGAGGCGAGAGCCTCAAGCTGCCCCATCTTGAAGCTTAGAGCCCTCAAGTTCTAGGCTTCCAGGACCTCCTGCCTCCTCAACTGGCCTCCATCCAGGCTTCTCACCCATCAAGGCGCTGTTTCCTTGACCTCTCCAGCTTCCTCCCCCCTGCGATGACACCTCCACTGCCAGATCCTAGGATCCCTTGAGATGATCCCTGGCCACCCATCCCCAGGCCCCCCAACTATGCTTTGTATATATTCCGCTTTATGCGTCCACCGGGGCTCAAAAATCATTCATTTTGGTTAGCAGCCCCGTAAAATAAAGATATTTTCTCTCCCCGTTGGGCCGGCTAAAAACTTTGTACATTATGTAAATACGCTTTTCATTTTTTTTTATTCTTACGCCTTAAGCCAGGCATTACTTTAATCAAATTATGTTCTTTATATTACCTTAGCTCAATTAAAACAATCTCTCTTCAAAACTTATTTTATTTTCATACTTTCAAAATTGTTATTTCAACCACGACTGCATTGCCATAGTTTAAACTTCAAGATGATCAATATACAACATAAAATAATATTAATATATTAATATATGTCATAATTTGTATATAATTAAATGCAACCCCGACCCACTATGTATGTATCATGTATGATTTTCAAAGATTTAATAAAAGAATAAGGTAACTGGAGGAAAGAAAGTAACAAAAGACATAGAAAGTAGATCTAGAGGAGAGCATATTTATTAATAACGACGCAGTTGACCTTCTGACCCCGGGTCCCTGCGAGCTAAGTTTAAACCAACACTTCCTGGAAAAACAGGACGTATCTAGTGACCAGAAGTTATAAATGTTAAAGCTAACACCCAATATTTCCGGCAAAGACAGGACGTATCTAATATCCGTCGAAGTTATAAGCGTCAAGCTACCCGACACTTCCTGTCAGGCAGACCATCTTTCATCAAGGAGAGCCGCGGGCCAATCAGAAGACAGCACCTTAAGTAGGTCAACCAATAGGAAAAGATCATGTGATATCTCTCGACCAATCAGAGAGAAACTGAGTCTTGGTGTTAAATCGAAAAGCAAGAATGGTCAGTTACGTTTTCGCTCTCATAGGAACAACACCTACAGTTGTTCAGTGGCTCTCGCCGAGTTCGGATAGTTGCTCCTTCGCTTCCAACAAGGTAACATCTACTCTAGAGATCTCTCTCTCCGCTCATTTCATCTAAATCCCATCATCGCCATGTGATCAACTAATTAATAAGTCAAATCGCTCAACTCTTCTCAAGCTTTCTTCCCTCCAACCCAGTTGCCTTTTATTTTCAAACTCAATCATGTGTCCTGATTATTCCTAACTGTATGCTGCAACTTCCACTCAAACGGCTGCGCTTCAACCAAATCTCACCATTCGCATCCAACAACAAGAAACCCCGCAACGATATTGCCACAGAGCGGTTAAGTCGACAGGATTCTACAACAGTGTAATACAACAAATATTATAGTGTAATAACAATTGCATCATATTACACAGAGTCGACAGGATAAAGATTATAGAGCTTAATCAGGATAAAGATTATGGAAATTAGCCCAGGCGCCAGCAAAACAAAAGGCAATGACAAACCAAGAGAGAACAAACTGGCAACGAGCGGAAAGAAACTGACAACGAACGAAGCGACAAGACACACCCTGGCGACGGTAATTTTAGAACTGACCGCCGCGCTACAAGGGGCAAGATCCCCGCAACTGGAAGCGGTCTTCCGGAGCGCCACCCTCGGGACAGCCGACGCCCGCACCGCCGGTACGTGTCCGAACAACCTGACGCCCACCGAGGAGTCACCACCCGCCATGCCGTACCCGTACACCCGGAAGCAATCCACGCGACACGGACCCAGTGTACCGACAACGCGATCCACTCGCATGGAAGCAGTACAAATGACTAGATTTCCCTTTCAATTGCGCGGACAGTGCAAAAGGTCCCGACCCGGTCCAACAGATATTCCAAGCCTGCCACCCCAAGCCGAAGACACCACAGTGGAGACTTTTCGAGACTAAGGTAGGCAATCCACCCAATGACACCATCAAATTGACTCTGGACTTGTATCTGACCCAGGACCTACCATGTACCTTTCTAATTGAACCAGACGCAGGTTCGAACATATTGCCGTATCATTTATACAATAGATTAAAAGCATAACTTCCCAACTTAAGTATTAAAAAACCTTCCCTTGATCTATCCACCCTAAATAGTTTTACGAAAATAATAGGACATTTAACTTTCCCTCTGACAATAGGCCAAATAACCCGTAGAGAGAACTTCCACGTGGTAAATGCATCCTTGCCATTTGGAGTCCTTACCTTAAAAACCCTTTATCAGTATAAATTAAAACTAAATTATAATCGCGGCACTATTTTCCAACTTGGCGTCCCATTGTCTAATACTATCTACCACTTTAAACATGTGTCAAATGAATGCAAGCACGGACTAGGCCAAAACCTGTCCCAAAGGACTCGCACAGCACCCAAAGCTTTCACACATGGAAACCCTTTCCTGCATTCATTGCCCAAACCCCAAATATTTACATGCCACCATTCTAATCTCACACCACACAACTTTTCACTCAACCCAATTACCAATACTATATGCCCACAACATATAAAGCCACCACGACTCCAACCTACAATTCCAATAATGCCCAAAAAAGTGTCCGTACACCGACACAGCTCACCCACTTACCACACAAAATCCACACATGACCATACTTCGCAACACCATAAACACACAAATGTACCTCACAACATACACGCACCCATACGCCACCACGCGACAAACACACACAACCCGCACAACAAACGCAACACGCACGCCAAAAGACAACAACAACGACAAACAAGCGCATACACAACCGTTAAGAATAACACAATCACCCCGTCTACACAAAACATAGAAAAAATTCACGCCACCAAACAACCACACAATCGAAAAACATTACGATCTTTCCTAAAAGCTGTGAACGTCTATAAAGAGTTCATTCCGGACCACGCCCGCTTGCGGACACCACTTGTCAACCTTCTAAAAAAGGATGTCGTGTGGGTCTGGGATGACAAATGCCAGAAAGCGTTCACTAACCTGAAAGAAAACCTTACCACACACCCCACATTACACCTTTACCAGGAAGATCTGCCATGCCAGGTGTACTGTAACACCTCAACATTCAGCATTACAGGCGTTCTTAAACAAGTCTACCCTGATGGGAAGACATACACCGTTCAACATTTCAGCCGATCTCTGCGTAGTCACGAGCGAAATTATTCAGACTTGGAACTACAATGCCTAGCCATTGTGGAAAGTGTGGATAATTTCCACACCTGTCTAAATGGCAGAAAGTTTACAATATTTTCTGACCATCCCGCATTGCAGTGGTTGAAAGAGATCAAAGCTCCGTCAGGCAGATTGTTTCGATGGAGGTTAAGATTGTCAAGATACGAATATGAGGTCCGTAGCATAAATGGAGTACAACAATATGAAACGGGCGTTGGAACTCGTATCCCATTTTGTGGCTTCCTAGATGCGCCACTCATACAGAGCCAACAGTCTTCTCCACCGAGAAAATCTCGCGTGACTATAGATCACAATAAACTGCGCACCGTCTCCCGAAAAGGAGTACTTAAAACTATAATCCCAAGTTCACTTACAACCGGACTTCTTAAGTCCGTACACACACAACACCACCATCCAAACATCTCCAAGATGACGAGGCTCATCTCAGCACAATATTATTGGCAGAACATGACACAAGACATCGCAAAACAGGTAAAAACCTGCCCCACCTGCCGATTCGCTAGAAGAATCGATGAATACAACCAACCTTCACGTAAAAATACCGACACAGGCACCAAAGCAAAACAAAATTCGTACATAAAGCACAGCGTACACACAACACAAACAATGCCAAAATTACCACATCCACGTCAGAGAAACGATTACACATCTCAACCTAAACCAATTACCGCCGACATATCTCTAATAAAACCATTGACGATCAAACAGGAGAACTGTAAACCTGACAACCAGCTCAATCATATCACACCACTCCCTAAAGATATCAAACAGGAAAACTGCGAACCTACCAATCATTCAAATTCTACAATTAATAAGGTTCAAGCAAATATTTCAGAGTCCCCAGTTACAAAAATATGGACGAATATGGGTCAATACCCTATCTTTCATCTGATTTTTATCCTTTGTTTATTAGTTCTACCGTACAACTGTATCCCAATTTTATTCATTAATTACCTGTTTATCTATGCCATGCCCGCTCAGAAAATCTTCGAACTACAAGAGGTAGTTTTTAATTTAGAACAAGCAGTTTTTAATTTTGGACAAGCAGTTTTTCATTGTGGACAAGCAGTTCTTCATTGTGGACAAACATTTATAAAACTTCTCATAATTTTAGGAACCATCTTCGCAGAAAATCTAAATAAACTCCGAAGAGATAGCAGTAACTGAAAAGATGACCAAACAATGTCGGAGAAATCACGCTCCAAAAACAAGCCCCGAGCCACACCCCAAAATAAATAGACGGCAGGAAATGAGAATTTGAAACACCACGACAGGAAGTGTAGTCCGCGGCGGTTAAATTCGGCCTCTGTAAACAAAGCGGAGCGCCTTCGTCCGATCTCCAATTTCATTCCCTCTCGTTTGCCCGACACACCCCACTTCCGTATCTCTAATTACAATGAGAAGATCCCCTATTGAGGTCAACTGGGAACCTCGCTATGCCACCGATTTTTGATTCCAGTTCGAGTCTACATATCGATTTTTACCACCCAATTCCACATCCACGAGACAACACATAGAATTCACACACACATTTCTTACACAACCGACTTCTAACATTTTTTCACAACACACACACAAAGACAAAAAATTACACATAAAGGTTATATAGATTTCCATGTCTCCTGTACACACAGCATAAACGCACTTGAGGGCTAGAATCACGTTTTTCACCTAAGTGTCGCTACAGATGAGACAAAAAATTTATAGGGCATAATTGAGCAAGTAAAACATTTATAGGGCAAAATGGAGCAACCAATACATGTAGATCAGGGCATGTAGATACCAAAGGGTTCCAACCAATACACCTTATTTTTCATATCAATCATTTTCATTATTTTCTCTCAATTAAAATTTAAATATTTAATCAATTTATCAATTTATTCAACTTATTACCACTTTTAATCATTAATTATCATTTTTATTTTCCAATTAGTTTATATTATCATTTTATTTATCAATTATCATTCTATTTACCACTTAGCTTAAACTGCCACAACTCAATTATCAACGAAAACTCATTGGTTTTCGATTAAACTAAAAACATTAAATCACCCTTTGTTGTTGAAACCTTTTTATTTTTCATTTTTCTTTTTTTCCAAGCACTCAACTTTGATTTCGGTCAACTCTTATTTTTATTTTTATTTTTGATTTCTCAAAAGACCTAATAGAATTCCTTCGATTTCATTCCCAATCTCGAATAGAATATGGTTAGGCATTTTCCCTTTTTTTTCACCATTCAACCAAGCACTCAACTTTGATTTCGCTCAAAAACCTTTTATTTTATTTTATTTTGATTTCAAAAGACCTTATGAAATTTCCTCGAATTCTTTTCCAAAATTCGAGCAAAAAAGTAATTAGGCATTTTTCCTTATCACCATGCAACAAAACAATTTTTCTTTTTCAACCAAACACATTCAATTTTGATTTCATTCAACTATTTTTATATTGTTTTTATTTTGATTTCAAAAACCTTAATAGAACTCCCTCGATCTCCTTTCTTATTTCGAGTAGAATTCGTTTAGGCACATTTTCCTTTTTTAGCCCACTATGTACCATAGCATTCATTGGTTTCTTACAATTAAAAACTTTTGATTTCTATTAATTATACGCAACCTATATCATCAACACTATTCTATTTTACTTATTATATCGCCACCAATGCTTGTATATAGACTCAATGCCCACAACTAATTTTCCCACAAAATTATTTTCCACTTTACAGAATTCTCTCAGGCTAACCCCTTCTTGAATTCTTCACATGTAGGGGGCGCATCTGTCATAATTTGTATATAATTAAATGCAACCCCGACCCACTATGTATGTATCATGTATGATTTTCAAAGATTTAATAAAAGAATAAGGTAACTGGAGGAAAGAAAGTAACAAAAGACATAGAAAGTAGATCTAGAGGAGAGCATATTTATTAATAACGACGCAGTTGACCTTCTGACCCCGGGTCCCTGCGAGCTAAGTTTAAACCAACACTTCCTGGAAAAACAGGACGTATCTAGTGACCAGAAGTTATAAATGTTAAAGCTAACACCCAATATTTCCGGCAAAGACAGGACGTATCTAATATCCGTCGAAGTTATAAGCGTCAAGCTACCCGACACTTCCTGTCAGGCAGACCATCTTTCATCAAGGAGAGCCGCGGGCCAATCAGAAGACAGCACCTTAAGTAGGTCAACCAATAGGAAAAGATCATGTGATATCTCTCGACCAATCAGAGAGAAACTGAGTCTTGGTGTTAAATCGAAAAGCAAGAATGGTCAGTTACGTTTTCGCTCTCATAGGAACAACACCTACAGTTGTTCAGTGGCTCTCGCCGAGTTCGGACAGTTGCTCCTTCGCTTCCAACAAGGTAACATCTACTCTAGAGATCTCTCTCTCCGCTCATTTCATCTAAATCCCATCATCGCCATGTGATCAACTAATTAATAAGTCAAATCGCTCAACTCTTCTCAAGCTTTCTTCCCTCCAACCCAGTTGCCTTTTATTTTCAAACTCAATCATGTGTCCTGATTATTCCTAACTGTATGCTGTAACTTCCACTCAAACGGCTGCGCTTCAACCAAATCTCACCATTCGCATCCAACAACAAGAAACCCCGCAACGATATTGCCACAGAGCGGTTAAGTCGACAGGATTCTACAACAGTGTAATACAACAAATATTATAGTGTAATAACAATTGCAGCATATTACATATATATATTATATTTGTTTTTATATAATAATAAGCACCGCCATAGCTTAATCCTCAAAGATAACCAAAATCAAGATAATCACAACAATCAAGATACAACAGAAAATCTCACTCATCTCTTTCTCTATATAAGATATATATATATATATATACAAGTATATATATATATATTACAATTCCCTATTTTCAAGATTATACTTGCTACAAAGAGGAGTAGAAAGAGCACTACCTATCTTTCATGGCAGGTGGCCAAGATATGATAAGATAGCCTATTTACAACACAAGGTCGATTCGGCTCTAACCTTTGATTCTGCCCCCATGACGTCTACACCAACTATTTGTGTACTTAGATAAGGTGGAATGAAGAATTAAAAACGAGATCTCGCACAACTAATTCCTTGATTAGATAGAGTTTCCAGAAACTAAAAAAAAAACTCCCCGGCGGGGAATCGAACCCCGGTCGCCCGCGTGACAGGCGGGAATACTAACCACTATACTACCGAGGATACAGCAATGAGCACACGACAGTATTTTATAAATTTGTATAGCAAAGGTCTTGCTAGCCTCTAAATTGATACCTGGAAATTAAGGAGTATTCGAGAAGCTGACCCCTGGCGTCTCATTACAAGTTAGGTGATGTAATATTTTGTAAATTTACAATAATGGTCCCTTATGATCGCGCCTTCATGGGAAGTTTATTTTGTATAAATTTTAAATCTGTACAATTGAATTTAGTTAGAGTTGGAATGACTTATCGGTAACCAGTTTCGTATCTTCCATTGGAGCAGTTTCATTTCACCGTCGTGGGCCTGATTCTTGAACAAGTTCACCTTTGGATGTAAATAACTGAACAGTACTTGGATCCTTGTATTAGGAAAGTCTAGCTGCTTATGCAAGTGAAGACATATAGTTGACTATAAGCAGTTGCAAATTCTTACCCACCATGATTATCATAACCTATGTGTACCATATGTAGGGCAATGGATCTTTAAATATGCTCTCTGCTCCTGCTTGCACATAATCAGAAAAAGTTCGTAAATCTATATATATAAAATTGAATGTCTGTTTGTCTGTCTGTTTGTTTGTTTGTACTCTACAGATTCAAAACCATACATACAATCGCCGTGAAATTTTGGGATATTATTAGGTATATCACCGGGAAGGGTTTTGAAAAATAATTTCATGAATATCTTGAATATCCTTAGAGTTACTTGCAGATTTGTAGATTTAACTCGCAAGCAGCGCCCCCATTGTGACGATGTTAACATGTTTTCTTATCACTAAGTTTGTTATCTTAAATATTATTTATCAAAAGTAAGATTATCTCAGGATGACACGGCAATGTGACACGGGAAAAAATGTTCACTAGATAAAACTATGATTTTCTATATGATATAAAAAGCCAACAATGAAGAGTGAATGTAATATAAAAAGCCAACAATGAAGAATGAATGTAAGATAAAAAGCCAACAATGAAGAGTGAATGTAATATAAAAAGCCAACAGTGAAGAATGAATGTAAGATAAAAAGCCAACAATGAAGAGTGAATGTTAGATAAAAAGCCAACAATGAATAGTAAATGTAATATAAAAAGCCAACAATGAAGAATGAATGTAAGATAAAAAGCCAACAATAAGGAGTAAATATATTATAAAAAGCCAACAATGAAGAATGAATGTAAGATAAAAAGCCAACAATGGAGAGTAAATATAATATAAAAAGCCAACAATGAAGAGTGAATGTAAGATAAAAAGCCAACAATGAAGTGTAAATGTAATATAAAAAGCCAACAGAGTGAATGTAATATAAAAAGCCAACAATGAAGAGTGAATGTAATATAAAAAGCCAACAATGAAGAATGAATGTAAGATAAATAGCCAACAATGAAGAGTGAATGTAATATAAAAAGCCAACAATGAAGAATGAATGTAGATAAAAAGCCAACAATGAAGAGTGAATGCAAGATAAAAAGCCAACAATGAAGAGTATATGTAATATAAAAAGCCAACAATGAAGAGTGAATGTAAGATAAAAAGCCAACAATGAAGAGTAAATGTAATATAAAAAGCCAACAGAGTGAATGTAAGATAAACAGCCAACAATGAAGAGTGAATGTAATATAAAAAGCCAACAATGAAGAATGAATGTAAGATAAAAAGCCAACAATGAAGAGTGAATGTAATATAAAAAGCCAACAATGAAGAATGAATGTAAGATAAAAAGCCAACAATGAAGAGTGAATGTAAGATAAAAAGCCAACAATGAAGAGTAAATGTAATATAAAAAGCCAACAATGAAGAATGAATGTAAGATAAAAAGCCAACAAAGAAGAGTAAATATAATATAAAAAGCCAACAATGAAGAGTGAATGTAAGATAAAAAGCCAACAATGAAGAGTAAATGTAATATAAAAAGCCAACAGAGTGAATGTAAGATAAAAAGCCAAAAATGAAGAGTGAATGTAATATAAAAAGCCAACAATGAAGAATGAATGTAAGATAAAAAGCCAACAATGAAGAGTGAATGTAAGATAAAAAGCCAACAATGAAGAGTAAATGTAATATAAAAAGCCAACAATGAAGAATGAATGTAAGATAAAAAGCCAACAATGAAGAGTAAATATAATATAAAAAGCCAAGGCGAAGATACTATTCCTTTAACTTCCAATTACCGAAGGAACCAATTAATATTGATTTTATTCAACTTATCGAGTATTTCTCAAGGGACCGGGAAAAAATGTTCACTAGATAAAACTATGATTTTCTAATGTAGAAAATTAGCAAAGACAAAATTCAGGATGACAAGGCACACAGGGACCGGGAAAAAATGTTCACTTTATCGAGAGATTCAAATTTACGAGTTTCAAATTATCAAAATATATATTTTTTATTTTTTAATAACTTTTTAGAGAATTGTTTTAACAAATGTTCGCTAGACAAACCTTTACTCGGGTAAAACCCCGGGCGAAGCTGAGTACGTTTTATAAGTTTAAAGAGAATTGTTTTAACAAATGTTCGTTAGACAAACATTCACTCGGGTAAAACCCGGGCGAAGCCGGGCACATCCGCTAGTCTATATATATAAAAATGAATGTATGTGTGTGTGTGTGTCTGTTTGTCCTTTATGCCTGACCAAACCACTCATTGGAACGCCATGAAACTTTGGGAAGTTATTTAGTATAGTACTGGGAAGGTTTCTAGCAAATAAAATTTTTGAAATAACTTTTCGCTTTAAAATAATCAAGATAAATATTCTAATTTATCTGTTATAATTCAACAATCTGCTCTAAATATTATCATGATGATACGATGATTTTGTAATGTAGAAAATTAGGAAAGACAAAATTCAGGATGACACGGCAATTTATTTGAGACAAGAATAATGATACAATTCCAAGGCAAGATACTATTCCTTTAACTTCCAATTACCGAGGGAACCAATTAATATTGATTTTATTCAACTTATCGAGTATTTTTCAAGGGACCGGGAAAAAATGTTCACTTTATTGAGAAATTCGTTAGACAAACCTTTACTCGGGTAAAACCCGGGCAAAGCCGGGTACGTCCGCTACTATTTCATAAAATATTCAATGTGTTTCACACTGTATTATGAAATGAATTATCAAAATCAGTGTGCAATCACCCAAATCATCAAAATTTTATCAGGACAGAGTTATTTCCTAAATATAATGTTTTAATAAAAGGTATATAATACCTTATTCTCAATATTTAGGAACGAAAAATGGAAATTCTAAGCGCAATTTTATGACAAAATATTTATACAGCTTCTACTGCAAGGTGACAATATTGAGAAGTCCACCATCCCAAAACAATAGTAGCGGCTTGGGGAACAACCTGGAGAAACCACTGATGATCCAAGCCCTCCCAATATCTATATATATATATTTGTTGTGTGAATTGTAAAAAATTGCATGAAAATTAGGGTCAAAAACTTTGCTCTCGTTCAGATAATTCTACGTTGGCATTTAGCCTCGCAGAACATTTAAAGTTTACAGATGCAACAATTATTTGACAACCAATTGTGTTTTATTATACTTCTTATGCCACTTTGTGAATCATGGCTATTTTCTCTGCGCGGTCTGTGCAGATTCGTTATTTTAATCAATAGTTGAAAAGGAAGAAGTAGCCGTGTATTGCACACTAAAACACCATCCAAACTCAAAATATCAATATGTCTAAAATCAGTCCTTCCACTCTACTTACTAAAACCTTTTTTTTTTTTTTTGTCAGATTCAGCCGGCTTCATAACTCCTTTCGAAAGATATTATTAAATTCGTAGCACTTATACTGAAGAGGTCCATAGCCCGAATCCATAGTACACAGGATTTGCTATTTGTTCACATTTGCCAAATCTGGTGTTGTGACATGTTTATCTATATGAATATGCGTGTGTAGGGTCAAATAATTCCAATTGCCACACCTAGATGGCGCTGTGTTAAACTTTGTGTGTTATAAAAGTTACATTTTGTAAATGTAAATATTAAATTATTATTTTTTAAATTATTTTATATTTTATTGTAAACAATATGTTATATTTCTTTTTTGTTAGAATACCATTTAACTAAAACTTGTATGCCTAAATAAGTCGAGAGACCTTTTGAAATAAAAAAAACAACTTTTAATGGCTAACCGTGTCTGTGGTGATTAATGATCCTACACGTGCTTGTCCTTTGATATGAGTCTGTGAGCTCTGGAGAGAGTAATCAAATAAATGTATTTTATTTAAATTAGGAATATTGACTTTATTTCAAATGTAGAGATCAAATCGACACGATATAGAAACATCCTGGGTTCCTAGAGTGTGGAAAACCAATTGCTCTGAAAACAATCGAAAAGTTTTTAAATGTAATGACTTAAGCATTTTTTTTTGTCACATAAGTTGAACTATGTACGGAGATCACAATAATATTTCGAAGTTCAAATAAAATTTGATTTTTTCCCTAAATATCCAAATTGAAATATTAATAAATGCATTACCCGATTAAAAAAGAAACCACAATTTTTCTTAGAATTGTGTTAATGGAATATATATATATACAGGGTGATCCAAAAGTCCCGCACTATTTTAAAAATTAATAACTCCGCGAATATTTGCGCTAGAGCAATGCGGTAAACACCATTGTATTCAGGATGCAATGGGATTTTTTATGGCGAATAATGAAAAATTCGAAATTGATTTTAATTACAATTTTATTCGCCAGATGGCGCTCTACCAGAATCAGAGATTCAGCGGCCAGATTGTTTGATAAATTGAAAAATATAACTGATCGACACGTATTTTTCCTTTTTGAATACCAGGAAAGAACCCTAATGATATCAAATAACAAATTAATAAAACACCACTTCGCCAAAAGTATGAAGAATTGGTTAACGATTTTCAAATACAATCAGAGATATGTAAAATAGGTAAATGCAAATTAAAACATGTAGCAAAAATATGTATATTTTATATGGGGTTTTGTGAAATAGATTGAATGTTTGAAAAACACTGCTGATATCAATACACGAATTTTTGAAATGTTAATATAGTACCAAAAATTATGATGGCACTATTAATAGGATTTCTTGCTATAAGAAATGTGTAGTTTCTTGACTGATTGGCGACCCTTGACTATTTAACTGGATATTTGTCATGATCCAACAAATGAAATATAGAGGGGAGTGACAAAATATATTTGTCGTACTTTATTACAAATATCCTATGGGCTTGTCAAATGTTATCATTGTTTATTATACTGTACACAATTTTTAAAAATGTGTCCCCTCAAATAAAAATAATTTTTAAATCGACCTTTTGCGTTGAAAAACGTGGTAGTAAAATCATTTAGTATTTTTTTTTTTTCACAAAATTTCTAAAGTTATTGGTGTACAGAAAATATTCCTTATGCTATTTCTTTTAATGAGCGAAAAGCGAAAACTAAACATAAGGGGGAAAATTGTGTGTACCAGTGTTATTCGAGAAGTTATAACACTCTGGTTTGCGCGACATAATATGTGAGCAAATGACAAACAAAATATTACTGTTCACAAAAATAGAGTCAAGATGTGAGGACAGCATTTATTATCTCCATATCCCAACACAAAGAGCTGCAAAATATTGGTAGATAATATAATACATGGCGGCTTATCTAACACATGAGGTAAATGCTTTCTCTCTTGTATTAGGTCACAATCCTTGCTCAATGTGGCACCCTTTATTCTCAAGCACCGCCTGCAGACGATAAATGACAGAATGGACAGCATTAAATAACATATCTGTTGAAATTGATAAAACGTGCCATCTGATAGAAGCCTTCAACATGGCCAATGTGGTAGGCCAGCATCGATAAACACACGATTTAATGTACCCCCATAGACAAAAATCGCAAGGCGTCAAGTCTGGTGATCTTGGAGGCCACTGGTATATAAAGTGGCGACTTATCATACGATTTTCACCGAACGTATCCTTCAGCAATTGATTGGCACCTCGGGAGATATGAGGAGGTCCTCCATCTTTCATGAATGTTATTTCGCTTAGTGCTTTTGCCCTGCACAATATGGGAATACCCTTTTCTCTCAAAAGTTGAACATAACGTTCACCAGTTACAAAAACGGTTTTAAAAGCTCTTCCGTTGATTTTTCAAAGAAAAATGGCCCAATAATAAAAGAAGTGAACCCACACAAAACTAACTCTAGGCTGGTAAAGTGTCATTTCTGTAAAAATCCTAGGGTTTTCTGTTGCCCAAATGCGGCTGTTTTGAATGTTAAATTCTCCGTTTAGAGAAAAGTGAGCATTATCTGTCCACAGAACATTCGACAGCCAGTTTTCATCAATATCAATTTGCCGTAAAACCCATGCAGCGAATTCTTGACGCATCTCAAAATCGCCAACTTTCAGCTCGTGAAATCTTTGAATTTTGTATGGGTACACACAATAGAGACATTAAGTGAAGCGTCTTCGGATATCACAATCATACTCGGCGAATTTAGCGCCAAAAGTTCAATTTGGGGATCACCTGTCCAGGATAACAAAAGTCAGCAGGTTGAGGACATGCTAACCGACCTCGACCTTACACCGTTAAATAACGGAGAGAACACCTACCTATCTAAGTCCACAGGCACAGAATCCGCAATAGACATCACAGCGATAAATTACAACATCGCACCCACAACACAATGGAAAATCCTGAGAGGTGCAATCAGTGACCACAGACCAATTTTAACAACCCTAAACTTCAAAATTGAGAATGTCCATTAGAAAGCAGAAAAGCTTGAAGAACTGTGCAACGAAAAATTGAATTACAGAACGCTTGACAAAAACTTGGAAAAATTCTCTTCGAACATTTCAAAAGCTGTAAAAGCATCGATACCTAGAGGTAGACGTAAAGACCTGTGGATACCTTACTGGAAGGACCACAACATCGAGGCAATGATTTCAGAGAGAGAGACAATATCAATGAACTTCTTAAAAAAATAAAACAGAAGAAAACAGAAAGGAACTCATTGAAATTAGTCACAAAATAGAACAAGAAATTTGGATATGCAAACAAGAAAAATGACAGAATTCTGCGAAAAAATGGATCCAAGAAGGACAGCCAACACTGGAATATGATTAGAGTGTTAGAGAACAATCAAAACCAACACCAATCCTCCAAATACTCTAATCGATATGAATAGAACAGCGAGAACGAGAACAAACAGATGGCTGACATAATTGCTGAATATCTTTCAAGCACTTCCATACTCAACTATACGAATGAAGACAGGACTCTAAAAATAATATAAACCAGTTAGTTGAACAAGCAAGAAACTTCCATCAACAAGATATTTTCTCGAGAGACTTCACACTGAATGAGCTAAACTTATCAATAAAAAAATCCAAGAGGTCACCAAGAGATAATCTAATCTTTGGTCAAATGATTAAACACTTTGAAGACAAAGCTAATAATCAACTCCTACGAATACTGAACATTTCATGGCAAACTGGTAAACTACCAAAGAATTGGAAGATATCAATTATAGTGCCAATACTGAAGCCAAACAAAGATGCCAAGTAATACAAGAACTATCGGCCAATTGCTCTCACCAGTATACTTTGTAAAATACCAGAACGAATTATCCACTCTAGGCTCATAGTCTGGCTCACTAACAATAATAAAATAAACCTCTACCAAACTGCCTATAGATCCCAGCACTGTACGACTGATCAACTGTTCTACTTCTGTCAATCAATAATAGATTCTTTCCAGGAAAAATATATATTCCTTGATATGACCTCAGCTTTTGATCGAGTGTGGAGGGAGAAATTACGTGAAAAGCTGCACAACATCGGAGTAAGAGGAAAAACTTTAATCTGGATTGCAGACTTCTTAAGGGGAAGAAGGTTAAAGGTTCGGGTCAATGGAGAATTTTCCCAGGAAGGAAGAACATGGGCTGGTGTAACTCAGGGATCTGTGCTCAGTCCTCTACTCTATCTGCTATATATTAACGACATCCATCCTTACCTCACTGAAGACACAAAGGTTGCCTGTTATGCAGATGATATAGCCATATTGCACACAAGTAGCAGCATAGAAAAATCGTTAAAAAATACTGAACACATCAATGAGAGGACTGGAAAAGTGGGCAATGGAACTCCAAATGACCATAAACCCAATAAAACCAAACCTATGCGTCTTCTCCACTCACAGGGAAAAAGGCATAAATATAACCACAAAATAAGCATAAACAAACAAATATTTGATAAAATTAGAACTCCATAATACCTAGGTGTGATACTGCAGTCCTGGATCTTTCAAGTTGGTCTCGAGGACCACGCCATAACCATCTCCTAAGCGGCGAAGTACGCGATCTACGTATTCATCGTAGATCGCAAAATGCGTGGTGTCGCTAGAGACCCACTGGCGATTCTCCACCAAATTCTGCAGCGCTGGCAGAGGCGCCATATTCATTGTACATAGTGTATATAATGCATATTATCTTTTTTTAATAGTGCAGACTGTGCATGTATTGACAAGATGTGTCAACAAAATTATTTTAATTATTATTGATGAGGAATTGGAATTTTCAGAACACATAATTAGCACCTCAAATAGAGCTATCAGAAAACTAAACATTCTGAGAAGGCTATGTGGAACAAATTGGGGAGCAAAACCCAGAATTCTCAGAACAAGATATACCACCTTAATAAGGCCGATAATGGAATATGCAACGGTCTGGGCTCCCTCAAGCTCATCACTAAAAGTAAGACTAGACAGTGTTCAAGCAAAAGCGGCCAAAATAATCACTGGTGCTGTTTCATCCACCAACAATGATAAAATTCAAAGAGAATGTGTTCTAGACCTACTCGCTCGAAAGCAGAAGACAAAATAAAAACAACTTGGATCGGCACTTCGGAAACGAGGAACCAGAGGACGAGATCTCTCTGACCACTTGTGGTTTGGTAGATCGGCCCTTTTCTGAGAATGAGGTGAAACTGACGGCTTTCAAGTTCGGGAAAAGGAAATCTCCTGGTCCCGAAGGGATCGATAACACGGTCGTGAAAGCCCTGGTAAGGATGCACCCATCGCTTCTTTCCAGGTTATTCAATAGGTGCCTGGACACTGGTGCATTTCCTGAGGCATGGAAGGTTGCCCGAGTAGTGCTTCTCGAAAAGTCTGGTAGAAAGGGTAATTCCCCTAATGATTATCGTCCGCTTTCTTTACTAGTGTGTCTAGGTATGGTCCTGGATAGCCTAGTAGCTCAGCGACTGAAGCATTGGCTTGAGAGTAATGAGCTCCTTTCCTCTTTCCAACATGGTTTTAGGGAAGGGAAGTCCACAGCCACAGCTCTGAACGAGGTGTTAGAGGGGGTTGAGATGGGCTTCAATAAGGGTGCTTGGGTTCTTTTCGTGGCCCTGGACATGGATGGTGCGTTCAACTCCATGAGCTGGAATAAGCTGATGAGAAATTTGATGGACATGGGTTGTCCTGATAATTTGTGCAGCTTGGTTCGTGACTTCCTGAGGGATAGACGGATTAGCCTCAGTTTTGGTGGGCGGAAGTTGGAAAGAAACTGTGCTAGGGGTTGCCCCCAGGGCTCTTGCTGCGGACCTATTCTGTGGAATATCCTGGTAAACACCGTTTTCCAGGAGGAGCTCCCTGAGGGAGCCAGGCTGGTTCTCTATGCTGACGACCAGTTCCTCATCATTGAGGCTGCTTCGAGAGCGAAGGCTGAGAAGTGTGTTGGAACTTCTCTCCAAATTCTCTCGATCTGGGCCCATGACTCTGGCCTTAAGTTCAATGTCTCCAAAACTAAAGCCCTCAGCTTTAAGCCTAGGGACATAAGAACTAAAAGGAAAGGGATCAAATGGGAACACAAGCCGGCTATCCGGATGGAAGGACGAAGGGTAGCGTTGGTCAATAGGATGACCATTCTGGGGGTGGTCATTGATGACAAGATGGGTTGGCAATACCAGGCGGAGGAGATGGTGGCGAGAGGCAGGGAGGCGTTGTGCAGGCCTGTCCTGGTTGGCTCTCAACAGGGGGGGGGGGGGAGAAGGAGGGTACTATTTTTAGGAACCTCTGCCTCTCCTGTGTCGAGCCAATCTTGCTATATGCTTCCGGGGCTTGGTGGCGCCGAAACAGGGATCAGAAGGTGGCAACAACTCTAGAGAGAGTGCAGAGGACAGCGGCACTCAGAATCACAGGGGGATATCGCACTACCAGCAGTGAGGCCTTTTTGGTCCTCGCTGGGCTTATTCCCCTGGGATTGAAACTAGAGGAGGAGACCATCAGACATCAGAGAACAGGGAAGATGCCCTGGGACTTGAAGCGGGGGCCCTGGAATCGAAGAGGGATCCAAGGAAGCCTCCGCAGTGGTTGCCAAAGTGGAATTGGAGTCCTGGAGGGCCGACAGGGATTGGCATGGAGGTTTTCACTGATTGTAGTAAGTCTGGAACCAATACTGGAGCTGGGGTAGTGATATTCACTAATGGAGAGCTGATATTCCAAGAAAGCTTAACACTCAGAGTGGACGAATTGGTCTTTTCAGCCGAGCTGGTTGCGATCAGGGTAGCCCTCAGAGTGTGTGCCGAGAAGAACTTCAGCCCGGACTGCCTCTATTCAGATTGTATGTCGGCCCTCGTCGCCATCAATCTGGAGAAAGGGCAACTCGCGCATCAAATAATCCAGGAGCTGGAGATGATGACGCGGGCTCCGGAGCTCCCTTGGTTTAGGAGACACAGCCTCATCGAAGGTAATGAGTTCGCAGACAGGATCGCTAAGGCAGGATGCTTTAGTGGTAGATCACTGAGGACCCCAGTGACCAAGAAAGAAGTTTATAGGAGGATCAGGGGGCACGTCCAGGACTTATGGTTGGACAGATGGAGGAACAGTGTGAAGGGGAGAGAGGTATTCAATGGGGTAACAACACCCAAGTACCTCTGTAAGGTAATGTCCCACAAACTCATTAGGGTAGTTCGGGACATGGGCTCTTCCCCAAGTCTCCACAGATTTAAAATTAAGAGAAACCCTGATTGCGTCTATGGAGAAAGGGATATGAATGCACGCCACTACGTCTTGGATTGTCCAAGGGTAGTGGGTGTGCAGGAAGAGAGAAGGAGGGCGAGGGGCGCGATCGAGAGTAAGCTGCTGAGAAATCACAGCAAGCTTCTTGAGAAAGCCCACGACGTGGCAGCTGAGCTTTTCCTCAGCTGTGAGTGAACAGAGTCGACCGGTGGCCGCCTCCCCGCGGTCCCCGCTGGACACAGTAGATAGTTCCCTATTTTGCTATGATTAAAGGCCACCGGTATAGAAATCCTTCCAGACACGTTGTCTGGGAGGTGGTGTTTTCAGGTACAATGTCCAAGCACTAGCTTGGATACCGTTACTTGGCTTATGAGTTGAACAGAATAGCAGCGAAGGGCATGCTTCGCATGCCGGATTGTGGACCTAAAGGTCTGGGTGGCCATCTGCTTCTAGGGTATACCGACTGTGCTTAGGTGGGATCCTCCAGTTCTTGTTTATTTTGGCTACTGTTTCTATTTCTTTAAAAGTAAGTTTATTTTTCTGTAGCAAGGGTTCTTTTGTGCCTTTTTTCGCTAGCGCATCAGCAGCTTCATTGCCTTCAATGCTAACATGTAAGGGTATCCATTGAAGGTGAATTTTTGAGGTATTGAGAGTTTTTGGAGATAACCAATTATGTTCCTGCTTACTTTGTCTCTAAGATCCCCTGTGTGACTCAAGTGTTGTATGGCACTTCTACTATCAGTAAGAATCCATATATCGTGATGTTTAATGTTTCTGATGGATTTTAAGACTTCATAGATGGCTATAAGTTCTGATCTGAAGACTGAGCAAAATTCTGGGTTTCTTCTGTTCATTTTCTCAATGCCATTTGTGGTTTTGATGAGACAGCCACTGCCAGTGTGTCCCAACTCGTCTCTGCTACCATCGGTATAGATAGTTATTGCATTTTTAGGAATTTGATTAATTATTTCTATTGTTAATTGTTTTAAGTATTCTGGATTTTGGTGGGCTCATTTAAAGTGGCATTAAAAATAACATTTTGTTAATGGTTCGCATGGAGATATTTTTTCAGCTAAATATAATATTTTTCCACTTTATATTTTAAAAATCCATTTCTTTTGGCCAGGTGGAGAGGGCCTTCTTTTTTGAATCTTATATTGGGTTCCCAATTAAGTATGTAATTGAAAGTTCTGTGTTTGTTTTCATAACTCTTGATTTTGTTTATATATTTTGGCAGATTGTAGCTTATTCTATATTTCAAGCGCATAATGTCTGCCTCGTAAAGTACAATATTATTAGGGCAGGTTTTTCGAAGACCTGTAATATTTCTGGCTGCACTTAGTTGTATCCTTTCCAGTGATTTTAGATTTGTTTCAGATGCTGTACCATAGATTTGATATCCATATTCCAAGATAGGTCTCATTAGAGATGTGTAAGTTAATTTTAGTGTTGTTGCTTCAGCTCCCCACTCTTCCTGAAATATATTTCAAGATTTTTAGTCGGTCTCTTCATTTTCTAACAACTCCTTCAATATGCTTACTGGTTTTAATTTCTGGATCCAGGGTGTAGCCGAGATATTTAGGATGTTTATTATATTGTAATTTTTGTTCTTTCAGAATAATATTTGGTCTTATTTTGTATAGTTTCTTATCGGTAGTAAAAAGACAGGTTTCAGATTTTTGGGGGTTAAATTCTAATTTATTTTTATCAGCAAATTTTTCTAGGTGGAGAAGAGTCTTGTTCAATTCTCTATCAGCTTTTTTCCAGTTAGTGTTACTGCTCCATAGAATAATGTCATCAGCGAAAAGTCCAATATTGGTTTTATTTGAAAATTTTTCTTCTATGCCTGCAATAAATAGGGTGAAGAGAGTTGGGCTAAGGATTGATCCTTGTGGTAATCCTTGGTACAATTTGAAGGTTTTAGATAGAGTGTCTTTATATTTGACCCTGATTTATATATTTTTAAGGGAATTATTTATCCAAGTGATAGATTTTCCATCAATTTTGAAATGTTTGTATAATTTTGTAATTAACTTGTTTTTCCATACCCCCTTATCAAAAGCTTTGTAAGGTCTAAAAAGCAGCTATGGTGTGGTTAGTTGGTTTTTTTGTTTTGTGCATCTTTTACCTTTTGTGTGAAAAATAAGAGTTGGTCTATTGTCCCATGTCCTTTCCTAAACCCATATTGTTCTTCTGGTAAGAGATTTCTTGTGTCGGGGTGGTAGGTGAGTCGTCTGAGTATAATTTCTTCCATTAATTTGCAGCAAATATTTGTTAGGGAGATAGGTCGGTAGTTTTTTGGGTCATCAGCAGATTTGTCAAGTTTTTAAATGGGAATTATTGTTGCATTTTTACAGTCTTGAGGCAATTTTCCAGTTTTCCAGGAGTTATTGAAAATATTAAGAAGTCTTTCTTTGCCAATTTTGCCCAAGTTTGATATCATTCGGCCATGGATTCCATCTGGCCCAGGAGTCTTGTTTAGGTCAGTGTTTTCTAATGCATAAGCTAGCTTTTTAATATTGATTTTTTTCATGGAAAATATTATGAGTGCTGGTGACATTTTACAGTCATGAATAATCTTTCGGGCCTTTTTTCAACCTTGATTTTACTACTTATTTGATATGAATTACCTAAAAGATTGGCAGCAATTTTGTCATTAGTTGCTGGTGTACTATCTGTATTCTTAATCATATTTGTGTTTTCAGTTTTCGGCTGGGCTCTGTCAATTTGTTTTGCCAAATTCCAAAGTTTTGTATTTGGGTTTCTTGGGTTCAGGTTTTCACAAGTTTGTTTCCATTTTTTCCTTTTCACATTTACGTATAATCTTTTTATTTTTGCAATCACAATGTTCAGTTCAGTTATACAATTTGTTTGGTTTTGGGTGCACTTTTTTGTAGTTCATTTCTTTTAGTTATAAGTGTTTGAATATTTTTTGCCTGGTGTGTATAATTTGGAATCCATTTCTTAATATTACCTCTTGGTATTGAAACTTTGGCTGCTTCAATAATGGTGTTTTCGAAAGATATCATATTAGCCTTTTTGAAGTTCCAGAATTTTTCTTAATTGAGCTAGTTTTGGTCTTGGTGCTAATTTCTATCAAATTAGGCAAATGATCACTTCCAAAACCTTTTAATATTTGCTATTTGCATTTGTGGAAAATGTCAGGATAGTAAAAACTTATATCAAGGGCTTGTGCATTATTATAGCTTGTATGAATGATGGGTAGGATTCCCATCATTTAAGCACATGAAGGCATTGTCTTCAAATATGTTTGATAGTATTTTGCCTCTTGGGTTTGGCGTAGGACATCCCCATAGTTGATGTTCGGCATTAAGGTCACCTACAATAATAGTGTTGTCTGTAAGAAATTGAGCTATTGTTCCATCGTCAATAAATGTATTGTTTGGAGGGTGATACATATTGTATATGTTGATGGCTTTGTTTTGATTGAGGTAGACTTTGATACCTTGGGCTTCGAGGTCTAATGTGTTTGTAATATTAACGGCTATGTCCTCATATTACAAATTCTTGATTAAAAATGCTAGGCCACGCCCTTTAACAGCATATACAGATGGATCTTCAGACCTTACCCTGAGTAATGGAGGGGCCGGAATTAACATAATACTGCAAGATGGAACAAACATCAAAATCAAAGAAGGAGCAGGACAGATTTCGTCAAACTTCACTTGTGAACTGACAGCTATCTGAAAAGCTCTTGATTTATGCCTTAACCAACCATCCCTGCATCAAGCAGGAGGAATTTTAATATAGAGCGACTCCATATCCGCTCTAGAAGCAATTCAGAAGGGCAATACTAGAATCACACAGAAAATACACTCGTTACTTACCCAACTGGAATCATTGGAGAATAACTGCATTCTACAATGGATTCCTGCCCGTGTTGAGATCGGGGTAATGAAATGGCAGTTGAATTGGCAAAGGAAGCCAGAAAGCTGAGCCAAAATAAAGAACAAATGTCAGTATTTGACGCTGATGCTTTGGCAAAATACAAGATAATTAAACAAAAAATAAGAAAAGATCAAATATGTGAAATAAACTCTGAGAGAAAACTGACAAAAACTATAACAAGACTTAGAACAAATAATTATAAAGGAATGAAAATACATCCAGATGGCACAAGAACCTATAGAACATGCAACAACTGTCCTGGTGTGGAACTAACACCTACCCATATATTCTCATTTCCGCAGCCTCGCAGAAAATTGACATAGACCCAGAGCAGCAGCTTTATACATCCAAGATAGTGGACATTGCTGCTGCTGCTGTGATAGAAATGCATGGAGACATCTGAGGCTATTTATTGGACACGACAAAAACAACAACGGCATTCCAGAGTAAAATAAATTATCAGAGATAGATACATATTTTTCAAATGAATTAAAATAAACATAATCGATACTGAGTGAGAGTTGAATTAAAAATATTAGAAATTTATTATCTTCGGAAACAAACCGTATCTAAAATATCAATTTTCTTTTTGCTAGATGTTTTAATTTGCATTTACCTATTTTACATATCTCTGATTGTATTTGAAAATCGTTAACCAATTCTTCATACTTTTGGCGAAGTGGTGTTTTATTAATTTGTTATTTGATATTATTAGGGTTCTTTCCTGGTATTCAAAAAGGAAAAATACGTGTCGATTAGTTATATTTTTCAATTTATCAAACAATTTGGCCGCTGAATCTCTGATTCTGGTAGAGCGCCATCTGGCGAATAAAATTGTAACTAAAATCAATTTCGAATTTTTCATTATTTGCCATAAAAAATCCCATTGCATCTTGAACACAATGGTGTTTACCGCATTGCTCTAGCTCAAATATTCGGGGAGTTATTAATTTTTAAAGTTGTGCGGGACTTTTGGATCACCCTGTATATATACCTTTCAAAGATTAATAGATGTAATTTGGAAAGAGTCCAAAACCCGAAGAGAATCTCTCTGGTCAATCAGTTTTACATCCATCCAATATGATTATTTAATAAATAAAACCGAGTTGGAAGAAGTGAAATAATCGTGAAGAGGGCATGTTGACGTGGGAACTGGCAGATTTTATTTATTTATTGTTACAAAAGCACGAAGTCCAAAGGACTATTGTGCTGTGCTAGTATTATATATATATATATATATATATGATTAATTATTTACACGATGGATTAGTATTGTTTTGTAAATTATTGTACAAATAGTTCTAAACTTAACAAAGTTCTCATAAGATAGAGTATATACACAAAGAGAATTTGGTAATGTTTCAAAGTATCTACATACAATTTGATTAGTCAGAGGGCAAGATAAAAGAAGATGCTCTGGTGATTCAACATCTAAGCGGCATTCACATGTTGGATCATTGATAGCATTCAGTTTGAATAAGAAACTTAAGAAGGGTCCTTTGCCAGTTAAGAATAAAGTAGTGAATTTATCAGAAGAAATGAAATTTGGGACAGCAATTGGAAAGAATTTCTTGAACAGTTCATTAGATTGAGAAAGATAAAACTTAAATTTTAGATCCAGATATAGTTTGTTTAATTCTTTTTGAAGGGGTTTTTTGAGTGTTCGATCTGTGAGAGAATTTGTCATATTATACTTTGTTTGTAATAATTCAAGATAATCGGACAGTAAAGGGGTTTTCGCTAGTATATGTGTGATGTAAGAAGATGAAGTCCTATAAGCATGAATGCATCTAATAAGAATTTGATATTGTATAGAATTCAACTTGGATCTTTTTGCTGCAGTGATAAAAGGAAACCAAATATTTGATGCATAGCTTATTGTAGAGCGTATCATAGCTTTATATAAGATCAATCTACGTCGAGTATCAATGCCCCAAGTACGTGCACATAATGAGAATAATATATTCTTAAGTTTCGTAGCTTTCATAATTATATTGTCAACATGTGTTCCAAAATTAATCTTATTCCTTTGTCTATGATTTTTAAAAATAACTCCCAAAATTTTAACAGTTTCTGATGGTTGAATTATTTTTCCATCAAAATTAATGGGCAATTTTTCATAGTTATGTAGATAGAGTATACCTGTTTTGTTTGGACTTAGTGAAAGTTTTACCTTTTCACACCATGCTTTGATTTTTATTAAACATTTGGTAATATTAAACTGAAGATCATAGATGTTTGAACTCCATACCACAAATGTCACATCGTCCGCGAAAGCAATTACTCTAGCAAAACTTTCGTTAAAAGATAAGTTGAAATCATTAAGTAATATATTCCAAAGAATAGGAGAAATAATACCACCCTGGGGACATCCCTTATTTATCTTTTTTATACACTTTACATTAGTATATTTAAACTCTACACTCCGGTCTTCAAAGTAAGAATTAATTATTTTTATAAGTACCGCTGGAAAATTTGCCTTGTCCAATTGTTGGAGAATTGCCGGATGCCATGCGTTGTCGAAAGCTCCGCTGATGTCCACTGTTACTATTGCCGTATTTTCTGTTTCTCTTTTCAGAAGACTTAATTTAGTTATTTCTTGTAAAGCAGAGATTGTTGATTTTTCTTGTGTAAATCCATGTTGAGCAGGATGCATAACATTATTACTATTAATATGATTTAAAAGTTCAATATGAATTAGACTTTCAAAAATTTTACCTAAATTAGAAGACAAGCTTATAGGGCGGTAGGCTTTCGGATCTTTATAATTTTCTTTATTAGGTTTTTTTATAATCATTACTGCTGACTTTCTCCAGGCCTCCGGATAATAATTAAGTCCCATACAAGCATTGAACAATTTTGTTAACACAGGAGATATATGATGAACTGGCAGATAATGAGAACGGCGCGGGGTTGCGGCACCACGACCCAGAATGTGTTACCTCACCGCGTGTGTAAACTCTCCAGGCCCTGACTTCTCACTTTCGCCCGCGACATTGTAATTATCTCTGCTCCGAGTTAATTACAGTTCTACTGGTGCTGAATCAGCCTTGTCTGGTTCTACAATTTTGATTTTGTCGTTCAGCTAATGTTTTAAAGCATTATGGTTAATATTTAACAAATACAAAAAAAATTCTAATGAGAGATTACATGAAAACGTGAATAAGAAACGCAATCGTCGCTACATAAACAACACAGCACATACGCACATAAACAACAGATACCTTGGTCTCTTGCGCAGATGGACGGTCGTTGGAGGCTGCTTAGTTCGATACGAGTCGTTTCTGATGTTACAAAGGTACAGTGAAGCTGGTCGCTCATAAGTTGGGTCACTTACATACGGAGTGTTTTTATAGTACAGCGGGTGCAAAATCTTTATTTAAAAAAATAATAGAGAGAAACAAAACAATTTATTCGGTAGGGGTTATAGAGAGTGAGCGAGAAACCGAACAATAATTATTTCATGAGCAAATAATCAGTCGCTATATATAGAGTTTTTCTTTATAAAGAACTTCGCGGACTTTTGGAATATCGATGGATTGGTTTTCTTAAAGGAGAACTTTGTAGCATTTGAGAAATATATCATCATTTAAAATAATTCGCAAATTCATCGGGTTTTCTCTAGAAATGTGGAAAAACTCGCGATAATCTCGGAACGTTTCACGATTTGACGTGTTATTCTTGAGCAGGAGAGATTCTAGTCGCTTTATACAAGGATTAAACTTGCAACGTGTACCTATTAATGTCTTTAATTCTGAGATTGTCCTAAGAAATATAGCAATGATCGAAAAAAAGGAGGGAGAAATGAATTAAAATAAATAAAGTTATATGATAAATATGTATATGTGATGTGGGTATCCTGTCGACTCTCGCTATAGCTGTGATAACCGAGGGTCAGACCAGTAGTAACCGAGAGGGACAGTCAGGACGTGGAGAGTTTTCCAGTACCTCTCTGCACCTTGGAGGACCTTTAACAGTTCTCACAGAGTACAGGCAGTCGTGGTCGAGGCAGAGTGGAAAGCTTGGGAATGTCCACACACAAAAAAAGAAGAGACACAGTTGTAGTAGGAAAGTTCCGTGAACAGATAGGAGTCGAGCTAAGAGCAAGATGGAGATAGAAGAGTTCTTACTGTTCTACATGGTCGTTGAGGTGGACCTGGGTACAACCGACGAGGGCACACGCCGATGGTGAAGTGACTATTATCGGCTAGGGCAGATATCTTATATCTTTGCCGAGGGGGGAAACCCATGCGAAAATTTGGACTTTGAACGGGTGCAAAGGGCGTGGGGTGTCTGCGGTATTTTCTACATCCAATGGCCTTGATGGAACGACCTGCCAAATTCCTCTTTAGAGTTGTTGGATTTCTCTCTCGATTTTAGACGTTTTTGAACTTCTTCTCAATCTTGCTTTAACTCAGCTCTTAATCTATTACATAGTTTTATTTATTTATCCTCGGTTTGTACAAAGTACATTACATATAGTGATGCAATGACACATGTCAATCATGCGTATAATTATTTATAGATGTGTTTCTATATACAACTTGACAATCTTGTTATAAGTATTAGACAATATAGGGTTGTCGGTTTAAATTACCATATATATCTATAACTCTATAATTTTTTTATATAATATTAAATACATAGACTATATACCCCTATTAAATAATTATTTACAATATAGGTACGTTTATATTGTGCATTACAGGCAGGCTTTCGAGCCCATGACTCTAACGAGCGTATTGTATTGCTGAAAAAGAGATGAGTCAACTTCTAAAATATATGGTTTGATAATAAAATAGTTATAGAAAGAGGTTTTTATTATCAAATGGCGCAAAATATGATTCAATTTTACAGTTTGACTTTTGCAAATATAAGGTGTCAGAGTCCCTTTTGAATACTTTCTTCCACTGAACCAAATTGAGGATGACAATAGGGGTTTTATAGCCGAGCAACCAACTCTTGGAATAAATATTTAAAATAGCCAACTCTGGACCAAACTATATGGTGACGAAACCCGTGGTTAAATACTCCACGTGTATGTAGATGGACTATGTCTACACTGATGAATACAAATCAGGAAAAGGTTTTTTTTTATTTTTATGTTTTCACATGTGGTGAAACAGGTGTGGAAGGCTTGCTAATATTTATCGAGGCTCTTTGTTATCCTTGAAGTAGCGGCAGTATCTATGGCGACTTATTCCAAGCACATACTATACAGTAATCATGGCGGTGTTACTACTATACGCCAACACGTTTGAAATTTGCACTTATAAGTTTCCAGAGCTCAGTTTAGACTGTGGAAAACTCGAGGTTCGTTGAAACAATTTATTATATCAAACTTCGGAATTCAGAAATGCGCCGAAGAGCCTTTTGCCCTAAATTTCGACCGTTAAAAGGCTGTTGAATCGAAGTTACTTATTGCTCTAGTATTTCTCAACCTTATTTTTTCAAATCAATCAAGGCGTTTTTATCCAGAATCTTTGTCTATACGGCATTTTTAGCATACATTCCTTGCCTCCCGAGACAACCACCGTATTCAGGTATTACACTTCAACCATCTCTATAAAATACATTTGTTTTAAATCTATAAGTGTAAAAAAAACAGTTCAATCTTTATCGTCAACCAAGGTTAAAATTCTCTCCATCAGCAAGCTTGCTGTAAAATGTCCAATTTGGACAATATTTGGCGTCTCTCGTGTATATTTCTTTTATGGTAGGATAATGAGGGTCATTATTTCTTGATTACGTGCTTCCCTATACGTCGTGTGAATGTCAACTTGTTTTTATACGTAGCGTAGTAGACATTTTTTTGTTATTTTCTTCGTATATTAAATGAGATGTTTATTTGCCTTATCATAATTGAAAAAGACTTCTTACTGGTATTAAGTGGCTAAAATTTTGAACTACTTGTATCAAGGACGAACTAATTATCTTTACACATATTATATTTATTCTTTCAGATATTTTTGTTTTTCACGATTTAATCAAAAATAAATTTCCTCTATGCAAAGTAGAACGTGTCTATATTTATTTTAAAAGGGTTTTTAATACACTCTAAAAAATTAGGCACCAAGAAGGAGTTTTCCCAATGCGACAAAATTCAGTAGATGTTATTCTGCTGCCCTATGAATTTTCATAAAGAATATTCTGTTCTCAGTCAATAATAAAAATGTAAATAAATATCTCTCTTAGTTTTGTGTTAAACTCTTACGCATATATATATATATATATGAAAAAACAATAGATAAAAATAAAAGATAAGTGGGTCAGGTGTTGATATTAAAAATAAAAAAGGCATCTCCTGACCACGAGCACATGTGCTTTTTAGATTGCTCCACTAGATGGCGCTCTGCCATCTAAAAAGCACATGTGCTCGTGGTCAGGAGATGCCTTTTTTATTTTTAATATATATCTATATATATATTAAATAGTAAAAAGGCATATATTGGATTGAATAAAATATTTATTGCCAATATTTACACAACCGGGTATAGAATATCGTCGATGTGCCGAGTGTGAGTGTCGCGGATGACGTCTAAAGACTGTCACAGGAAATGGCACCCCAGACCATAACAACCGGTTGTTGAGCGTGTGACGGATGACACTAGCCTGGCATCCTACCTCTGTACTGGAAGTCAACAGACATGCTTTGGCTGGTAATCGCGACTCGATTTTCTAAGAGGGACTTACCACTGAAGACTACTCCGGTCAGTTAAATCCCATGTTGAATGAGTCCGCCACCGCTGCAAACGTGCTCGTCATGCTAATAGTAGTTAGCTCAGGGGAAGCCGTGAACTCAGCTTCCTTATACGTCGAATTGTTGTAATGATAAACCTGGGGCTGTGATGGCCGTTCAGTAGTCTCTCTACCGCTGCCTTCTTGACGCTGGCCATGGTTCAGCCATTCCTGCCAACATCGTCGAATAGTGACATCGCTCTTATCCTAATGTCGAGAGATCTTCCTATTTATACCAACCGGCTTCTTATAGCCTAATTAAAGGTCCCCTCTTAAATGTTGACATTTGACCTAAAATGTTTGCGAGTAAATGGAATGAAAATTTGCAGAGATATCATGATCTGTATTTGAAATTTCTCCTCTTTTATATATACTTGTTAGTTGCTTAGTTAAGATGCGCTGCAGCGCTACATCCATTAGCTTCAAAATTTGATAATTTGTGTGTTTAGTCTAAACATCTTTGCGCATAAAATTTGTCCAGTTTAATAACACTTTATTGGTGCGTTATTATTATTTTTTGTCTTCGAGTTTATATATGGATCAAAAGTTGTTAATATTAATTCCTTGTTATAAATTTTAATGAGCCTTTAAAAATGTTTTCCAGACCACTGAGATTAGTCAAAAGAGTTATCATACACTCAAATGTGGATTGATATATTATTCATATATACGTATAAAGTATTTGTGTGTGGGTATGTTTATATGTAAGTATGCTTGTTTCGTTGTTCCGGGTGTTAGCATTTAAACGGCTGGACCATTTTTTTCTGAAATTCTACATACCAATGTAAGAAGACACCGAAAATGCAATACGCTATTAAATGTTTTTATTTGAAAATTTTTATTAATAATGTGTTAAATTACCTTCTTCAAGTTCAGAACATGATGATACACAAAAATATATTTATGACCTAAATCCAGATAAAAGTTTGCAGGAATGAGATAGGTTTGGAAATAATCATTGTCGCAGTTCCAAATCCAGAGAAAAGTCGATTAATTTCAATAATATATCTGTTATATATACCTTGGATTTAAAATCATTAAGATAATAATATATTAAACGACACATACTTCAACATTTAGCTTTATGAAGGTAAACCTTTAATAAGGCTGAGGACTGACTGCCTTTCTAAACATGTTCGTTGTAAGGGCATTGATCAATACCTATTTGTATATCAGTAAGTAGCATCTTTCTGTCGTTGATACACGATTTCAAAACGGAACTCTTTGCGGGTTAAGATTTTTAAAAAACTATCGTTCATGATCCTAAATGAAAGAGAAATCCAAAATTTCTGGTTTCCATCTCAAACCTCTCTTTGAAGTTACAAGCCGAAAACAGCCAAAAGCAATATAAAGTTTATATTTTAATATTTATTGAACTCTTTTTTTTTAAACATCGTCGTTCATATAAATTTACATAAATAGAATATATGTGTGATGCACGATTTCAACTTTGAATCTGTTAAGAGTTGAGACTCAATTTTTGGAGAGAGCGGCTATTTAATACTTCAAAGAAATAACAAATATAAATTTCAAATTTTTATCTCGAAATCCAATTTCTTGAAAAATTACCATTTATTGTTTTAAAATAAGCAATAATCTTCATCAAGTAACTATACATGTTTTTAATCAAGTATTAGCCATCGTTCTATTATTTAAAATTATTTTCTTAGTTTTAAAATAATCTCAAATAATTACATTGTCATCACAAGTGAGCATGTGAAAATAAAACTGAAATGGCTGAAAATTATATAAAAACTTTAAATGAAAATACTTGTATATGATTAAAGTAAAAAATGAGATAGTATGATGGTAGCCCTCTATATAGGAACTTAATAGATTTAAAAAAACTTGGTAATATATAAAATTTATCTAAAAGTCAGTGGTGAACCCTCTAATATTTCTCCATCATAGAAAGAACTGTAGAAAATTGTTTTATTTTGAAAAAATAAATTTTCACGCTAATAGTTTCGGATTTGATTAACAGATGGCGCGCTATGTCCTTGTCTATGAAAAGATTGTCGAGGGAAAAGAAGGATTACAGAGAAATAAACGACAGCTAGTCAAACGATATATTTCTTTAGAAATGTTATAGAACGATGAATACATATAAGAATGAAATAGATGTGAAAGAAGGCGATTCATGGTAAATATGTTTCGGCTTAGACCACTTCAAGAAGTCGACATTTTATGAATGGCTCAAAATTCAACGCGGTTAAGTCCTTAAAACCAAAATTGGGAAAAATGAATGCTTTCCATTACAATAATTTTTAAAATTTGTTATTCATTAATTTGATCTATCAGAGGGAGAGAGAGAGCGAGAAAGATATATAAAGTTTCTCTCTAAGGGTTGGCTCTGCAACAAAAATTACATATACAATCAAATAAAGTAATAAAACAAATGTACAATATTTTGAAAATTATATAAAATGGCTTATACCCGCATTGGCTTCTGAGCGACTCATCTTTCAAGGTATTATACAGGATTTCTGGATTCTGCAGTCTCTAACTACATAGAATCAAATATTATACGTGGTAGTTAATTATTTATTTGTTATTAGAAAATTGATTATATGATATACGACAAAAAGACTACACATTTACAAAAAGCTACAGTGTCGGGTTAAATATTAATGTCCGGGTTTGATAGCAATTCAATTACAGATGTTGAAAGCTAATGACTATAATTCTGTTTGTCAGATAAGTGTCTTTTGAGATATTTACAGACTACATGGCTAATAATGGTCTGATGAAGAAGCAGTCTATGTTACTCTTCCTGGTTATTATTGTTCGCCATCATTCATTATACACTCATACTTAAGAAAGTTATACCTTTTAGCGTGTTTTCGGGATTCAGAGAATAATTCTGAAATATATTTGATACACAGTGACTTTTTTGAAGACACACGAGATAACCAAGCGTGAACAAATTGCCTCCGTCTCCTTAAAACAAAACAAAAAAAATAGACGACTGGTGACATAAAAATATAAAACCTCCTTAAGTTTTGTCCATGAGTGTAAATAAATGTGAAAAATAAGTAACAAGGTACAAGTCTAGTAATCTCGGGTGATCTAGTTGGTATGGATGATGTCTCTCCAACTGCTCTCAGTAGTCTGGGTAGAACAGAAGAGGACAAGTCAGTTGAAGTAGTCTGGAAGGAGAGAGGTATCTCAGGAGATGTCCAAGACAGAGAGTTAAACACAACCCGGGTTCCTGGAGCGTCGAACGCCAACTACCCGGAAACCATTTTGTTATAGCCTGTATCCATCATCTATTAGCGAAAAGGTATTTGTATTCAACTAGGTTGGCTTCGATTATTTAATGCAGGAGGGTAATTTCAGTGCGGGAGAGATATAATGCTATACTCAATTAACGAATTATTTATCGTACAGACACCAAACAATTTCACACATAATTCATATCGAATAAAGAAGCCAAGGCTGAAACGGGGTAAGACATACTATGCTAATTGTCCGCAGTATCTGCAGCAATCGCTCTCCATAACAGTGTGGAAGCTGCTAGCCCCAATGTGGTTTCCGTTATAGGAGAGTTTTATTCCGACATGTCTGTTTGTTCCAGTGAGTGCTAGTGGAATAATGAGAGGTAGTTTGGGGGATTGTACTAAGATGGCAATATGAGACACCCAGGTATTAAGGTTGAGATAGAATTCTTCGCGGAATTCCTATACCTGGGGTGTTTGATCTATCTAAGCTTGTAGCAAGAAATAGAGGAGATGCCTTTGTGGATGTCCAATAGTCTCCACATACGAAGACATTATTTTATTTGTTGTTCGGGTTTTTAGTAACTTTAGTTATTCTGAGTAGCCCTTAAATACATAGGTTATTTAGCCTTGGAGATCTAAGAAGATATATATTATGTAGAGAAGTGTTTTCGAATGTAAGCCTTCTATTATTTGTTAATATAAAATGGATCTATATTAATGGTGAAATAGGTTTAGGAGGGATTATCTAGTGATATCTAGACACCAGAAAAGAAAGAAAATTTCTATTATATGACCATTTTTACGCGTTTGTAAACCGTATTTCTGAATAACGCGCATTTTTAGCTTTCTTCACCTATTTGGAACACTCTTCAATCGTATATTAGTCTCTTGACAAACAAATTACTTTGAATCTAGAATCATTAGTGTAAATAAAGAATTTTATTTATTTAAAATGTAGTTATTTTGTAAGTTTTATATATTTATAAATCTTATAGAAATTGTATAAGCACGTGAAGTGATACACTAGCCTCTCAAAACAATTGAGTTCCTCGATTAAGCTTGACGTATAGACATACGAAATATTGCTGTAGTATTCTGTGTTTGAAGACAGATATAGATATCATCATCATAGAAAGCATGAAGCGTAAACATTGGATTCGAATATAAGTAAATTGTAAAATAAAATAAATGTAACCTTTTAAATATATATAATTGAAATATAAATTATTTCATCTGGTGTGAGTAATGTTTAATTAATAAATTAAATAATAACTATACAACATAAATTGGCGACGAGAATTTGAAAATATAACTGTAGCCCTGACGCAAAAGTATGGCAGCCAATCTGACGCCACCTTTATCCATGAATTTGAATGCTAGCAATTTATTTGCGGAATATAGGCAATGGATGGAATCCTATTCCTATTCTTAGGAACTTGTGGGTTTTTAAGAAAATTCATACCTATTTTTTTTTTAATTGGCAGAACCTCTAAATAATTTGACTAGAAAAAAATTTTAGGTGGAATTGGGATTTGAAAACAAATAAAGCATTTCAGGATCTTAAAGAGTCACTAACAAAAGAGCAATGCTTGGCATATTATAACTTGAACTCACCGACTGAATTAATCACAGATGCAAGCCTTATTGGTATTGGAGCAGTATTAATACAAACACAACAAAATGGCATTAAAAGACCAATTGCATATGCCAACAGATCCTTAACTGATACTGAAAAAAGATATTCACAAATAGAAAAAGAGACATTGGGATGTGTATGGGCAATTGAACATTTTAATACCTATATTTGGGGAAGGAAATTTGTGTTAAAAACAGATCATAAACCTCTAATCTATATGCTGAATCCTAAAGGTTGAGCTGTTTTACCTCTAAGAATTCAAAGATTGAGTTGGAGATTACAACCATATGACTTTGAAATTGAATTCATTCAAGGAAAGCAAAATATTGCAGATATTTTTTCAAGACAACCTCTTTCTAACACAAGTGATGAAAAATGGCTAGAGGACTATGTTCATAAAGTCTTATCCATCACTTCTGAAGAGCTTCAAGCACTGTCTTTGAAAGAGATAAAAGTTTGTACAGAGCAAGATCCTTTGTTTCAAAAACTGAAAGAGATGGTTCAAAAAGGAGTTTGGCCATATCCTTTGAATGAAGAATTCAAATGTTTTTATAAGTTTAAAGATGAACTCTCAATTTTTGATATTCTTATCTTAAAAGGAAGTAGAATTTTGCTACCTTCAAAACTAATAAAGAGAGTCTTGAGAATTGCACATAAAACACATCAAGGAATGACAAGAACCAAACAACTGTTAAGAGAAAAATATTTTTGGATAAACATGGACTTTGACATTGAAAATTTGATAAGAAACTGTCCAATTTGTGTAAGGAATCAACCATTGATAAATGATTATCCATTGCAAACAGTTCCGTTACCATCAAAACCTTGGATGAAACTTGGAATTGACATAGTTGGTCCAATTGGCCATCATTATGTCTTAACAGTGATCGACTACTATTCTTCATAACCTGAAGCAATGATAATAGAAGACATTTCCAGCAAGACAATTATTAAAAAAAATTGATGGAGATTTTTGCAAGACATGGTTATCCACATGAAGTTGTAACTGATAATGGCTTACAGTTTAAAATTGCATCAATGGAAAGATTTTTAAAAGAATGTGGAATCAGGCACATCAAAGCCTCACCCTATTACCCAAAAAGTAATGAGAAGATAGAAAGATTCCATAGCTTTCTAAAGAAACAATTTAATTCAAGTTCTGAAGAAGGGAACGATTGTAAAGAAGATGTATCCAGAATTTTAATGTCTTACCGAACTACTCCAAACAGATCTACAGGGAAGACTCCAGCATTCCTATTATTTTCAAGAGAAATCAAAACTAAATTAAGCTCACTTGTTAATGATACAGAAGAAGATGAAACCAACATTAAAGAATTCAATATGGTATACAAAGAAAAAATGAAAACATATAATGATATAATTCGGAAGGCTAGTCCTCATAATTTTGAAATTGGAAATTTAGTTTATGTGGCAAATCCAAATAATGGAAAACTTTATTCAAATTTCAGATCAGAACATTATGTCATTCTTGAAAACACTTCAATAAATTCTTTTAAATTAGTCAACACTAAAAATGGGAAAATAATTCATAGTAATGCTAAATATTTGAAACATGTTCCTACTCAAGAGACCAATCAAGACATTTCTGACTTGATTCCAGAAGAGAGCCAGGAAAATCTTAGTTCAGATTCAACAAGAATTGAACACCCTAACTCTTCGGATGTACAAATGCCAGATGATAATTCCTCAAACCAAGACAAGGACACTTCTTTAAACCGACCATGTTCAAGCAGAACAGGGCCTACATTTAACCCAGTTGTTTCAGATAGACTTGATGCCGAGACTCTTTACCAGTTGCCACCAGAGGTTTCTCCACCCTTGCCGACTACCAAGGAACCGGTGATCACCAGGAGTGGAAGAGTCGTCAAGCCATCATCAAGATATAAAGACATGATTCCTTTCATCTAAAGGAAGGAGGGAATGTAGTATTCTGTGTTTAAATATAGATATGGATATCATCATCATCATAGAAAGCATGAAGCGTAAACATTGGATTCGAATATAAGTAAATTGTAAAATAAAATAAATGTAACCTTTCAAATATATGTCGCAATTTCGTTGCGGAATTTTTTGTTGTTGGTTGAGAATGGTGTAGATTGTTGAAAGCGCAGTCGTTTGAGTGGAAAGTGAAGCATACAGAGGGAATAACCAGGACACGTGATGGGGTTTGAAAATAAAAGGCAACTGGTCGGAGGAAAGAAAGGCTTTGGAGAAAGTGGAGCGGGTTGACTATTGGCTCTCTATTCACATGGCGGTGATTGACTTAGCTGAAAAGGATGAACGGGGGAGGTCTCTAGAGCAGGTGTTACCTCGGTGGGAGCTAGCTAACTACTGCCAATTCTTGGTTCTCGATTTAACACGAGAACCCTTCTTACTTCTCATTGGTTGTTCTATGTGTCGTGGAGTTTCCCTATTGGTTGACCTCTGATGAGTTGCTCCCTAATTGGTCTACGTTACTTCTTTTGTCTTTAGACATGTCCCAGCTTGACCAGGAAGTGATAGTTTGTTGAACTCAACTTTTAATAGTTCCGCGATAATTAAACTGGGTATAACTTTACTAATGATCGTGCTAACTTCTAAGCCTCTTTTCTAGGCCTTTCTTCTAGGGCTTTCTATCCTCCAGTGTTACCTTATTCTTTTATTGAAACAAATCATACATTTTCATACATACATTGGATTAGGTTGGCATCTAATTGTACAAATTATGACATATATATAATTAAAATAAAATAATTCCATCTGGTGAGTAATGTTTAATTAATAAATTAAATAATAACTATACAACAATTGCAAAATTAGTTGATCCAAATTGAGAATTTTGTTAAATAAATGAAATATGGGTTGCTCAATTTTCAAACGCATAAAGAAGAAAATAAAGCATTATTTGGTTTTGACCTTTAGAGTTTAGCTATATGTCCTTTGGAAGAAATAAGAGAAAATAAAAGTTGTCTTTTATCGGCATCCCGTAGAGCGAGTACAGTTAATCGTGCGGGAGTAAGTACCCAGTGAACTCTCGCGGTGTTCCTACCGTAGAGCCATTATCAGGAAGTGACGTGACTCATCGCCTTTACTATCTCCTGTATCGGCCGTCCTTCCTGGTGTCTACATCGCGGATCTACTGTATGTCTGTAACACTCTACGACGATGTAAATGTTGACAGGAATTAACGCAATACTCATATTTATAAATTCTATAAATATTTACGATGATTCACTTCTAAAATAACGATTTTGAAACGCTATTGAACCCTGCACCTGGCACAATATTATTCCTCGCGTGTAATTAAAGGCCACTCTTTTTTATATATATAAGCTCTCCACAAAAATATTAAAATTTAAAAAATAACATGCAGTAAAAAGATTTCTGATTTTGTGAATAGACATCTTTTTTGTACTTCCCGAAAAATAAATATCTTATTCTCATATAATTAAAAACGTGTGGAGAAAAATACGCAAAAGAAGAAATAATAAAGAAAATATTTTAAATTTCGATAGTTTATAAAATCGTCCTTAAATGAGAAAAAATCGAAGAAACCTGTAAAGCATTTGACAACTACGGCCCAACAAATGCTTCGATATGTCAACAAAGAAAACCCCTTTATCACAAAGAAATATGTCGGCACGAATGAATCTTTTACAATCTAATGACTGTAGAATTGAAAAGAGAGATTTAAACTTTAAAATTAAAAAATCCACAGTTCACGCTTAATCGCAAAACTACATCTTTGAAAGGGATTGTTCTATGGGAATCGTTAATCCTGTGAAAATTAGCAGCACTTTGTTTCAATGGTTTAAATTTATCTCACTGGCCTCCAAGTAAGATATATTGAAAAAGTTTTTAATGAATTTAAGAGCGTGAAAAACTGGGGGGCTCCAATATAAGTTGTCGAAAGGTTTCATGGTTGTCGCTGGTTTTTACAAAACAGAGAAGCTCAAGATTTTCAAATATTTGATAGAATATATCATGTTAAAATTAGAATATTGTCGGAGAAAAGTAATCAATACAATTTCTGAATAAAATCCTAATTTATACGTAAATGAGAACAGAAGAGTACAGATCCATCAAGATCAGACTCCGTGGATAAATTTGAATTACCTGGCCAGTAAAAACACGAAAATTAAAATTTCTGCCATTCCATATCTATGTCCCTGCTTAATCACCTGATACCGATCTTATGGAATTCTGTGTATTTGGAATACTGAAAAATTCCTGAGAAAAAAAATAGACCAACCATGTTGGAAGTTCTCTCAAAAAGTTACTTGGAATTTTGAAAAGAAATCAATAGGAATACCATTATAAAAAGTCTAAATCCTTGGCAGCATCGATATTTTATATTTCCAATGTTAAGGAAACCATAGTGCACATCAATTCCAATAAAAGAACAAAACTATTTTATGGCGTTTCTCAAATTCGTTATTTTAAAAGGGAATCACCCTCTGTGTGCCATTATACCAAAGATTCATCTAAGATATTCTGCCATGCAATCATTTTGATACATATTTCAATTGATTATATACTATCATGACATTAATACACAGGTTAGTGAATATATATATATAGCTACTAATATTTACAAACACAAGGTAATAAGAACAAATTCAAATATATAAATATTGTGTTACATACTATTTATTGGGATTTGTTCTTATTACCTTGTGTTTATAATACAAATTGTGCCTTATCATTACTAATATATACCGTCAACACAGAAACCCAGTTTATTACGGTTAAAACTACTATAAAAATAGACCCCACCAAGAGTACTTCAAACGTCAGTAAGAGATGCCGCTAAAGAGATAATGGTTCAAGTCCAAGTTATGCAGAGCCGGACGTGGGGTTGGAAAAGTTCCAGGTCTGACTGGCTCTTTCACGGCGTAGAATAATGGACTCTTCCTTGTTGGACAATCCATCGCACTACAATTCCATTTAGGCTTGTATCATATTGGAGAAAAATTAGCTTGTACTGTTAAAGAAAAACTACTCTAATATTTCCTTATTTCGTCAGCATAATCTAAAATGCCATTTTTATGAATGCCAAAAATTGAGGAGCTCATTAAGTTACATAAGAGATTTTCTCTTAATTAAATGAACTATGCAATGAAGGAAAACCTTGAAATTCTAAAATTATTTATGACTGCAGAAATTCATAGTCAAAAATTGGAGTTTTAATTGAATAACATTAAATAATTTAATATGTAATAAGAATCAATTTGATATAAAGAACTCGTTTTATAAATCGAATCGAAAATGTGACAAGGGCAGCATATTTACTTAATTGCAAAACCGCATGCTGAAGCTCATTAAACTATAAGTGCAACTTCTCATCAGAGAATTCCTAGATGCGAAGATAGGAGATGGTCTTTCATGGAGGTGGTCTCTCATTGGAGGTTGAATAATTTCACATAAATTTTTTTTATTTTACAAAGATAGTCGTCAGGGTATGTTGTCGTTCATCATTGTCCCCAAAAGTTGCCAGACGAGCCAAAATACCATTTTGAATTTCTATTGAAAATTCATGAGAGCAATTCTCCTATCTGCGGGGAATCCAGTCGAATGTCCGTGGGGTCAGAGCAGGAAGTGCACTTGCCACATGTCTGTTGACCTATTTGGTCCCTTGACCTCCATTCTCTATTTGTTCCCCCAACGTCCATTGTGTGCTTATTTATATATCCCCCAGGGTTCAAGAGTAAACAGTGTGTGATTCCCACTTTTGTTCAAACCTTCTCTAAAGTTGCTGCTACACGATCGTAATAATTCTACGGTTACTTTTTTTGTTATTGTTATTCGTTTTTGTGTTTTAAATTTTCTATAATATTTCATTTTCTAGATTTCTAAGTAACGTAAAATGTGCTCACGTTCAGAATTATCTATTTCCCTTAGTTAAGAGAGAGACCGAACTTTCCTGGAAGAAAGAAAAATGACCCAAATGTGCACGTGCCATATGATTGCATAGAAAACTTTCATCGTTACTTTGAGAAAATGACACAATTTTTTAAGATAAAAAAAGCAATTTTAACTCATTTTGTGTAATTATTTCTCTTTAAAATAAAAATAAACAAGTTATTTTGAATAAAGATTTATTTAAATTAAATTGGATAATAATTGGGGTTTGTTTTTAAAAATATATTCAGCACTTTTTACCTTAAAATTCTTTAGAGCAATTTACATATCTTTGTTTCTATTTCAGATTCACGGATTTCGTACTCAATATGATTGCTGTTTCAGGTGTGTAGATATATATGATGTAGTTCCATTACAATAAAAAAACATATATTACGTATGTATTTACTTTAAATTATTTCTTATAGTAGATGTTATTATAGAATGAAATCTCGATATGACAAAACTCTGAAACCTCATTAAATAACTCTTATATTCGGGATCATTTCTCTTTCTCTCATATTTATATCTGGGATCATCTTATTTATATCCGGGTTCATCTTATTTATATCTGGAAACATCTTATTTATATCCGGGTTCATCTTATTTATATCCGGGATCATCTTATTTATATCCGGGTTTATTTTATTTATATCCGGGTTTATCTTATTTATATCCGGGTTCATCTTATTTATATCCGGGATCATCTTATTTATATCCGGGATCTTCTTATTTATATATGGGTTTATCTTATTTATATCCGGGTTATCTTATTTATATCCGGATCATCATATTTATATCCAGGTTCATCTTATTTATATCCGGGTTTATCTTATTTATATCCGGGATCATCTTATTTATATCCGGGTTCATCTTATTTATATCCGGGATCATCTTATTTATATCCGGGTTCATCTTATTTATATCCGGGATCATCTTATTTATATCCGGGATCATCTTATTTATATACGGGTTCATCTTATTTATATCTGGGTTCATCTTATTTATATCCGGGATCTTCTTATTTATATCTGGGTTCATCTTATTTATATCCGGGTTATATCTTATTTATATCCGGATCATCTTATTTATATCCGGGATCTTATTTATATATGGGTTTATCTTATTTATATCCGGGTTATCTTATTTATATCCGGATCATCTTATTTATATCCGGGATCTTCTTATTTATATCTGGGTTCATCTTATTTATATCCGGGATCTTCTTATTTATATCTGGGTTCATCTAATTTATATCCGGGATCTCTTCTTATTTATATATGGGTTTATCTTATTTATATCTGGGTTTATCTTATTTATATCCGGGTTTATCTCATATGAGGGATCTTCTTATTTATATCTGGGTTTATCTTATTTATACCCGGGATCATCTTAATTATAATCGGGTTTATATTATTTATATCCGGGTTTATCTTATTTATATCCGGGTTTATCTCATATGAGGGATCATCTTATTTATATCCGGGATCTTCTTATTTATATCCGGGATCATCTTATTTATATCCGGGTTTATATATATCTCATATGAGGGATCAGCTTATTTATATCCGGGTTTATATATATCTCATATGAGGGATCAGCTTATTTATATCCGGGTTTATCTTATTTATATCTGGGTTCATCTTATTTATATCCGGGTTATCTTATTTATATCCGGATCATCTTATTTATATCCGGGATCTTCTTATTTATATATGGGTTTATTTTATTTATATCCGGGTTATATCTTATTTATATCCGGATCATCTTATTTATATCCGGGATCTTCTTATTTATATCTGGGTTCATCTTATTTATATCCGGGATCTTCTTATTTATATCCGGGATCATCTTATTTATATCCGGGTTTATATATATCTCATATGAGGGATCCGCTTATTTATATCCGAGTTTATCTTATTTATATCTGGGTTCATCTTATTTATATCCGGGTTATCTTATTTATATCCGGATCATCTTATTTATATCCGGGATCTTCTTATTTATATCTGGGTTCATCTTATTTATATCCGGGATCTTCTTATTTATATCTGGGTTCATCTAATTTATATCCGGGATCTTCTTATTTATATATGGGCTTATCTTATTTATATCTGGGTTTATATATATATGTCATAATTTGTATATAATTGTATGCACCTCCGACCCACTATGCATGTACAATGTATGATTTTCAAAGATTTAATAAAGAATAAGGTAACTGGAGGAAAGCAAGTAGCAATAAGACATAGGAAGTAGGCCTAAAGCTGGCACGACTATTCTTGGCACCCCCGTCAATATTGCAGGGGCAAAGACCGGACGTATCTAGTGACCGCAGAAGTTATAAATGTTAAGCTAACGCCCAATATTTCCGGCAAAGACAGGACGTATCTAATATCCGCCGAAGTTATAAGCGTCGAGCTACCCAACACTTCCTGGCGAAATCGGATATATCTTCCGGCAAAAGCAACACCAAAGAAAACCGCCGGGCCAATCAGAAGACAGTACCTAAATAGGTCGACCAATAGGAAAATATCATGTGACATCTCTCGACCAATCAAAAAGAAACTGAGTCTTGGTGTTAAATCGAAAAGCAAGAATGGTCAGTTGTTCACTCGTTCTCGCCGAGTTCGGACCTAGTTGTGATTCCGCTTCCAACAAGGTGACATCTACTCTCGAGGCCTCTCTCCCTCTGCTCATCCCACAGCTAAGTTCAATCACCGCCATGTGATCAGATAATTAACAATCCAAATCGCTCCGCTCTTCTCAAGCTTTCTTTCCTCCAACCCAGTTGCCTTTTATTTTCAAACCTCATCATGTGTCCTGATTATTCCTAACTGTGTGCTTCACTTGCCACTCAACGACTGCGTTTCAACCAATCCTCACCATTCAAATCGAACAACAAGAAATTCCGCAACGATATTGTCACAGAACGGATAAGTCGACAGGATTCTACAACAGTGTAATACATCAAATATTGCAGTGTAATAACTTTCGGTTATATTACATAGAGTCGACAGGATAAAGAGATGGAATTTAATCAGGATCCCATAGACGTAAAGTCGGACGGCCCGACGGAAACAACGGAAAGAAGGCAAGAAGTAAGAGAGAGCGAACAGGCAGGAGATAGGCAGGAAGTGACCGACCGAGAGACAACTGCGCCCCTAGCGGACGCCATCAACCAGCTATCGGCGCTCCTGACCCGAGTAAAAATTTCTGATGGAGCGGAATCGACAATCCCGCCTTTCGATGGCACATACAACGCGACACAGTTTTTCCAAGCATTCGACCGAAAAATGGAAGACGCATCCATAGGAGAACAAGAAAAATTACTCCGCCTGCCAAACTACCTGGTGCGACAACCCCTGGAGCTCTTCAGGAAACTTCGGCTGGCCGACCGGAGTTATTTCCAGGTGAGACAAATCCTCCTAGATCTCTACCCTGAGTCAAGCGAAGCGTCCTTTGCGAAATATTTCGCCATGAAACTTACTGGACAAGCCAACCTAGAGACCTACTACCGGGAAAAAACCGCCATGGGATTGCAACTAGGACTTCCACAAGAGGTGATCCTCGAGACACTGACAGAAGGACTGCCATTCAACGACCAGCGCCTAGTCCGCGTAGTGCCTCCCGAGAACCTAGGAGAGTGGTTCCGACTTGTACAGCGGATCCACGGGCCCAGTGTACCGACAACGCGACCCAGAGAAGATCAACCACCCACAATGTCGGGTCCGTACCACAGCACACCCCGACGCCCAGGTGCATGGAATGCACCTCTTCCGCCGTCCAACTGCAAGTTCTGCGGCGCGAGACACTGGCACAGCGAATGCCGACGTCGACCAGTCCCGACGACCCACGAAAAAGTCCGGACAGTGCAAACGGTCCCAAAATCACCAGTTCCGATTCCACAACAACCAAGTCAAGCCAGAGACACCCCAGCCGAGCAGCCCTTTCGAGACTGAGGTAGGCTCCCTAAACCAACTGACTGTCAAACTTTTTCTAGCCCCTAATGTATCATGCCCCTTTTTAATTGATACAGGCGCCAGCCTGAGTATAGTGCCATATAATATTTATCATATGCTAAAAACCCACCTGCCTAATTTAACCCTTGAGGGACATTCACTACACCTCCAAACCCTAAACGGATTTGCAAAAACCATGGGTAAACTATCTATCCCACTGACAATAGGACAAATATCACGAAAGGAGAATTTCCATGTAGTGAATGCACCATTGCCATTTGGAATTCTTAGTATCAATAGCCTCCATAAATTCAGATTAACCATAGATTTTAATAAATGCACTATATTCCAGCTGGGCGCCCCATTGTCTACCCTTTCCTACCATTTTAATCATGTGTCCAATGTATGCACGTACTGGCAGTGTCAGGCGATGTCACAAAAAATTTTCCCCGCATCCCAACTTTCCGCCTATGACAACCATTGCGTGCATTCATTGAAAAAAACCCACTTATCTACATGCCCCTTTTTCACTAAAGCCAATTGCCTTTTTTACATGCCCTCAAATAATCAAACCACAACAACTTCAACTTATGAACCTGTCCAAAACGCACCCACACAGCGGGATAACTCGCATACCAAAAACATAGGTGATCACACACCGTTGCACAACTCTCACATGACCAACCCACACAACGAACTCGACACTCACACTAATACACAACAAAACCCTTTACCACATGCATACTACAACACAACACCTAACACTCACTATACACCACAGTTCACAACACTTCTACAAAGGTACACTCACATTTTTTCACAGGACAAATTCAACGTACCATGCTTACGGATTCCACCAGTAAAAATACCCACGAATTCCGAAAAAATAATCACCATACGTCCATATCGTGTTCCGATATGTGACCAACAAGAAATCCGTAACCAAATACAACAAATGCTGGAGAACGGTATCATAGAACAATCTTTTTCACCTTTCTCGAGCCCTGTCACCCTCGTCACTAAGCGCGACAAGACCAAACGGTTTTGTATCGATTATAGGAAGGTGAACGAGCTAATCAGCTCTGATGTCCATCCCCTCCCGAGAATCGAGGACATCCTAGACCGCCTCGCACAGGCCAAATATTTCTCCACGGCCGACATATCCTCTGCGTATTGGCAAGTCCCAATACACCCCGATTCTCGACCACTGTTAGCATTTGCCACCTTTGAAGGATTATACCAACCCACTCGATTACCTTTCGGGTTAAAAACCAGTCCTCAGATTTACGAACGAGCCATAAGTCAGGTCCTACAGAGACACGGACTTGACTGTGTGGCACATTACTTTGATGATTTCATCATTTACTCCAACACATTGGAGGAACATCAAAACCACCTGCGACAATTTTTCGCCTTTTGCGAAGCGGAGAAGTTACAACTTAACTTCGCAAAATGCGAATTTTTTAAGCAATCCATAGATTTTCTAGGTTACACCATTACAGCTAGTACAATTACACCACTCACACGTAACACCGACATTATCCACGCCATCAAACAACCACACAACCGAAAAACACTACAATCCTTTTAGGCGCTGTGAACGTCTATAACAAATTCATTCCGGAATACGCTCGCTTGCGAGCACCACTCAATAACCTCCTCAAAAAGGATGTCGTGTGGAACTGGAATGAAGTTTGTCAAAAGGCGTTCATTGACCTGAAAGGAAACCTCACACAACACCCCATCTTACACCTTTACAAAGAAGGTCTGCCATGCCAAGTGTATTGCGATGCATCCACCCTCGGTATAGCAGGCATTCTCAAACAAGTTCACCCTGACGGGAACGTATATCCAGTTCAATATTTCAGCCGAACATTGCGCCCACACGAGAAAAACTACTCCATCTCTGAACTTGAGTGCTTAGCAATCGTTGAGAGTGTGGAGAAGTTTCGCATCTATCTTATGGGCAGAAAATTTACTATATTTTCTGACCATCACGCATTGCAGTGGCTGAAAACCATCAAAAACCCGTCCGGCAGACTGTTTCGATGGAGTTTACGACTATCGAGTTACGAATATGAGGTCCGCTACATAAAGGGAAAACTACAATATGAAGCAGATCTCTTGTCCCGTAACCCGTTTTGTGGATTCTTGGACGCCACCCTTATCAAGACCCACCAACCTCCTCCATCGAAAGAGTCTAGTTTGACCATTGATCATAATGGGTTACATACAGTTTCCCGAAAAGGTGTAACCAAGATTATACTTCCAAAACCACTCATACAACAACTCTTACAAACAGTACACACACAATACAATCACCCCGGTATTTCACAAATGTCACGAATCATCTCCACACAATATTACTGGCAAGGTATGTCAAAAGATATTAAACAAAAAGTTAAGACCTGCCCCACCTGCCAGTTAACAAAACGGCCATTGGGACCCACTTACGGGGAATTAAGTCAACCTCCGGAAGCCAAAGAACCCTTTGACCTATTATCCCTTGACACCATAGCGGGATTTGCCAAATATGGCAACACCAAAATATACCTCCATGTGGTAGTCGATCATTTTTCGCGCTACGCGTGGACTTTTCCATCTAAATCCACCAGCATCATCACCTACCAACAGGTACTTAAGCGAGTATTACAGGATGGCTCTCCAAAACGCCTTCTTACGGATAGAGCCCCTGCTTTCACTTCGCCAAAATTTCGTAGTTTCCTACTTAATAGAAATATTCACCCATTACTCACAACCAGCAACAATCCACAGGCCAACGGTCTATGTGAACGCCTGAACGCCACCCTCACGGGAAAACTTAGGCTATTGCATCTAGAAAATCCTAAGATCGCATGGACCAAGTTGGTCAAAAGAGTTACAATTATATATAACAAAACCCCACACTCTACCACAGGTTTTCCACCCATCTACTTAATGTTTGGTATCCTACCCCCCGAACTCTCTGACCATAGTACACCTTACCCAGATATCGACAAAGCTAGAAAAATTGCACACACACGCACACAAAACAAGCATTTACAAGACAAAAACATTTATGATCAACGACACAAACAACCACATTTTGAAGTAGGTGATCTAGTGTTAGTAAAATTATATCACCACCCAAATACAGGGAAACTTGCGCCATATTTCACAGGACCTCACACAATATTAGAAATTATTTCACCAAATGTGGTCCGCATAGATCGACCAAATCAACCACTTCAAAGAGACACTGACACAATCCACGTCAACAAACTTAAGCTGTATACAGAAAAAATCCTTTATATATCACCACCCGCCGTTAGCACATATCATATAAAGCACAACCCCAATTACACGTTCCCTTTCAAACATTTAACACCCGAATTATTCCCAACAGAGTCATTAAGGTTCAAACCCACCAGCAGCGAACCTTTCAGGCATTTAGACCCTGCCATTTTTGCAACAAGACGATTTGCATCACTCTTCCCCGATGTTAAAAACTGCAAACCTGACAACCAGCTCAATCATATCACACCACTCCCTAAAGATATCAAACAGGAGAACTGCGAACCTACCAATCATTCAAATTCTACAATTAATAAGGTTCAAGCAAATATTTCAGAGTCCCCAGTTACAAAAATATGGACGAACATGGGGCAATACCCTATCTTTCATCTGATTTTCATCCTTTGTATGTTAGTTCTACCATACAAATGTATCCCAATTTTATTCATTAATTACTTGTTTATCTATACCATGCCCGCTCATAAAATTTTCGAACTACAAGAGGCAGTTTTTAATTTTGGACAAGCATTTATAAAACTTCTCATAATTTTAGGAACCATTTTTGCAGAAAATCTAAATAAACTCCGAAGAGATAGCAGTAACTGAAAGATGACCAACCAATGTCGGAGAAGTCATACTCCAAAAACAAGACCCGAGCCGCACCCCAAAATTAAATAAGCGGAAGGAAGAGAGAATTTTGAGACACCGCGACAGGAAGTGTAATCCGCGGCGATAAATTCGGCCTATGCAAACAAAGCGGAGCGCCTCGTCCGATCTCCAATTTCATTCCCTCTCTTTTGCCCGACACACCCCACTTCCGTATCTCTAATTACAATGAGAAGGTCCCCTATTGAGGTCAACTGGGAACCTCTCTATGCCACCAATTTTGGATTCCAGTTCGAGTCTACATATCGATTTTTACCATCCAATTCCACATCCACAAGACAACACATAGAACTCGCTCACACATTTCTTACACAACAGACTTCTAACATTTTTTCACAACACACACAAAGACAAAAAATTACACATAAAGGTTATATAGATTTCCATGTCTCCTGTACACATAGCATAAACGCACTTGAGGGGTAGAATCACGTTTTCACCTAAGTGTCGCTACAGATGAGACAAAAAATTTATAGGGCATGTAGATACAAAAGGGTTCAAACCAATACACCTTATTTTTCATATTAATCATTTTCATTATTTTCTCTCAATTAAAAATGTAAATATTTAATCAATTTATCAATTTATTCAACTTATTATCACTTTTTATCATTAATTATCATTTTTTTTCAATTAGTTTATATTATCATTTTTATTTATCAATTATCATTCTATTTACCACTTAGCTTATATTGCCATAACTCAATTATCAGCGAAAACTCATTGATTTTCGGTTAAACTAAAAACATTAAATCATCCTTTGTTGTTGAAACCTTTTTATTTTTCATTTTTCTTTTTTTTTCAAGCACTCAACTTTGATTTCGCTCAACCACTTTTTATTTTTATTTGATTTCAAAATACCTTATGAAATTTTATTTTTATTTTTATTTTGATTTCTCAAAAGCCCTAATAAAATTCCCTCGGTTTCCATTCCCAATTTCGAGCTAGAATATGGTTAGGCATTTTTCCTTTTTTTTTCTCACCATGCACCAAGCATTCACTTTGATTTCTTCCAACTTTTTATTTTACTTTGATTTCTTCCAACTTTTTATTTTTATTTTTGATTTCTCAAAAGCCCTAATAAAATTCCCTCGATTTCCATTCCCAATTTCGAGCTAGAATATGGTTAGGCATTTTTCCTTTTTTTTTTTTCTCACCATGCACCAAGCATTCACTTTGATCTCTTCCAACTTTTTATTTTACTTTGATTTCTCAAAAGACCTTATGAAATTTCCTCGATTTCTTTTCTCAAAATTCGAGCAAAAATTAGTTAGGCATTTTTCTTTTTTTTCACCATGCAACAAAGCATTTTTTTTTTCACCATGCAACCAAGCATTTACTTTGATTTCTTCCAACTTTTATTTTTAATTTTTGATTTCTCAAAAGCCCTAATAGAACTCCCTCGTTTTTATTCCAATTTCGAGTAGAAATTAGTTAGGCGCATTTTCCTTTCTTTTTAATCCACTATGTACCATAGCATTCATTTTGATTTCTTACAATTAAAAAAATATTTTGATTTCTATTAATTATACTCAACCTATATCATCAACACCATTCTATATTACTTCTTATATCGCCACCAATGCTTGTATATAGACTCAATACCCACAACTAATTTTCCCACAAAATTATTTTTTACTTTACAGAATTCTCTCAGGCTAACCCCTTCTTGAATTCTTCACATGTAGGGGGCGCATCTGTCATAATTTGTATATAATTGTATGCACCTCCGACCCACTATGCATGTACAATGTATGATTTTCAAAGATTTAATAAAGAATAAGGTAACTGGAGGAAAGCAAGTAGCAATAAGACATAGGAAGTAGGCCTAAAGCTGGCACGACTATTCTTGGCACCCCCGTCAATATTGCAGGGGCAAAGACCGGACGTATCTAGTGACCGCAGAAGTTATAAATGTTAAGCTAACGCCCAATATTTCCGGCAAAGACAGGACGTATCTAATATCCGCCGAAGTTATAAGCGTCGAGCTACCCAACACTTCCTGGCGAAATCGGATATATCTTCCGGCAAAAGCAACACCAAAGAAAACCGCCGGGCCAATCAGAAGACAGTACCTAAATAGGTCGACCAATAGGAAAATATCATGTGACATCTCTCGACCAATCAAAAAGAAACTGAGTCTTGGTGTTAAATCGAAAAGCAAGAATGGTCAGTTGTTCACTCGTTCTCGCCGAGTTCGGACCTAGTTGTGATTCCGCTTCCAACAAGGTGACATCTACTCTCGAGGCCTCTCTCCCTCTGCTCATCCCACAGCTAAGTTCAATCACCGCCATGTGATCAGATAATTAACAATCCAAATCGCTCCGCTCTTCTCAAGCTTTCTTTCCTCCAACCCAGTTGCCTTTTATTTTCAAACCTCATCATGTGTCCTGATTATTCCTAACTGTGTGCTTCACTTGCCACTCAACGACTGCGTTTCAACCAATCCTCACCATTCAAATCGAACAACAAGAAATTCCGCAACGATATTGTCACAGAACGGATAAGTCGACAGGATTCTACAACAGTGTAATACATCAAATATTGCAGTGTAATAACTTTCGGTTATATTACATATATATCTTATTTATATCCGGGTTTATCTTATTTATATCCGGGTTTATCTCATATGAGGGATCTTCTTATTTATATCTGGGTTTATCTCATATGAGGGATCTTCTTATTTATATCCGGGTTTATCTTATTTATATCTGGGTTTATCTCATATGAGGGATCTTCTTATTTATATCCGGGTTTATATCTTATTTATATCTGGGTTTATATCTTATTTTTATCCGGGTTTATCTTATTTATATCCGGGTTTATCTTATTTATATCCGGGTTTATCTCATATGAGGGATCTTCTTATTTATATCCGGGTTTATATCTTATTCATATCTGGGTTTATATCTTATTTATATCCGGGTTTATATCTCATTTATATCTGGGTTTATATCTTATTTATACCCGGGATCATCTTATTTATATATGCGGGTTTATCTTATTTATATCCGGGTTTATATATATATATATATCATATGAGGGATCATCTTATTTATATCCGGGTTTATATCTTATTTATATCCGGGTTTATCTTATATGAGAGGGATCATCTTGACTCCAAGGAAACATTTTTACTTTAAACCTGAAATTACTATATACTTTATCCTCTCTGGATTTTTTATAATTATATCTTCATCATCATTCATTGATATACAATCTTATTAGGTAATTTTAGAAAAATAGCCTCTATTTTTTTTTCAATTTAGCATCGTTTTTTAAAATGTCTTTATAATGAAAAGTAGACAATTGGTTGTCGCAAATGAAGCGTCATCTGTATGCATAAAGTTCGCGAATTTTTCTTTTCGAATAATTCAATTTGAAGAACTTAATAGATATATATATACTAGACGGGTGACCCGGGCTTCGCCCCGGGATTGACCCGTGTGCATATCTACCCGTACAAAAGCTACATACCTATACTTTCGATATTTGCGGACCTATAATGAGGTATTGTTAACAATAGATTATTTAAGGAGCGACCCGCTCCAACACAATAGTTACAAAAACCAAAAAGCGAGTGGGAAGGGGGGGCAAAAGTGGCGTTATCGTAGCCAACCAATAGGAGAGCGCCATTCCAAAAAAAAGCAAACGGTGACAAAGATGAAGAATTATTAAGAACGCATGACGCTCGTAACTGTATATAGAATTCGAAACTATTAGAGAGATATATATTTATAACCCAGGTTCCTGGAGCGCCAACTACCCGGGATTCGAAACTATTATAGACGCGATATAATAACTATTATAATAGTTTCGAATTTTCATAACAGATGGCGCGCTAATGCATCATAAGATGTATATTTATATAGTCACGACCGTCTTTCCTCAATTCCTCATCGCTGTCACGGATGCGCGCGCATCATCATTATGATCATTATCATTATCTAATGATAATAATAATAATTATTATTTTTATATTATTATTATTATTTTATTATATAGTCATTAATATATAGTCACGACCGTCTTTCCTCAATTTCTCATCGCTGTCACGGATGCGCGCGCATCATCATTATGATCATTATCTTCTATAGAAGCTTCTATCTTTATAATTATGTATATTTACAAAAAGTCAATTCGCTCGCGCCTTTAGCGGTGAAAATGAGGGGTAATACCAGCTGACCTAATGTACATGTAAAGTTTGGAGCGGGACGTTTCACAAGAGTGACATCCACGGCTCCAATTTATAATTGTAACAAATAGTATTTGAATAAAAACATTCAATCGGGTAAAACACGGGCGTTGCCCGGGTCATTCGGCTAGTATATTTATACACACAACAACACCGGAAAACCTTTAAAATACACTTTTAAAAGAATACAAATTTAATTGTTGGAGAGTAAAAATGTTTTAAGATTTCTTTTTAATCTCCAACTGTGAAGTTGGATTATTATTTTTTTAAACATAACTCTGTTTTGGGTGCTCGTTGTTTGTTGTATAATAACTTTTTTACATATTCTAGGCGAAGAAAGTGTTAATTTCAAAAATTTTTCCTAGCGGATAATTATATGCCACATGCCAGGGGCAACTTTTTCAAGGTCACTCACTGTTTTTGTTTCCATTTTCGAGCAGTTAATTCGGTATTTCCTGTAATTATTACGAGAGTCCTACACCGCTAATAGTACGAGTGATCCCTAGAACTTGTAAATTTTGAATGTAAAATAAATGCGATGCACTTCCAGTAAAAGCAGTCACTGGCGACCCATCTTTACGTGTAAACCCAGTGCACAATGCTTGTAATTCCTGAATAAGTATATTCAAGGTGTGTGTTTATATGAATTGATGTGTGTATAGAGTATAGTGTATAGATAGTGACTGTCATTATTTTGAGAAATTTTGAATAAAACTTTATTATACTTTTGTATTTCTTTAAATATTTAGCATTCCTGAAAATTATTGATCACACTATGTACATTTTCCATATTGTAAAAAAGGTGGAAGGATGGTACTCATGTGCAAATAAGGCACCTCTTCCTTTAATAAATGCATAAAATGCATCAAAACAGTGAATAATTTAATCTGTTCTGGGAAGAACGCTCATATTTTCAGACCGAATAAAAAGCCATAGCACCTGTATACCACGGTTTAGGGCTATGACCCTCATCAATACAGGGACGATATCAGAACATCTTACGAGTGGAGTTATATAATCGGCGAAAGTCTGCTGAAAAGATGTTCTAGTTAGTGAAATAGTAAGAGCTATATTAGACCACAATATATTGTATTTGATTCATTGTTTTAATGAATTAGTAGCATTCTGGCATAAGATCGACCCTACTACTTTACCAGCTAAAATATCTCTCTTTGCTAAGTCGGCTGATTTTCATAACTCGTGTGGAGAAAGTCGACAATTGACCAGGACCTTATATTTTCACAGTGAAATATCCCTATAACAAATTTAGAGAGATATATTTGACTATAAATAGTTTTTCTTTGACGATATTTTATTGGAATTAACTTGAAATAATTTATTATATATAGTTTCGCAATCTCAATTTATAGTTTGTAGAGAACGTACTACTTCAGTCAAATACAATTCTCTTATAGTATGAAATAGTCTCTTGTGATGAAACTAATATACATACTATAACCTTTTTAACGAAAATATGCAAAGAGAATGTCACGAGAATACTCTACAACTATTTAGGAAAATGGGTCTGTCAGGATTCGAACTGTAGTCCGAATCAGATGCGTCTACCGTTGCCCACGACGGCTATATAAAATAAGAACTTTAGCATCAATTTATGTACGTAGAGTAAAGGGGAAAAGTAGACTAGAAGTATACGAGATATGTAAGTCTACAATAAGTAGACAATTAGTGCCCGAAGAAATAATTCATAAATATATAGATGAGGAATATTATATACCATGTTTGATACTTAAATGTAAGTGTTTGAATAGAAGTATATCTGGGGGTCCAGAAGAGATTATCCCCCCGGCAGTGGGACTTGTGAGGCGCCGAAGGCTACAATGTTTCGGTGATTTGCTGTGCGTGTTCAAGAGAACGTAGGGAATCAAAATATAAATCTTTGGGGAATCTGACATGTTCTTCAATACAAGAAATAACCAACCACAGACAAATTATCTAAACAATTAATTATTTTAAAATTGTTTATGAATTTTCTGGATTATTTCAATTTAACTCATTTTATGATATATCCAAGCCATCATGTTTTCTCTCAAGACAAGTGGAAATATTGGAAACGTTATTTGAATTATAGTTCAGCGAGACACCACATAATTGCAACTGAGCCTATTGTAATAAATAAGTTCAAAACATATTGCTTTCCCCATTCCACTCCAACCACCTGTAAGTTCAGGTATGTTAGTATTTTAGGATCCACGTCGTTTCCCAACTTGGGCGTTGCTATTGCTGGAGTTGAGTGATAGGCAGGCCGCTATCGGAGGCTGATTCATGCCATGTGACACGCTCTTCCTTCTTTCTGTGGAAACATTTCAAACAAATTATCCTACACGTGTCGGAAATATTATTTTTAGAAAGCATTCTCCTTTTTGGATGCACCAAAACTTCCCTGAGAAAAACCTTTAATCAACTCACACGATTTCCCGAGACTTGCTACAGAGTACCAAGGTTTATAGGAAGGCTTTCTTTCATCAAGAGACATGTCAAAAATGTCATATTGCCAACAAGTTGCCTTATTCAAAGTCATAAAGGATTATTTTCAGTAAAAATGTTTTAAAATGAAAATGCCTCATTCAAATTATATTATTGTAGTATAATGATTGTATATGTTGCTTCTAATTAGATTAATTTAAGAAGGCATTATATGTTTTTCAGCGATAGAGGGTGCTGAATGGATTATAATATTTGAAACCCATTGAATTTATCTCTAGTATGTAAACATATATTCCTTTATAATAAATATGTTCACTTTAGAAGAAATGATTTCTAATAAATATTTTTTTATCGATTGTGTTAAATATAATGCTATACAGAAGGTGAATACATTTTTATACCGAAAATGTTTTACAATAAAAGGTGTGTATTTTTATATATTTTTAAATGATCATTGAAAAATGATTTCTTTGAGCTATCGCATAACAGGTAATCTCTCTGTATGTTTAAGTTTAGTTTCATTATCTTAAGCTGATGTTTTCTTGAGAACTTCTCGGTCCAATTTGACCTTTTCTTCTCTTCTGAACTTTCTTATAATAACCAGTTTTTTAGCGTCTTGATGGGGTTCTTTCAAAAGCGTTTTCTCTCTTTTAAGCAAATAAAATACACAAATGAACTTTTGTTCATAGGGGTCATTATTAGACAACTTTATTGGAAATATATTAACAGACACAATTTAATTCCTATTTTTCACGTGATGTTTTCGAAATAATTGGTAGCTGAAGTTTTTGCTTGAAACTTGGTCAAAGCAGTAAACAACTTTTTATACTCTGAAATTGATTTGAAATATATTGCAGATTTTTCAGCAAAGCTTTATTTTGAAGAAAAAAAAACAATATATAAAACGAAATATTTTCAAGATTTAATATCGAGTTCACCTTGATATATATGAAAATTCTATTGATCTTATAAAAACCTTCAAAAAGTTTTCTATGTATAACAAAGAACAAACTCGTTAGAGATTCTTGGCTGAATGTGGTCTTTCATTGAAGATAGGATTGGACAAGTTACTTTTATTTTATAAATGTCGTGCTGGACGCTAATTTTATTTTATTTTTTTTTTTGTCTTCCAAATCTTCCAAAATTGGAAGAATCAACATTAGATTAATTTGTATTCTTTCTATATAGCAACCTTCATAAATAGTTAGAATTTTGCCGAATTGTACCCTTGGATTTCATCAAAATTTTGAGACTTATTATTTGCCTTTTTGGATTTGTTTACTTACTTGTTTTTTAAAATAATGATAGTCTAATATTACACTGAAATGCTTTACAATGTTTTTAGCATGTAAGTTACTATAAAATGCCATTTTTATAAAATTCTTTATAAAATAGTATATTTAATCATTTTATTTAAATTAATAAGCCATTAAAAAGTACATTAAAATAAAGATTATTGTTGCGTGTCGTACCCAGACGCCGTTTGTTTTATTTCTCTGATCAGTATGGTACAACGACGACACGTGAGTTCGTTAAGAGATGCAACTAAGTAAGGGTTTATTAAAGTGGTACGAACTGGAAGAAATGAACTAAGTTAGACTTGCCTCCAATCTCTGGCGTCAGAAGGATCCTTGACGCCGTGGATGTCACTCTTGCGAAGTGTCCCGCTTCACATAGAGTCCACGTCCGGCCTGGACGACGCCGACTTGTAGACTGATCCACTTCTACAGAACAATGCTCTCCGTACAGCCCAGTCGCCACCCCAGCCTAGCCAACCTCAAGGTTTCCCCGCTGTCAGGCCACAAGCTGCATCAACTGGGCTGTATCCGGTGCCTTCTTGAGAGGACTCTTCGCTGTCGAGTTCCTGTCACCAGATTGTCGTTTTACTCCTCGAACCCCGCGGTCACTCCTTCGCGCTGTCAGTTCTCGAGTCTTTTTGTTCTGCCGCCGGCTTAATGCCGCGGTGTCGCCCGACTGGCCTTAATAGCACTTCCTTATTTATCCCATTTTTACCATTACAAAGTTCTTGCTCTTGGAAAAAGGGAGCCAGATGAATAATGCTTTCCTTCTCAGTAAAACCACTGGTATAGGAAAAATATTAAACATTATTATTTTTTAATTTAATATTTTTTAAAGAGAATATTAATTTTTCCACAACTCTGATTCTCTACTACCTGCATCTATTCAAGGTATATGGAGATATAGACGTGACTAGAAAATATATAACTCGGTGAAAGTAACAAGGCCTAGCGAGGGCATATTATATCGAAACACAATTATAAAACAGAATTAATATATAATTTTAAACATACATTATTATAACAGATTTTAAATATTCATACATATATAAAGAAAAAGATTGGTATTATTTACAAGTCTTAACAACCAGAGAGAATGTTACTCGAATCAAGTAAAATACAGAAAAGGCCTGGCAAGTGGCAAGCGGTGAAAATAACCAGACATAGTGTAACTCGGTGCAAGTAAAAAAAAAAGGCCTAGAGCGAGATGGTGACCCCGTAAAAGTAACAAGGTCTAGCGAAGGCACAACTCAGTGAAAGTAACAAGGTCTAGCGAAGGCACAACTCAGTGAAAGTAACAAGGTCTAGCGAAGGCACAACTCAGTGAAAGTAACAAGGTCTAGCGAAGGCACAACTCAGTGAAAGTAACAAGGTCTAGCGAAGGCAACTTGGTGAAAGTAACACACCAAAGAGATCTCTCCATCAGCCAACCAATCCGGTGACATCGGAAGTGACGACATCCAGGAAGTCGGCTGAGCTAAATTCAAGACCAGGCAGGTCAATGAGTCTGTTGTGGAGGCCGCTCGACGCCATTTTAAAACCCACAATGGATACCTTCCTAACTTTTTAATACAGAAAAAATAAGCATTCAAAAATCAGGTTATTTACAATTATTTTTATACTAATACTCAGAATGTTTTTTTCTAAAAATAGTTTTTCGAATAAAAATACAGAAATTAATTATAAATTGATGTGATAGAGATGCATAGATGAGATCAACACACACACTCCATATAAAATTATTTCAAGATATTAAATTATTCTAGATTTCATCTGATATTTCTCATTTATGCGAACTATTGAAGGGAGTACGGCCACATTATTTGGTGATTTAAAAATAAAATTATTATGTGTTGCAATTTTTTAGAAAAGTGTGAGACAATATGAAGAAACTTTGGAGTTTATTTTCTCCTTTGTCTCTCGCATAGCTCTTTTCTGCCAAAATGTATGAACTTATATCACCTATTTGTAAAAATAAGAAAGAGAGGTACTACACCTTGATCTTATCCAAAAGAGAATCCTAAACAGTTGCTGGTTGTTTATAAGATCCAAAAATAGTATTTAAATTGCGTGGCTCTTCAGGCCTTTTAAATATGATATTTTTCTTGATTCAGGTTTGATATCGATATTAGAAGAAGACAATTAGTGTTGGATATAGACTTATCGTTCTTTCGATGATAGATTAGTAGAGTTATTAAAAGGAATGGTCATCATGTTAATATATAAACTCAAGCACACAAAGCAGTAAGCCTTTCTTTTTTCCAAAGATTGTGAAGAAAACACATATACAAACACAACGAATCTAACCTTCTAGTTCTAACCAAACTATTTATATACAAAATCCTACTCTATACAAAGAAAGTTTACTTCATTTGTTCACATCAAAGTTGGAAAAAATATTTACATTCACTAAACTTATATCATTCGCCTTTCTACAATTCACGAATGAACATGCTAGAAGGTCTCTTAAATTTTCTGCCAAAAATACAATTAAAATTAGTTCACATTGAATTGGAATATATTACTAAAACAAAATTGTATTCAAATAGAATAAACAAAATAAGTTTAATGATGTAATTATTTTTATTAATAATCGAACTTTTATAAAGTTAAAAAATGCCACCACAAGCCTTGTTGTACGCGAAGATATTTCTAAAGCCGTCAGCCGAAATTATGCAGCACAATCTACGCGCGCGCGAGCGTTTAATTGGTCAATTTTGCCATTAAAATGACAAAGTATTTTTTTATGTTTCCTTTTTTATATACTTTGAATTTCTGCCCAATTATTTTTTATACTTTATAAATATTCCAATTTTTCAACCCCATTGTTAGAGAAAATAATTATTATGGCATCTTAAAACCAATCTTGAGTATTTTATAAAAGTCGTAGATTCGTTCAAGTCCACGGTTTTGACTTCAACTGTATATTGCCTCGTTAACAAAGAAACAGAAACTCTACGTCACCGGTTTACAGCCTCTACTAGCAGAAATCAGTTCAAATTTCAAACTTCCACCCGCCACAGTTTAACTACATTAAAAATTCACAAAAATAGTAATACACAGCGAAATTAATTTCCAAGTAAATATAGCAGTTCTCCCGGCCTAGAAGAGATAGTGAATCGGGCTTATTTTGTAAATTGGGAGTGTACCACAAACTGAAAGTGTACAGAAGCTGTATTAGTATAGGGAAAACCTTTTTGACAGATGCCATTCTATTAATAAATTAAAGCTATTCATTTATGAGGTTAATGTTGCAATGGGTCTATTTATTATCTTTAGCTGGTATATATACCAGCTATATAAGATATATATATATATATATATTCGAGCTATGCCGCTAGTGACTCAACAGATCTGTTGATTCTGATGTTGACTGCCATAGCTGGAAAGCCTACCAACTATAATTAATGAGAAATTGTATCGCCCTCTTTTCAACTTGAACAAGAAGATTCGAGTAGAGAAACATTGAATTCACTAGGATCCATAGAGATAAACCAGGAAATTGTTTGAATTATTCTATAAAACCACTGTCAAAGTGACAGGAATAATTTTAAGGCGGAAATATTTGGCTAGATTTGCCTTTTTAGAATAATTTTCTACGGCCCACATTTCCAATCTCTCAACATGTTTTAAAACCCGACTGAGCCGTTTGTCGTAGTTCCCCTATAATCCAGGTTTCTTTGTAAAATTTCATTTTGCCTAAAAAGAACATAATTAAAAGATATCTTAATAAAAATTACGATTTTCCTCATACTTCTCATGGAAATTTCTTCATATTCATATATAGAAATATATTCTAATATTTCTTTACTAAATGCTCTAAATAGGCATGTGTTTCCTGTAATATTTTGTTATTCAATAATATTGTATCTGCTATCGAAAAATTCTCACTTGAGACTTGATCAAAAGGGCAAAAATGTTGAAATATTTTATTCTGTAAACACAGTATGCAAATAGAGTATCTTTAAGCAAGAAGCTCAAACATTTTTAAAGACACCCCCAAGTCACCTATCATAATTTGGCGAGAGAATGGAAGTCATGTCCAAAATGGCACCTTTCTTTTTAGAATAAAAAAATTGGTGTTTTTGTATATATCAGAGTCTGGGTGTTCTGTGAAGAGAATATAAATAAAAATCTACGGGTTTATGTGCATTCTAAAGAGAAAAGTTTTGTAGACTGTAAAAGTGCGGGCGGATGGTATTCATGGGCAAAAAAAAAAAGGTACTTCTCATTTTTATTTAAATGCATAAAGTGCATTTATTAAATGCTTTAAAACAATTCATACTTTGATTTTATCCGAGCAGAACGCTTAGACTCCGATCAGTGTCACACCAGCTTTAGAAATATCAAACAATAGCTAACATGTTTACCGTGGTTTCGGGCTATTGCGTTCATCAGTACAAGGACGACTGCGATTCCATAACATCCTAAAAAGGTAGTTATAAAATTGATTGAATCTTTCCTATTTACATATGAGCACCCTCATATCGAACTTTTACAATGTAATTTGGCCTAAGAGGTCAGCCCTACCGCCTCAGCAGCTTAAACCTCCTTTTTTTTTGGGAGGGGGGGGGGGGTACTCCTCTCTTAAGATGCTATGAAATCAAAGACCCCCCCCCTTGTATCAAGTTGCTATGTGCACCTATTACAAGATATAGGAGCATTTTTTTACACATAGGCGCCTATGTAGTGGTCTGTGTGGGGACTGTGATTTAGGTCACAAACTGTCGTAACATAAGGGTGGGCGGGATGCCATCTGTGGACAATGTTTTCGGGATTTGGCCCATTTCACTTCAGAGAGTCTGATAGTTCTGAAACATCGACGATTGGAGTTTTTAATTAGCTGATTACTAGTGCCAGTTTGTTTGCTACCAACAAATTCTCTTTTTTTTTTTTTTTTGACAATATTTGAACAATACTTGAAGCGTTCAGGCAGAAAAAACTATTGAAACTACTAGAACGGTCACCGCTGATTTTTTTTTCTGTTACGTCTTCAGAACTATTAATAAAAATAAAATATTTAGTGGTTAGGTAATATTTACAGTTTTGGCAAGATCGAGAAAATATGCAAACTCTCTATTCTAGGGTTAGCAAATAATTTCATATTTAAAATATATATATTTAATGGTCCCCAATTTATTTTAATAATCTATAATAATAATATAATAATAATTTATTTTAATTTAACCAATTGGATGCCGGGTAGTTAGCGCTCTTTGCTCCGGGAACCTATATATATATCTAATTAGATAATAATATTCCGGCAATGAACTACTTGTACTGCTAATTGATTGACCTTCCATTTTCTACTTCACATTGTAGAGTCATATTAAGTGTTAAAATGTACATCAATTAGCGCTATGTGCAGGACGAGTTTAAAGATTCATTTTTAAAGTTTCAGTTTTTAATATCGTCCTATTCTGAAGAAATTTTTGACACATTTATTTTATTTCTACTCATAAGGAGAGTTTAAAGAATATCATGAAAAATGAAAACCCCTCTCATTAGTCATTTCAAAAGACAGATTTCTACAACCACTTAGATCCAGGGTCAGCTGATCTGTTTATGCCAGTGTGGACGTTGCACGGTTCTGTCCTCCGACTGTCCTAGGTGGCTGTCTCGCCGTGCTTGCCTCTTTTGTTTTTTACATATTTCACAATATAAATATACATATAAAGAACGAAGTTATAAAATATTTTAAAACAATAAACAAAGTACGATCAAAAGTAACCGAAAATTTTAAAATATATATATAACGGTTAAACCATTTTATTCGTCAAATTATTCATAATATAGGACCCTCCACTATCTGCATCTTTTTTAGCTATCAAAAATCTGTTTAAAAGCGGTTTCATAGTTCATTTTCCTAGGCTTGTTTATTTCAGCCGTCGCATTTTCAATGATTTCTTAAAATGACGAAAAGCGTTTTCCTTTTAACACAAGTTCGAGCGTAGGAAAATTAAATAAATCACAGGGTAGAGGTATGGGGAATAGGGAGGATGTGATTGAGCAGCCACAGAGTGCTTAGCTAAATAATCTACAACCAAGGTGGCTTTATGGGCAGAGGCGTAGTCATGAAGCAACCTCCATTGTTGTGACTGAAAGAGCTGGTTTCTTTTCCTTCGTATTGAATATCTAAGGCACACAAGTATTTATTTGTATGCATTTTTTCTATAAGTTTCCTTTCGGGGATAAAATCATAATGTACAACTCCTTGGTAGTAAAAAAGCATCACTTTATTCACTTTGATCGGTCAAGACGAACTTTTTTTCTTTCGAGGAAAATTCGAAATAAAGATGCCATTCGAATGATTGTGAATCATAAAGATAGCACCAAATTTCATCTCTAGTTATTATTGTTTTTTTTTTAATCTCGGTTATTAAATTATTTTCAATTAAATCACTATGAATTTCTAATCTGTTCTGTTTTTGTTGTACGGTTAGATGTCGTGGAACAAAGTGTGCAACCACAAAGTTTTTTTCATGTTTAAATGTTCATGAACAATGTTTTTGCAGCTACCATATGAAATCCCAACTATTTCTGCTATCGTGTCAAAAGTTATTGTTCTATCATCATAAATTAAATCACTAACCTGCTGAATGTTGTGCTCCGTCGTCGAAGTTGAGGGGCGCCCTGACCTTGGCTCATCCTCGATACTCTAACGGCCCTTTTAAATCTATTGTACCAGAAATGTACTTGAGTTTTTAAAAATTGTTTCATTTCCATACGCTTCCTTTAGAAATTTTAATGTGTCTCTCACTAAAATATTTATTTAAATATAAAACAAAACTTTATGTTATCTCTTTGTTCAAAAGCCGACATTATATACAAAATCCGACGCGAGCGATAAACAAAGAACCTTTATCTTCCTACAATTATATTTACACATGTGATATCACCAGCATTTCCAGTCTTATAATTATTTAACCTTTATTCTGAAAAAAAAAAACTCTCTTTTTTTTAATATTTGATTTTAACTCTTGATTTTAAAATGTTCGGTTTTTTTAATCGTACCTTTCATACATGAAGGTCGCCTCTCCCGTCAAAATAAACCCTAGAAAATAACCGCCATATATTGACTGTATCCGCAGACTAGCGGACTCGATTCGGTGACAAAGCCCCAACAGCAGCTTTGACAAACTGAGAAGCGCCAACCAGGAGCCCATGTGTTATGGCTTTGTCACCGACCCTAATCCTCTAATCTGCGGAGATGGTAAATAAATTGAGCTTATAGTCCTAGCGTCTATTTTACCGGGAGAGGCGATCTTTGTTTTTATAAATCATCAACCTCCTGGCAAAATCTTCATATCTATATAAATAGGCAAAAGTGGATCATCAGCGGTGAATCCTTCCAACGTAGTCTCCCATTCAATCTACATGGCCGTTATAACTATTGTATTACGGTATGTATAAAAGAACGAAGGATAAGAGATAATATTTTGTTGTGATAAAAAAAATATTTTTCGTTCTTATGCTTTTCTTAATGTAACTAAAGTGTTTATCAATTAGTTAAACTATTGTATTATCTATTTTCCTTATATATAGTCTGTATTTTGTGTCTCCTAATCAGATAGATGGTGTCTCGTAAATAACTATTGAGATAAGCATTTGTATTTTCTGAAATTAGAGAAATTTTTTATAACTTCGAACACAGTTCTTGGATGTAAGCAACACATAGAACATATAGGCGGCAATGTTTGGGCACATCGCATAGCGCAATCCTTCTTCCTAAATACTCTCTAATAGTCCTTATCAGCGCTGATTATTGACCAATATTATTGGAGGAAATATATTATACTAGAGTTAGGCTATTTCTGGAGAAATAAATATTGAGAAGTTGAACTCTAAATAATCACGAAAACACAATTCTCTCATAATAGACACATAGCAACACAATTTTCTAAGTTGCTAAATAAGTTTCATCAACGTGCTCTTGACTCAATATTTAGCTAAGATCCTTGTGAATCCTGTCTTAATTTGTGAGCAAAGTGATCGAAATCTATCAGAAAAATTGTCACATAGGTATGTCATAATATCACATGTAGGATGCCCTTCACACACTTCTCACGGGTGTTTGCTTCTGGATCCTGTTTCCTGTGCACGTCCTTACTACTTGCAATACAACCCACGACTGCTCGCAAATCACCACATATATATATTTTTTTAATTTATGTTTCATCTCTTGCTAGCCTCTACATAAATAATTTATTGTTCAAAAGTAAATCTAGGAATAATTTCAAGGCAAACGTCAATTGTTTTGAAACAATGTTTTTTTTTGCTTATCCCTAGTACACGTGGTACAGGCCATGATAAACATGGTGGGTAGTTAGCGACTGCTTTTTTACTGTAAGCGCACCACATGTCTACACATGTGAAAGCAGTTCGACTTTGCACTTACAAATGTGCCAGAGCCCCGTTTGGTTACTTGCACTCGCTGGTGGGGTTGGACTTTTGCAAGAATTGGGGGGGCCATTGGAGCATTTTTTTTTTAAACAGAAAAAAGTGTCCAATGCGGGGATCGAACCCGGGTCGTAGTGGTCGTAAACCAAACGGTTTAACCAGCCTTCCACCGACCCCCAAAAAAACAATTGTAAATGTAAAGAGTCTGTGGTGAAAGTTGTTTCTCATATCAAGTATGAATGATGCACAGGCCACTAGAATGGGTAGGGGTTATTAACTGTTTATATTTTAACACACCACATGCCTACATTTGTAAAAAATAGTTTAGTTTCAACATCAAACTTAATTTGACGTACTGTTGGACGTAGAGTTGGAAGACTCGGGCATTATTATAGAGATTGATTGTTTCGAAAACTGCCTTGATGTCGGTTGTTGACAGTTAATGCTGATCGCTGTAGTTCTGGGGAACTAGTACAGCAGATGTTAAACGGTGTGTAAGTACAACACCGTCCTAAATACTTCTGTAAATATGGTACTCAAACATCCGCCCAAGTAAGTGAGTTAGAGCGGGCTGTCAGAGAGAGAGAGCGAGCGTACCTTTCTATCCTCGCCCACGGTCGGTCGGACTGAGCGACCCGGATGGGAGGAGAGGGGTGAGTCACGGCGGCCTTGAGTTTGGCGGATGGCGCCGCGTGACGGACTATAGTGTTGTAGTCCTGCGCTTGGACTTTCTGGACAACTTTGGAGGAAGAGCAATATTCATCTTGGGGAATTAAGCCTTCTGTCTAAGAAAAATCGCTATCCAAGAGTTTGGCGGATTTCCAGCGAAAAGACTATCTCGGTTTTGCTATCAAAAATTTTTTTTTATTAAAAAAAAAAAAAAAAAGAAAAACGATTTTTACAATTTATTGTAACGAATTAATTAATGATTTTTATTTTATCTATTATTTTTTTATATTCAATTTTAAAATATTGTATCACTACACGTGTTAAGTGAAAAAAAAAAAACATAACAAAATCACACAAGGGAGTAAAACAGCGAGATATAGCACGGAATGAAAGACGACTTCACTTCGTTAGCAACCACATTATTTTCAAATTGCATAATCTTAAGGAATAAAGTGCTAAGCACTTCTATAAGCATGTGGTTGTACACAAACTAAATAAAATATTTAGAAAAAATGATATTAACATTACCTTCTAAAAATAAATATTTTTAATTTCCAAAAGTATAAAAGAAAAAAGTAGGTTAGATTTAGAAGAAATTACATTTGTATCAATAGTTGTTAAGATATATACAAGTAACCAGTCCTGGTGTGTCTCCTCACCAAGACAATCGATCCTAATTCATGGTGGTAGAATGTTGGTTTCTCTCTTCAGTTGCTCTACCAACATCCTCTTGGTCAATGGCTCCTTCGAAGCTTTCTTTAGTCAGACTATTGAGCGGGCCTCAGTACACAACCTATCTAGTCCATTCTTTATTTCATTTACATTTTCATGAGATATCTCTCCCGCTGGTGTTAACAGCTCATCTTTTGTCACATGTTCTGTCCATGGAGTTTTATAGCCACATTTATTTTTAGATTCAAAATATGCCATTTAAATTCCTTGCCCCTTTACTTGTTATTTTTTAAATTTTAAGAGAATATGTGATGTTCTATAGACTCAATTTTAATTTAGAATTTTGTTAAAATGTGTTTAAAATATTTTCAAAGAGAGAAAGAACATTTACTACAGAATTTATTTCTTCTATTGAAAATTTGTATTTTGTTTCTATATTTTATTGATGAATTTCGACCCAATCGAACTATATGAATATAATTATAGATTTAATTACGAATTGTGGTCTATTATTAAAACCTAAAAAGTATTGGGTAAAATTAAACTGCTAATTGATATCCAAAATGTATTCCTTATGAATATTCTATCTTTGTTATATATGCCAAAATTTCACCGGAGAACGCGGTGTTGGTGTGCGGGCAAGGACAACGTGTTAGGGTAACTTGGAAGTGACGGAGGAGTTGCAGGGTGAGCCGAAGGAAGTCCTGAGCTGGAGTTTCCGGCAAACTTCCAGTCCTGGTGCCGGACGTCCTAGTTGAATGGCTCGTTTTGTGCCGTCAATAGCTTCTTCCTGTGTGATCTGGGTCGGGTTGTCTCAATCCTTTGTCGTAAACAACCTGCTTATGTTACATAGAATAGAAGTACAGGATACCTATGTGGAGCTATTTCATCTTGGTCCTGTGTTTCAAACAACCTGATTATGTTACAGTGTATAGCATATTTCAGGGTACCTATATATTTTAAAACAACCTTCTGTAGGACTTTCTTGCTGCTGTTCAGTAGGTAGTGTATTCTAATATTATACATATATTGATGCTGATTACCAATAGTATATGGGTGTTTGGGATTGAGCGGTAATGGTGGAGATTGTGAGGTAGATTTAGTTTTTTCTTTTGAACATTTTGAGATTTACCTGAAAATTAGAGCCTTATAGGTCGATTACGAGGTAGTTTTAAAACTCTATATTCCGAAAAAAAGAGTTAAAACTTAAAATCATATAAATAATATAATAGAACTTCTCCAATGGTGTCAGTGAGGTGGTCGTTTATCTGAGGTTAGATTAGATCGGGAAACGTGGGCTATCTTCGGTTTTACAGAAGTGGTCGATCATCAGGTTTGACTGTTGTTAATTTAAACTACTCGAATATCTAAACCCTAAAATTAAAAAGATAATCTGGGTTGATATAGAAACATGATGTGTAAGAATAAATACTCTATATATCATTGGAGCCTGATGCCTTTAATTAGTTTCCACTACTACGGAAGGTATCATTGCTATTTCGAGACAGGCCATCCGCTAAGGATTGCACGCGGTGTAAGTCACGCGGGAAATTATCCTCGTCATCTCAGGAATTCCCGTCACATTCCTTGCGGTGGATGTTGTTATAGTTCTGTTCATTTCCAACCTTTTGTCGCCAGGGAGAAAGCTACGTCATTGTGTTGGCACTAGGCTTCTTTCCATCTTTTTTTTAACAAAATCTCAACAGTTTTCATGCTTTGATACCAATAGTCCAGTTCTATATTACGACGACTGAGTTATAACTTGATGCTGCTTGTGCTTCTAATGTGAGCAATATAAATTGAGCATGAAAGCATCATATCCTCACGGTGATTAAAGTCAATATTGACATAATCATCTATACATTGTGGTAAACTTGTAGTCGAAGACTCATTAGTCAAAAGGTAATGTACATTAGTACATAATTACTTTAAATAATTACTTGTTTTGTGCCTGGTTCATTACCTATGAACAATGTTTTATACTTATTTTGATGACACCTCTGAGAAGCTCTCGTATTACATTTGGGAGAGAGAGTTCTTCAAGTATGTCTCTGATCAAAATTATATTTTGCTAAAAATTGATGGAAATTTGAAATTCATTCATCCATGCACAGAGTAAAATCTCAATATGTTCTTTCTCATTAACCTTATTGAAAATTTATTGTTTAGGCCGATTTCAAATAAAATTGTATAAAATATAGATTATTGGGATAGAGAACATGAAAAGGTAAGAAAAAGAGGAGACGGTCAAGTAATGATATTAAATATATAGACATATATATTCTGACTTCTCAAATGAACATTTTAGATAGTAGAGCGCCATCTAGCGGAATAGATATAAGCTTAACGTTGATTTAGGTTTCTTCCATAATATTGGTCAACCCTTATTTCGAGCTGTTGGCCCTCGTCAACGTGATGACAGGATATGCCTATTTTTTATATCAATTATTATTGTTTAACCCAACGAACCAATAACGAAACCTTTTTGCAAAAAAATAGCAGTTGGTAACAAATATATGAAATATATAATTTTTCAATTACAACATTGTAAACGAAGATTACAAATCAATTGTAGACACCCCGCTTTATCTCAGTCTGGATGGGAACAAGCGAGACCTTTAGACTGGTGAATTAAAAAGGCGATAAGAAAGTTACCAAAACAAGATACCGACACATGTACGATAGGAACTGTTTTTAAATAGCTATGAAACTGTCGTCTGCTATCTTGGGAGTAAGTTATCATAACATGGGGTGTCAACAACCTTGGAGGTCTACTGCAGGGTTATGCAACATAATGGCTTACTTAATTGCATACAGGCAAGGTTGTTTTGACAAGATTGGAGGTTTCGATCAAGGTTGCTTCCACTCTACAACGCCATCTAGCGGGGAACTTTTATTACTTGTTTTTATTATAAATGGTATTATCTTACACCTAGAATAGAATTTTACACGTTCATAAATATATATAACTACCTAAATTTCTAAAAGGTTTTTTTTTTTTTACTCTTTAGAATTTGCATGAAAGATGATGGAGATAGAATAATCTGTATAAAAAAAATACTCAATAAATTAGTTATCTCTGAGGGATTTGATAAATGCTAAGATATCATTTCAGTATATTCGTAGATAATTCATTAGGGCATTCTAGTTTTACACATGATTTCCCCCTAGGACATTGATATAATTAGAGAAAAGATATTTAAACCTGTATGCAAATTTTAATATAATATAATACCATATATTTAAAATACAATACACACAGCAACAAAAATATAATTATATCTCACACAACCTCTCTCTCTATCTCCAAATTGAGTAAAGGGAAAAATTACAAATGCCCAATTTCATATTTTAAATTTTTAATTAGACATTTGTATATAATGTACAGATATTTAAAACAAACACATTTTTTACAGTATAAAGATTTATTCCAATGTGTTTTTAATTAATAATAATAAATTAAATACGAAATCTTTCCATCTTGGCGAGAAAGAAAAATATAACAAGCCAAATTTTCACCAAATAACTCGAATTATATGGTATTTTTATTGTAACTTTTGCGAAAGAAAATATTCATGTGCGAGCCTTTCACCTGTTTAAAAACCGCGCCTATACCGTTAAGAAACATTGCTTGAAACTCTGGTATATTTTGTATGTATTTGTCAAAGCTGGTATGGTAGCTTATTGTTTCTCCAGATTCTTGCGTTTGGCTCAGAGACGATGACCAAATGCATCGTTTTGATATATTTTAACTGGAAAAGAGCCATTATCGTACATAAACTTTTATATATGCACTTTTATGAATATGAAAGTAACACTGTAACAATAGATTTTTGAAAATTCACATTAATAAATCTTTTAGAAAGATTATCTTCTTATACGTGAATTCACCTCCAAGTCCATAAAGCAATAGGAAAGATATTTAGTAGTCTATTCGTTCTTCCATTACTGGAAGCTCACACTAATGAATTTTCTCAATTACGTTCTCTGCCTCCGTCCTATTTTCCTCATCGACGGAGAGTGAATAAATATTGGGAGCCACTGAATGCTAAAATGATATTATTTGAATAACACTTTCCTAAGCCTCAAATGGTTCTATCACGATAGCTGCATTTGTATATTAATTTTTAGCTTTCTTTACAATATGTCTTGACTTTAATTGTCTTAATTATCATAATTGTCTTGACAAAAAAGAAGAGTACATTTTAGGCTTATGGGTTTAATTAGTAATATACCATGAGAGGAAAACCCCTCTGGGTACTATCAAAAAAGAATTGGTTTTGTACTGATTCTATAATATATATATTCCAAGAGAGAACCAAGAATCCAATTTCTTACGTGGCGCAGCACTTTAAAAGCAAAGAATTGGTTGCTACAAACGCAGTATGGAGAATACTATCTAAGTCAAGAACCAAATCGTTCGGAGCAGTGATGAAACTACTTGACTCCATAGTTTTATCCACGTTGTTATACTCGGCCCCACTGTGGGCGACAAATCAGATAGGAGTTGTAAACCAGATCCAGGATATTTTCCTACGGCGATTTCTTGACCTTCCCAAATATACTCCGGGCTACATCTTACGAACAGAAACCGGAAGGATGTCCCTTGAATTAAACATTACGAAATTGCTTCTAAAGTTCTGGATACGGATTTTAAAAATAGACAGTACAAGATTACCCTCTATGTTTGCTTGTCCCAGCTCTGGAAAGTTTCAATTGTGGGAAAAGCGGGAAACAACTTTATTCATAACCTGAATAGCATCATTGACTCTAGGGGTTTTTCTTTTCTTAAGAACTGTGAAGATTATATGGTTGTGCGAGGAGAAATGCCTAGAATTATTCAAACCACAGTGGACCAGCTACTCCAATTTGATCGAGCTAAGATACAAAACTCAACTCATTTTATTCACTACCAATCTCTAAGTAGCTCCCTTATGACGGAGGACTACTTACTATCAAACCTCCCTTTGAAAATTAAACGATTTATAGCCCGTCAAAGGATTTTATGGCTACTTTTCCGCGAGGATATCACGGGATTTTGGAACAGCGACCCTTTAAATTGCTACTTCTGCAATGTTGGCATCCAAGACAATTTGGTCCACTATCTATTCCATTGCCCATTCCTACATGAAAAAAGAATGGAAATTCGCGAAATTTCGGGGCTAACTCACTATAATGAACAACATGTATATAAAATCTTTACTGCTCTCCTGCTGGATAAAACATTTGTTTATAAATTCAAGGCAATTGATAAAATGAGGGAAGAAGTGCTCAACTCCACAGACAACGGCTGATTGCTCCCCCTCCCCTCTAAATTGATTTTCCTCCTCACTCATGTACATATATAACATTTTAGGGGAATCCCCTTGTAAGACAATAGTGTCTTAATAAAGGTTTTTGTTGTTGTTGTTGTATATTCCAAGAGAGACTTTACTAGACATACCTATTACTTGTTCTAGATGTGGTAGCTTATCGGAAGTTGAAGTAAATCAGAACCAATAATTTTGAATTACAAAAGTCGTCGTTCAGGGAAGGGGAGGTTTTACGCTATATAAGGCCATTCGCCTTAGACGAAAGATGAAATATAGTGGCGGTTCTCTCGATTCGGCGCACATTACAGTCTGCGAAGTTACTTTTAAAATTTGTAAAGATTCTTGTCGTAGCAGTTTTCTGATTCCAATCTCCGAATAAATTTAAGAAATAACCCTTTTGAGCAAATTGATTTTTTTCCGTGTCAGGTCAAAAATTGAGAGAAACTCTAAAAGAGCCTAATTAATAGTTACAGAAAAGAAAAATCAAACTTTTCCATTCCTTCTGGTTGGGAACTTTCTAAAGCGAAGAAAGTTGTTTGACTGCTCGCACGCTATAAAGATTTCTGAAAATGCCGAGGAAATAAGAAAGCTTGAGAAAGAACACATTCCAAATGAAAACTCTCTTACCTATCTCTCCTTCAACATCTTGATGACGAGGTACAATTTGAATTATAGATGAGAACTTCAATGTGGCAAAAAAGACCAAATTCAAGTAAATAAATTAGAGGAGACGTTTAGGTATCAGCGTTATTGCCATCTTCAAGCAGAACACTAAATGAGAAGACTAGCACAGCATGACCTTAAACAGTAACTGATATCAGTTAAGTAAACAAGAGACCACGCTGTGTTAGTTTTCTCATTTAGTCTTCTGTCTGAAGATGGTGACAACCCTGTTACCGAGACGTCATCTATAATATCGTTATTTGGTGTCGCTACCTTATGATCTTTCAACATTTGAAATGTGTCCCATATTTAACAGATCCTCTGTGTACCATCGAACAACCTTGAGCAGATTCTTAACACCATTTTTATTCAAATAACTTTCTGTGATATCACGGCAGAGTGTCTAGGAAAAAAGGTTTAAAATAATAGTTTTACTCATCCCGATTACATAAGAGAAAAACCATGATAGCCAGGGTAGATAACGTGCGACTGCCCTATACTGTGACGACACCACATACCTATCTACACAACTAATATAGACTCGTCAACCGTCCAAGCCGGTTTCGCCAGTTTGATCTACCAGATAAGAATTTTTTCTCATGCAGTAAGGACAACAGGATGATTTTTTATTTATTTATAAAAATCGGCGTTAATATTTTCTATTCTTAAATATCTACACATTTTGAAACAGTTCGACTTTGGCATTCAGACTAGTCTAGGCAGCCATGGGTGCCCTCACTGATGGGGTGGATCCGTGGAGGGAGATGTTATTACTCTTGTAGTTCGACTAACGGCTCAGTTTATTGATGTCAACAATAATGTAATTTTGTAACACTTCTCCTGGTAGTCTTCATGGCAGCTATTTTATGTATGAATTACTCAATGCCGCTGTTTTTAGCATTTATGATATCTGTTTTAACCTTGGCTGGAGGCGGTGTTCGAATTACAAAATACCAATCCTTATGCCTCCGCCACCTTCTGAGGACTGTAATTGATTTGAGTTGAGGCGATCACTGGTTTATTCCCAAAGGGGGAGTTATTCTATAAAGGAATTCCACACACGAGCGTAGTTCACAAACACACTGATTTTTATTTTAACAAAGCTATCCAAAATGTACATACTTGGCTCGTGGTAAAAAAAAAATATATTTTACAAAAAAAAAAAAGAAAATATGCAAAACAGCTAGAATTTAACTATTATGCAAAACAGGTAGAATTTAACTATCAATCTGAACATCCTCCCCGAGTTGATGAGCACCATCAAAGCTGACCGGGGGCCCCTGTAGCAATGCCAGCTTGACCAAGGGACGTTTGATGACGCCGGCCATGGTGCGGAGGGATACCACTCGTACGACTCCACCCTTTCCCGGCCTTTCCCTTCAACTACACGGCCCATTAGCCACTTAGCAGGGGGCACATGTCCTTCCTTTATAAGAACCAATGATCCTGCTAACATATTGGGTTCTTTGATTTTCCATTTGTTCCGCTGTTGTAGGCTGTGGGTAAAATGAGTAGACCACCTTTTCCATAGATGTTGCACCATTTTTTGCACTAATCTCCATCGAGACAATAGATGGTCCTTTACCAGTATCAACTCCTCCTCTGGAACGCACTGAGATGTCGAGGTAATAAGAAGTGGGCCGGGGTCGAGGCCTCCAAATCATTAGGATCATTACCAAGAGGGGCCAACGGTCTTGAATTCAAGCAGGATTCAATCTGAATGAGGACAGTTAACATCTCTTCATAAGTTTGCACTGTAGTTCCTACAATGCGCCGTAAGTGATGTTTCAAACACCTTATGCCGGCCTCCCAAAGACCTCCGAAATGAGGCGCACCCGGAGGATTGAACTGCCACTCTGTTCCGTCATTAGCCAAGATGGCAGTCAACTCCTTTAATTGCTGTCGGGACAGATAAAAATTCGACTGCAATTTCTTGGCCGCCCCCACGAAGTTGTTGGTACCTTGGTCACTGTAAATTTTGTTGCAACGTCGTCTGCGAGCCACAAATCTTTTGAAGGCCGCCAAGAAGGTAGGCGTCGAGGCATCCGTAACCAATTCTATGTGCACCGCCCGGGTAACGAAACAAACGAACAAGCAGATGTATCCTTTGCTGCCTTCTCCTTCACTTGGTAATTTTCCCGAAATAATCCAGCCCAATCGGGTCTTCTGCGCGCATAACTGGGTTTTCTCATCATACTTAAATTCGGGGAGCAATAAGCTTCCATATACGTCTGCTCCCAGTATTACATCAACTCGGCCACTTGTCTCAAACTGAGGGTCGGCCAATGGCAGGGCCTTCCAGCTCGACGGCACAGGGATACGGAGATCCCGACTAGGTAATATCCCAGTCATTCTTCCCACCACCAACGCCTTAATCGGTATAGTCCAACCTGACTTTGTCAACGACTCCACCGAACAGGATACTATATGTTTAAAATGCTTTCCCCTGGTGTCGTTAATCCCGAAAATTTATGCATTGACCTTTTGTACCGGAGCAGTTAAGTGATGAAGAAGATCTTCGTGGACAAAGGACGACTGAGACCCCTGATCCAGCAACGCCCGCACCGTGATTCCTACGCCCTGAGGGCCGACTATGCGAACCCGAGCTGTCGCCAACAAGGCCTTTGGGATTGCCGTTCTCACATGCATTCCTGATGAAGCTGCTTCCTGTTCACCAGTCGAGGCCCGAGGCTCCTCAGTGTTTCGCCTTTCCCCATGATCCCGATTGTCCATTGATACTTGCCTTGGTAGATGTAGCGCTGTATGATGGGGGCCTCTGCAGTGAGAGCATCGGATTTGAATTCTGCAGGTTGCCCTCATATGGCCCACTCGCAAACAGCGAAAGCAGATGTTACAACCTTTCTCATTTCATCCATTCGTTTGGTCATGTCATGGAACGCCAACTTGCGTATTCCTGGATCCAATGTCTTCCTTTACAACTTAGGCACAGGGGAGTCACTCTACCCTGAGCATCCTTTATCTGAGTGGTGTGCATTCTGGCTACATGTTGGCCATAGTTCTTCCTCTGGGATGATTCCTCAAACCCCTCTCTCATATATTCAAGCCGTTGTTCCCCCTTAACTTCTCTCCTTAAGAACTCGAGGAGTCGCTGTAATCTTTGGTCTATTGATATTGGGAGTTCTCCTTCGTCCTCACTATACCCCGCCAGCGCACTTCTTTGCCATATCCTCAACAAGTCTTCCGGCAGACTTGACTCCACTAGGGGGTACAAAAATGAGGCATTCTGTTGTGTAGTGACGCCAAATGATTCCAAGGCTCTTAAATGGAATTCGACCTGGTCGTACAAACTTTCCAACGTTAAGTTCTTTTTCCGTGCATTATTTATTACCAGTTTCAATAGTTGGCGTACATAGACCTCGGTCAATATTACTTTATCACCAAACCGGTCTTGCAATGCTTTAACCACCTTAGGATAATTTTCTGTGGTTAGCGGGTAACTCCTGACCAATCGATCCGCTCGGGTACCAGCCCTCATTGATTGTACAAGGTACTGGAACTTCTCTACTTCCGACAACCCTGGATTCTCATGGATCGTCTTAAACTGCGACCACCATCCAAACCACTCGAGACATGTGCCGTCATAAACTGTGAGTGCCATCTTAGGCAGCTTGTATGATGACATACCTTCCTGGGCGGTCCTAGTAGGATCCAGATTACCCTGGCCTTGGTGCTCATTTTCCTTTAACTGGAGATATTCAGCCACTCTAAGTTCCGTTCTGATAAAATTCTTTTCATACTGGATCACCATATCTTACTCCTTTTCCAGATCGTGCGGAGTTATTGTTTCATCCTCCAACATTAGATTCATAATTTGTGAATTTACAAATCTGAGTTGGTTCTCATTAGTATCCAACGCCTAAAAATGTATCCTGATGGTCTCCCGAGATGGAGATTCCTTATCCAGTTCCGCATCAATTTTCTTTATGCTCTTTGTCGCAGATGATCGCAACAACGTTCGGATTTTCTGACTCTTTTTCATCTTGAATTATTAAAAATACTTCACTTAGTTAACTTGACTTAAATAATTTCTTTTAACAATCAGCCTAATTTTTTAAGTTCTTCAGAAACATTCAAATTTTCTCAACTTCTTTAGAATTCTTTCTTCTTCAATTTTCTTAGCTTCTTTAGATTCCTTTATTTCCCAACTTTCTTAGCTTCCCTAGGATCCGGCTCGATCAGGACCAAATTTGTTTTAACCTTGGTTGGAGGCGGTGTTCAATTTACAAAATATAAATTCTTATGCCTCCGCCACCTTCTGAGGACTGTAATTGATTTGCGTTGAGGCGATCACTGGTTTATTCCCAAAGGGGGAGTTATTCTATAAAGGAATTCCACACACGGGCGTAGTTCACAAACACGCTGATTTTTATTTTAACAAAGCTATCCAAAATGTACATACTTGGCACGTGGTAAAAAAAATTATTTTACAAAAAAAAAAAGAATTATGCAAAACAGCTAGAATTTAACTATTATGCAAAACAGGTAGAATTTAACTATCAATCTGAACAATATTTGTCAATGTAATGAACGGAAATTTGGCTGGGAGAATATTAATCTAAACAGATAAAGGGTACCTCCCCCCATCAAAATAGACACAAAATATGCACCATCTATTTGGGCGACTCTGCAATCGAACAGAATAGATTCGGTAACAAAGCCACAACACTAGCTTTGGAAAATTCGGAATGCCTACCTGAAGAATATGATTTCGGGCTATGGCCTTCGTCAGCCAAGAGCGGGGAGTGTTTTCATGAGATTCATTGATAAAAGGTCGCCTAAAGACACTTGGATACCCCTAGCCTCTCCTGGAGGTAGTCTTTTTCTCAATGGAAATTGGGCTAGGTCGGGTCAAATATTTCTGATTTGACAGACGAGGTCTCTCAGGGAGAAGGTGGAGTATTAACTTGGCTCGCTCATGGAATGTTTTACTAAATATCTATCAGTAATATTTACACACTCACATTAGAATTATTCCATCATAAAAAAAGGTTTTTTTCTAGAGAAATTTATATAATTTAAAAATATTATTTAATCCTTCCTTATATATATAAAAATGAAATGCGAAATCGATGTTTGTTATCGCATCACGCAAAATCTACTGACTCAATCATTATGGAATTTCGCATGTAGGTAGCTGAAGATTTCGTTTAACATATAGGCTATTCAAAAAACTAAAAAAGTTAATGTGCTTTTTTAAAAAAATAAAAAACCAAAAAGCGTTAGTTCCAGTCTTTTACCGCTAGGGCGCAGCACTGGTCGCGACGATAAATGAATTTGATTTTTTTAAAGCATCGGTGGTTCAGTGGTAGAATGCTCGCCTGCCACGCGGGCGGCCAGGGTTCGATTCCCGGCCGATGCATTTTTTTAAACAATTTTTAAAACTCATTTATATTATATCTTCTATCTAAATGGAAATTTCATAAGTGGTGTTCGCTAAAAACTTTCGTTACAATGCATCAATTTCGACCAAATTTTCAACATTTATGTAAAACGAGATGGAGCAGGTTTTGCTTAACATCAAAATATTTTTCCTAACTTTAAAATACATAACTTTGCTGTTATCGATAAAATACAAAAAAATTCAACAGAGTTAATTTTATTTATATATAAATACAAAAAAAAAATCAGCAATTCATTCAACTCAATCTAAAAAAATATTCAAAACAAGCAATTTTAAGATAACACCATATGTAAAACAGTCGGCCAAGAAAACAACAACGATATTACATCTTTCTCACATATTCACACACAATCTTGATTAATAATTAAAACTAATCTTTAGCATTGTTTATTATACTTCATAATATATAATATTCGTTAGGCAAACTTTCACTCGGATAAAACCCGGGCGAAGCCGGGTACACATCCGCTATAGAGATATCCTTCCTTCCTTATATATATAAAAATGAAATGCGAAATCGATGTTTGTTATCGCATCACGCAAAATCTACTGACTCAATCATTATGGAATTTCGCATGTAGGTAGCTGAAGATTTCGTTTAACATATAGGCTATTCAAAAAACTACAAAGGTTAATGTACTATTTTTAAAAATTATTTAACTGAAATGGATTAGTTCCCGCCTTTTGCCGCTTGGCGCCGCACTGGTCGCGACGAATTTGATTGGTTAATAATTTTACACTTATTTTGTTAGTTTACACGCTGCATTATTCAAAAGGTAAGATTATATATATTTATTTAAACTCTTTGGAAATATTATTGTTTAGAAATATTTTTCTAATTTAATTGCTACTACGTTTTTTTAGATAAGGTATATATTTCTCATAAGGAATATTCATTTTATATTATATATTCATATAATCATTTACGATTTAGATTATTGTTTAGAAATATTTTTCTAATTTCTAATTATGTCTTTTTCTGTATAGCTTGCTACATATATTTTACTATATATGTTTGCTCCATGCAATAGTTTTATACTTATTAGCATTTATATTGTAAGCAGCTTCTATGCATTTTTAATAACTGCTTTTTTTTTAGGGGTAGGCTCAATTTATTGGGCAGTTTTTTTCAAACAAATTAGACAAAGGTATACTGTTTGATTCTCATAAGGAATATTACGCTCCAGGAACCTGGGTTACTTAAATAAATAATAAGGAATATTCATAATATATTATAAAATCATATAATCATTTACGATTTAGATTATTGTTCAGAAATATTTTTCTAATTTCATAATTATGTTTTTTTCTATATAGCTTGCTACGTATATTTTACTATATATGTTTGTTCCATGCAATAGTTTTATACTTATTAGCATTTATATTGTAAGCAGCTTCTATGCATTTTTAATAACTGCTTTTTTTAGGGGTAGGCTCAATTTATTGGGCAGTTTTTTCAACCAAATTAGACTTTTTTTTTAGGCCTTCTTCCATTGTCTTTTTTTTTTTGTTTTGCTGTCATTTGTTTAGGCAGTATTTATATTTATCTGCTTCATAATATGTAGCTGCTCATATATATCTATATAGGCTCAATTTATTGGGCAGTTTTTTCAACCAAATTAGACTTTTTTTTTAGGCCTTCTTCCATTGTCCTTTTTTTTTTGTTTTGCTGTCAATTGTTTAGGTAGTATTTATATTTATCTGCTTCATAATATGTAGCTGCTCATATATATCTATATATGTTCTACTCATATTTATTGTACATATTTTTTCAGCAAATTATACTTTTTTTTTACATCTTCTTCCATTTGATTTTTTTTAATCAGTTGTTTTACGTTTTCATTGAGTTTTATGCATTTTTCCCCTCCTTTCAGATTATTTCTATGCATTTTTTTATTTTGGCCTTAGTCATGAGTCGAGCTTATTTTAATACACTATTTTTGAGTTTTTTTCTTCATTCTCAGCCCTTGATGTTTTACATTTTTCAGTTATCCTTATTTTTATTTTTACTAATGCTTTGTGTTTGTAGATATGCCAAGCCATAGGAGACGCAATCTTTCTCAGCGTTCCAATAGCTCTAGGGTTCAGCATGCTTACAGACTGCGCGAAACCAGAGGACAGAATATTCGAAGATTGCGTGCACAGTCCGCGCGTCAAGCCGCTGTGCGGTCGTTAGAGACACCTGATCCCATCCATTCTCGCTTACAGGCGCATTCAGAAATATATTCTTCTACTCGGAGGAATACTAGAACAAATAATTTTTTCAGCAGCGTTTGGTCTTCTATGGAAAATGCAGGTTTTAATTATTCTGTTGCTGTTGAATACTTTAAGCACCCTTTAATTTCCCTTGGGATGATGGACACTACATGCAGGTTTTGTTAGGGCCTTAAGATGGAAAGATGAGTCTTCTGGAATGTGCTGTTCAAACGGGAAAGTCCGTTTGCCATTAATTGACTTACCTCCCGAGCCACTTCGCAGCCTATTATCTGGAGAGAATTCTGATTCAGTCCATTTTTTGCGTAATATTCGCAAATATAATTCCTGCTTTCAAATGCCATCATTTGGAGCTGAAAACCAAACCCACTCTGTTACTTTTCCAACCACATTTTCTATCCAAGGCCAGGTCTACCACAGAATAGGTTCACTTATGCCATCTGAGAACCAGCCAAGTAGATTTCTTCAGATCTATTTTGTGGGCAATGATGATGATGATGATGATGATATTCAGACTGATCGAAGATGCCAGCAAATACATGGAGTACGTCGTAATATTGTACAGGGTTTGCAGCGCATGTTGCACCAACACAATCTACTGGTTCAACAGTTTAAAACTGCACTTGAAAATCTCCCCAGTGATGCATACAGAGTTGTTGTAAATGCTGATCGGACACCTCCTGGTCAACATCCTAGACGGTATAATGCTCCTACAGCTAATGAGGTTGCGGTTGTCTTAGCTGGTAATCAGTTTGGCTCACGTGACATTGTTTTACATCAGCGAGATAATTTGCTGAAACATGTTAGCGACACACATCGCTTTTATGATGCCCTTCAATATCCTTTAATTTTCTGGAAAGGCCAAGAAGGATATTCTTTTCATATTCCTCAGATCGACCCAAACACTAGACAGCCTTTGTCAAGTAAAGTGTCTTCTATGGATTTTTATGGCTATTTTATTATGGTTCGCCGAAATAGTCCAAATGTCATTGTTCAATTTGGCCAGCTCTTTCATCAATTCCTGGTCGATATGTATGCTAAGGTAGAAAGTGAACGTTTGCGCTATCTTACGCTTCTCCAGAGAAACTTGCGTGCAGAGAGTTATATTCATTTGCGCAATGCCCTGTCAACTGATGCAAATATTAACCCTAATAGCTTGGGTCAAAGGATCATTTTCCCATCAAGTTTTGTCAATAGTCCCAGGTATTTGGCGGAATAAACGCAGGATGCTTTTTGTTATGTTCGGCAAATTTGGGCGTCCAGATCTTTTTATTACTTTTACAAGTAACCCCTCTTGGGAAGAGCTATCTGCAGCGTTGCTACCAGGACAAAAACAGCTGGATAGACATGATATCACAGCTCGGATTTTTCGGCAAAAATTAGTTAAATTTATTGGGGCTCTAACAAAAGGCCAATTGTATGGAGCAACAGTTGCGTGGATGTATTCTGTTGAATGGCAGAAAAGGGGACTCTCTCATACTCACATATTAGTTTGGCTAGCAAATAAGCTCCGTCCCACTCAGATAGACTCTGTTATATGTGCTGAGTTTCCAGATCCTATTACATGCTGTTTGTTTTTAGACTAAATTGATACACTTCAAGTTAGCATTTTTTCATGCTTCAAAAGTTAAGATTATATTTTTAACGTTTCATAATACTTTTCAAATTAAAGCCGGAAATAATATTGCTTTTTCCCATCCTGCAGGTCTACATTACACTGCAACATGCTATCATAACTCTGGCTTTTGGCATTGATATTTATATAATGTGAAAGTACTGTTTGCTACCTTAAGCTCTGGAGAGATTATAATGTGTCTACAGATCCATCATGTGGAAATCACACCATAGTGAAAATGCATTTAGCTGGTAGCAATGTATCACATTTGTAGACATGTGGTGCGCTTACAGTAAAAGCAGTCGCTACCTACCCACCATGGTTATCATTGCCTGCTTCATTTATGATTTTTAGAATTGCATTATTTTTATGCATATTATTTTTAAAAATTTGTGCTAGCAAGACATGTAATATTGTTAAGTTAATGTAATATTAACAGAAACTTTACCAACCCGTGAAGCGTTAGCTCCTGTCTTTTACCGCTGGGGGCAGCACTGTTAGAGCTAATAAATGCTTTCGATTGGTGCTTACTTTTACATGCTGTTTGTTTTTAGACTAAATTGATACACATCAAGTTAGCATCTTTTCATGCTTCAAAAGTTAAGATTATATTTTTAACGTTTCATAATACTTTTCAAATTAAAGCCGGAAATAATATTGCTTTTTCCCATCCTGCAGGTCTACATTACACTGCAACATGCTATCATAACTCTGGCTTTTGGCATTGATATTTATATAATGTGAAAGTACTGTTTGCTACCTTAAGCTCTGGAGAGATTATAATGTGTCTACAGATCCATCATGTGGAAATCACACCATAGTGAAAATGCATTTAGCTGGTAGCAATGTATCACATTTGTAGACATGTGGTGCGCTTACAGTAAAAGCAGTCGCTACCTACCCACCATGGTTATCATTGCCTGTACCACGCGTACTAGGGATGATTAAAAAAAAAAGGATGCAAGACCGAATACAAATAATTACATTATGTGTGGTTTCAGTTACATTTTGGCTATCTTCAGACAAAGGTACTGAATACATTCAGTAATTTTGTCTTTATATGGCAACAATGCTGTTACTGAAACATCACACATATATTATATATATATTTTTTTATTTGGTCTTGCTTTTTTGGTATTTTTAAAATTGCCCTTGACTATTAGAAAATTATGCAAATTTCCTTTTTATTTTTTATACCATTTTAAAAATCATATTCTTTTGTTAAAATATCCAATTTCCCACACTTTTCTAAAACTGCAACAATAACTAATACAAAATTCTTCCAAGTCCAGGTATTTCAATATTGCAGAAATATATTACATTTATAAAAGTTGCTTAACTATTTAGATATGTAAATGCCGGATTAGGTGCCCTTTAAAATGTTTGCTCTGGCTGTTTCTTCTTGGACAGCCGAGAGTGAAGTGGACAAAGTGAAATTTTCAGGTTGTGCCGACCATTTTCCTTTATTCAAACTAATCATTAGATTTTTTTTTAATTTTTAAGAATAAAAGCCCAGTTTGGTTACTTGCACTCACTGGAGGGGTTTGTTGGAATTTTTCAAGAATCAGGAGCCATTGGGGCAATTTTTTTTTTTTCAGAACAAAGTGTCTGAATCTGCATTCGATGATCCCGGGTCATGGTTTTTAAAAATTAACAGTTTAGACCACTCCTCCAAACAGCACTCTATTCATTATATGTGTTTGTGAAATGGATCCTATATTTCAGATTTTTTTACAAGCATTTTCGATATTGCTGTTTGCAATTTATCTCCATTTTGCTGAAAGAAAATTCATTACATTGAGTTTACAAACAGTTGGGGCCTCTATTCATTCACGAGTAAACCTCGCTCGAACACTACCCAGGCGAAGCCGGGTCCAGTCGGGTAAAACCCGGGCGTTGCCCGGGCCATTCGGCTAGTATATATCATATCATAGAAAAATATATTTTTAAATATTTCAAAACTCCAGACACGCTCTCTCTCTTTCTCTATGAACACTTCCACGTCCAGGTCACGTCCATCATCCAGAAGATGACTCAGCCCGGGGGATCCTGCTAGGCTGATGATCGTCGGGAAGCTTTTATCACCCTGCGAGATGTAGTTAAGCCTTCCCAGATCCCTGCCCAGCTGGTTGTCAAGTCCAAGAGGTGGTCATCCAAGTCGATATGACATATGGCATCACATGTTCCCTTTGCAATAGGCAGGGGAATAAACGCGCCAATTGTCCAAGGAAGACTGGCCATCAGGAGTTGTTGCTCCCTGTTGATTCCTTCGCTGCGCGACCGCTGGAGCAAGCCGCCCTCCACTTCGAACGCCCCTCCTGTTGCAGCACGACCACGGCTACTGTAGAACCTCCTCTCAGAGATACAGAGAGAACAGAAGAGGCGGTCGACCTGACTCTTCTTCCACCCGAAAAGCAAGGAACCTAAGGTACCCGAATCTTCACAATAACGGCACACTAAGCTGAGATTCAGTTGGACGTTCTCCTGAAGAATGAAAAGGTGCCCACAGTAATCGCTTGTGCCTTGGCGAGGGAAAATATCCAGGCGCTTACGCGCAATGGAAAGAGGAACAGGCTCTTCATCCGATCAAGCGCCGAACAGAGAAAGGAATTACTATCCTGGCCAGCGAGCTAATGGCTCTTACAGGGGAAACTAGCAGTACCCTGTACAAGAATCTCTCATTTACTAGGAACTCTGCTCGGCAACCCAAATTAATTTCTGAGTTGCGACCCCGAACACGCGTGGCCGCATGACTAACGTCCGTGTTCATCGGCAGCATATTCTATGGTTCGGCAAGATTTCTGTCATCGACTTCACCGTCCAGGGAGTCTCCATGACGTGCGTCAACGCCCACGTCGACGACCCCAGTCGCGAAGACGCAGGCAAGGCCTTATCCCACGATGGTCGTAGCAGGCACAACGATGGCGCTGTAGCCGCGGCAGAGGTTTTCTACGTCACATCCAGGGACATGATGTTGGTCTCCTGAAGGAAGCAAATTTTAATTGCATGCTCCTTGACTAAACAGTATGGTTGAATTATCGGGCGAAGAACAGTGATGCCACGTGTGTTCAGGGTCGCAACTCGGAAGTGCATGCCCCTGAAGAGCGAAGCCGCCAGCTCCAGACCATCGCCGCTCTGGCGTGTGAAGAAGGTGCGTGGATCCTCGACGATCTGTACATCTTCGAGGAGTTGACTGGCATTCGGTTCAACAGAAGCCCTCGCGGAGCTCCTGGACCAAGCCGACCTCGTCGACGTCGCTACCTTCTGCATGCTGCACTGAAGCACATCTGAACGCAATCATCGGAAGTCGAGTCGACGTGTGTCGTCTAGACTGAATCCTACTTCCACCAAGCTTCTGAGACCGCGTCACCAATACCAAACTATCGACAACGCCTACTCGGACCACCGTGCTGTCCTGATCCAAGTGGGAGAACCAGCTCCTACAAGACTTCCTTGCATCGGCAAGCTGCCAGGATCAGACCTGTTCGTCAATCAAATGGAAACTTTCTTCGATTAAATTTTGGAGGACCTCGCAAATCGTTCGCCCCCATGTTATGGAACAATGGACCGGGATCAAGGCAGATCTGGTCGTGTAGATACGGTCACTAGCGCCTTCCGTCACCGATTCCGGCGGTGGATAGTTCGAGAGCAAGCCACTTCTTTCTAAGGCGGAAACTAGAGGGCGACACTGCCCGCTCTAATTACGTATCCTTCCGTGTCGAACCTCGGGCCTTCCCTCCGAGCCAGACATTGATCTCCTTGTACCTACACCGACGACAACGGAACGTCATATCCAGAGGGCAGTTAAGACCTTTCCTTATGGAGCGCTTAAGCATTTGCTTTGCACAACCTCCTAGCTTGGCGGAAGCCTTCGCCAACTTCATGCTGAAGTGACCTTCTTGGAGTTAGACGAGTGGGACTAGCTCTTTCACGCCGACATCCCCCGCTTCCAGATAGCGACTCATTCACCGCCTGCCAAACGGCCGTGCCTATGAATGGTATGAATTACCTTGCGAATTTGTCAAGACCTTTTTGAAGGTTTTTTTTCGCTGAGATTGTTTAGAAAATTTTCTATGCTTTTCGGCTCCGCGGGGCCTCTTCCCCATCTTCAAGACGCAGCAAAGTCATCCCGCTGCCGAAGTCGTACTATGGTTCAGGTCTACAGGCACTCTGGCCAATCAGCCTCCCAACGACTGACTACAGGATCCTCAGCGGCGTACTCATGGGCCATCTGCGTCGTCATCTTCCAGACTTTGTGTATAAATGCCAGACGTACGCAGTTTAGGAATGGTCATCCTCCTGGAGCATTGTGCAAGTGTCTGGCAAGGTCTCCTGGGCGTCGAGACATGACACGCCGCTGGCTGTCATCTCGCTAGAAGTCGGCGTTTGACTGTCTAAACAACAACTACCTATGCGTCCTGTTGGAGAGGTTGAGCATGCCGTCTGCCTAACTCGGGTTAGTTTCTATCCTCTCTGAAGAAGCAGACTCGCCATCCGGGTCGGAGATGTTCACACCAGGGCCTTTCTTCTCAGGGTGAGAGAGGGCTGCCTCCTGAGTGCCGCCTTCTTCAGAATTAGAGTTAGGATTCTGATAGATTCTCCTCTAGGAATCTAGTGGACGTCCGAATCGCTGACTGTCCCGGTCTGCACGATCTCTGCCCGAAACGCCGTCGTCTCCCAGGCCTCCCACCTGATGGGGCTGCTGGAGCGAGCCATTGAGAGGTGGTCTCCCTTCGCCCGCGGCCTTTCATTGATGGGTCGGGCCGGAGTGGCCAACAACTTGGTCGTAGTATTCATTTTGCATCACCTCCACGGCTACATTCCAACTGAAACCACCATCGACTGGCTGCAGGTTCGGCAGGCGCGCTTCGTGTGGGGGAATGAGCCGGATCTCGTTGGCTTTCCGTGGGCATCGTGGCTCGTCTGAGAGGGGTTGGCCTGATGGACAAAGCGGGCCAGCTTCGGCTCGCCTCCTTAAAGGGGATCCAGGCTTATCTTGGCTAGTTAGAAGCCCGGCGTGGCTGGCCTTGGTGGCTTCTGGCGTCTGGCTCTCACTGAGAAGGAGGAAACTATTAATCCTCTGGGAGTCCGTGTCCAGCGTCTTTGAGCTGGATCACTGGGTTCTGCACTCCGCCAGCCTGAGGTCTCTGCGTCTTCAACAGATTCTTGCAGCCAACAACCTGCTGGATCCCGAGCGCTGGCTACAAGAGACTTCTCCAATGGTGATCCTGCCGTAGTGCGCTCAACGCGTCCTGCGCTTTTGGACGCGCGGCACCTAGCGTTTTTTTCGGCTTTACTGCAGAAAAAGCCAGCTCCAGCTATTATGCGGAGCACGAGGCTGAGGCCATCGTCCAGCGGGGATCGGAGACGGCCATCACCCGCCTCACCAGCCAAAGTACGCGCCGGGCACTAGACTTGGCACAACTGCAGGGGCATCCTGTTGGAGAGATGGCTGCGCTGCAGACCCCCACCGTAGATGTACCCCGCTTCTTCCCCTGGGCCGAACTGCGTCGTAATTGCTTCTCGGGGCACGACGCAGATATTGCCCAACGGCTGGCCCTCCACGCCTATACCATAATGCCCATCCTGCTTCGGGGCGTGCAACTGTGCCGCTTTTGGCTCCAGCGACGGGTCGCTCACCTACAGATATTGGAGTTGCCGAAAAGTGTGACATCTGCTCCAGGAGGTACTTGCCTCCTGAGACGTGCAGCTGGATCTGTAGACCTGGTCTTTCGCGTCGGCCTCCATCCTGAGGCAATGAAGACAACAGCAGTGACGAAGATTATCTTCTACAAATACTTTGGTCTTGAGGGCAATGCCAACCACCTCATTGACCTGTTCTCTCTACGGGGGATGAACTCGGGCGCTCCTTCAAGACGGGGTCTTTTCCGCTGGGAATACACGGGTGAAGACTTTGTATATATATATATTGTCGCGCGCTGACCCTTCCGTATTCTTCGCGACGACGCCGCTTCTTCCTTCGTTGATCACCTACCCCGGGCTCCCGTTGCTCTCCCTCTGCAGCTGTACCCTGCAGAGCATCCAAGGACGTCTGAGAATCACCGCTCAAGTGGAACTCCTTTCCTCTGGCAGTATCTCTCGGCCTTACCACTTGTGGGGGGACACGAGAGACTTACCAGAAGAGTAGCAGCAGCGATGGCGAGAGTAACAACAGCAACTGGCTCCGAGACTTCAAACACTACTTTATTGTCATTTCTACTACACATTACCTAAAACTAGAATAACATTCAATGGGTATATACAATTATTTATACTCCAGAGCCAACATGAACATCTATTTACAACTATTTTGCTCCAGGAAATAGGACCACGGCAGTCGGTGATATCCACACTAGTTCCAGACGGAAACAGGCGAAGGCGCCATCTATTGGCGGAGGTTGTAGGTGTTTTGAGGCCTTATACGCGACGCTATATATATGTGATAATCTGTATATAGCAATATGTAACCCCACCACAATCTATGCAATGTATTGTCAAAAGATTTAATAAAAGTTAGGCTTCGCGAAAAGGGAAATAACAATTAACAGGATTGCATCATCCAGGAAGTAAAGGTCACTGCCCTGGACCTATAAAACCTAAGTTCAAAGGCCTTCTTCTTCCTGGAGGATTGCAATCATGGCGACAATGGAGGTACTAAGCCAATCACAATTAAGCATGACAAATCAACAACCAATCACCTTTAAGCATGACCAACTGATAGCGAATCATCAGAGAGCACGTGGAAGGATCTCCACCAATGAGAAGCCGAGAGAGTTAATAACGATGATCTCGGACAAGAAGTAAAAAAAAATGTAGGTGACCGTGCTACAAGCAAGGTGTGCTCAACATAGGCTCCAACCAAGGTAGTGTCCGCTCCATCATGTGAAAGGCCAAATACCTCCTCCAGTCTCATCATTCTCCCTTTCGCAAGGTCTTATTTTCTATCCCAGCAAGGTGTGCTCGTTCTTCCCCTGTGGAAAACCACCATTCGACCAAGACTGCGCCATCAATCACCAATCCAATCAAATCCACCCAACCACACCAATTCACCAGGACTCAACAGGATCCGACATAGACTCGCCAGGATCCGACACAATTCAACAGCAATCCGACAGAGAGTCAAAACGATTCCTACATATATATAACTGACTTATTGATCAAATTGTGGTTCGCCTTGCTAAGGCGTGTACTCAGACATGCATGGTTCAATCTTTGAGACAAGCATATGACTACTGGAAAGATAAACCAGGCATCCTTCGCGAGTCTTCACCGCGAGACGCCTATATATATGTATATTTATCGATTATGTTAAATATTTATCATATACATATAGTTTTATTATATTATATAATCTCATTCATTCAATTTTATATTCAGCCATTTTTTAATTTCATAAACGATGTTATGCAAGTAGTTTTAATCTCCAATCTTTCTCTCTTTCTCTCTCTTAACTATTTATCTCAATACTTCAAATTCCTTCGCATACAAATTATCTTTGATTTGTAATTCTCAAGGAATTTTTATCATGTTGTACGATCAATAGTATATATTTTTGTGCAAATATTTATATATCATATATATAAGAATTGATATTATATCTTATTTGGTAAATATAATGTAAATTAAAGTAAAATACAGAGACTAGCGCGGCTCCTGTCTTAAACAGAAATGGTTGTAAAAAAGACCACATAGCTGTGCTACCACGGTAATAGGTTGTACAGGATTGTCTCGACAATTGTGTGGGCGAGGTTGGTAGAACTTAACTGGCGATGTCTCTCTATAAGAACATATATAAAAGTTGCAAAATTCTACAATTTCTCACTACGTCAAAAAAGACCAAACGTGGGAATTGTGAAAGGGGAGATTGAGTAAAAATAGACAAATTGGTGTTTCCCTTTAATGGGCGGTTGTGTAAGTATTGTTACCTGAATTTTAACTTTCCGAACTCTTATAACAACACACTATAATATATATAAAATATTGATATATATACTACTTTGCAAATATTAGCAAATCTTTGCGTTAAATAAGTTTCTTATAAACTTAGAAAGATATTGTGTAGATATTGGATGAAATGTGATAGATTCAATAAAAAATAATTCATTCACCATAAATCTATTTTTGACCATCGATTAATACCGTTTCGTGCGGTTTATGCAGAGTATGATCGAAATAGAATTTATAAAGATGGACCAATATCTCGAAATATTTTTGCATTTTCTCTTTATCGCTGCAGTTCTCTATGTTCACTTTTAATCTCCTCACCTCATGGTCCCATAAGACCAAGTATAAGTACCAAGTATAAAAATTGTGATAAAGTTTTTTTTTAACTCACTTACATACTACACGCATGCCTTGTTATTGAGAGAGGGGAATATTGAAAATCAAAACGTTGTCCAAAATTGCCGGATCAAATTAAATAGGGTTATTTTAAAATAACAAATTTGATATTCCATCACTCATTACATAACTATGAAAAATTGCCCATTAATTTTGATGGAAAAATAATTCAACCATCATAAACTGTTAAAATTTTGAGAGTTATTTTGAAAATCATAGACAAAGGAATAAGATTAATTTTGGAACACATGTTGACAAAATAATTATGAAAGCTACGAAACTTAAGAATATATTATTCTCATTATGTGCACGTACTTGGGGCATTGATACTCGGCGTAGATTGATCTTATATAAAGCTATGATAAGCTCTACAATAAGCTATGCATCAATTATTTGGTTTCCTTTTATCACTGCAGCAAAAAGATCTAAGTTGAATTCTATAAAATATCAAATTCTTATTAGATGCATTCATGCTTATAGGACTTCATCTTCTTACATCACACATTTACTAGCGAAAACTCCTTTACTGTCCGATTATCTTGAATTATCACAAACAAAGTATAATATGACAAATTCTCTCACAGATCAAACACTCAAAAAACCCCTTCAAAAATAATTATATAAACTATATCTGGATCAAAAATTTAAGTTTTATCTTTCTCAATCTAATGAACTGTTCAAGAAATTATTTCCAATTGTTGTCCCAAATTTCATTTCTTCTGATAAATTCACTACTTTATTCTTAACCGGCAAAGGACCCTTCTTAAGTTTTCTATTCAAACTGAATGTTATCAATGATCCAACATGTGAATGCCGCTTAGATGTTGAATTACCAGAGCATCTTCTTTTAACTTGCCCTCTGACTAATCAAATTGTATGTAGATACTTTGAAACATTACCAAATTCTCTTTGTGTATATACTCTATCTTATGAGAACTTTGTTAAGTTTAGAACTATTTGTACAATAATTTACAAAACACTACTAATCCATCGTGTAAATAATTAATCATATATAGGTAAATAATACTAGCACAGCACAATAGTCCTTTGGACTTCGTGTTTTTTGTAACAATAAATAAATAAATCACTCAAAAATCGGTATATAAATGTATCAGACATGACGTAGCCACGCAATAATACTTGAAACAAAAGCGATAAAAACGTGGTGATTTTCTTTTATTGGTAAAATACAAGCTTTCAGGCAAGAATTCCCTTCCTCAGGTTACAACTGGGCAGGAAAAAAAAGTGCCAATTTTATAAGCGGAAAAAGTAAGAGAAATTTACATGCTATGAAAAAGGTAAGGGAAATTTACATGCTATGAAAAAGTAAAAACCAAGGGATTTACATATTTACAGGTGAATGGAGAATATTTTAAAAAAATATGGACATGAAAAATAAAAAGAGAAAAAGGTACGAAAGGACGCAAAGCATGAGAACACGGTAGAGCGGAATAAAAGACAAGAAGATACAGTAGGTAAATAGTTCAGCTGGGGGGAATGGCGGGGTAAAACACGGAGTACTGGGGGTGGGAGGTCGATTTTTCTGCTAAAACTGGGCGTGCAGTGTGAGCCCAAAGATTCAAGGACCAAGCGCTGATACTTGTTCCCGACGCCCTTGTAAACGCATACAGCGCTGTCCAAATTGAACGAGTGGCGAAATTCTGTGATGTGTTGGCATAAGAGAGACTTGCGGTCGTTGGTGCGTATGTTGCGGCTGTTTTCAGATAATCTGGTGCAGATAGATCGACCAGTTTCTCCGATGTAACACTGTTCGCAATCGAGACAGGGGATTTTGTAAATTGCGTTGGTGGCGGTTAGAGGATTAGTTTTAATCGAACTTTTTGTAATCGGATGGCGTATGGAAGTATAGAGGAAAGGGGTATTATTTAAATAGGTACGTATCCCGAATTTGCGTAAAAAGAAAGAAATATCGGAATTCCTGGCCGAAAACGGGAGAACACAAAGGTCTTTGTAGGGGGGAGGGACTGTTTTGGTGGAATTAGGAGAGTAAAAATGATGACGGATAAAATCATGAGGATAACCGGCGGATGAGAGATGATTATATACAATACGTTTCTCATTCTTTTTGAAACAGTCGAGGGAACAAGTGAGTGTAAATTCGCTTGGAAATGGTTTTAACAGTGGTGATTTTGTGGGAAATCGGGGCGTGGGACTTGAAATGTAGGTAGGAGGGGGCGGAATTTGGTTTACGGTAAATGGTTGTGTGGAAGGTGTGTTCGGTATTTACAATTAAAACATCTAAAAACGGGATGCAATTAAATTGTGACGGGTTGTGTGTAAAACGAAGATCAGGATTATAAGAATTTAAAGCATTAAGAATGGGGAGGTGGTCTGTGTCGCAGTGGAGGCAGAAAATGTCGTCGACGTACCGTGACCACAACTCGATCCCCAGGTAGTTTTGGGACAAAATCCAGCGGTCCAAGTTGGACATAACAATCTCGGCCGCGACTGTGGATAAAGGACTGCCCATTTGAGATCCCCTCGTCTGTATGAAGAAACTGCCGTGGAATTCTAGGGTGTTCAAGGCGAGGCAAATATTGAACAAATCTAAGATAACTTGTTGCTCGTTGGTGGGGAATGTAGAAGAAAGCAGAAGTTGTTTGAGGCCTTCAATAATCAGGGAATGTGGAAGACATAAAAATAGTGAGGTCACATCAAAGGTTGACATGGCAAGACAGTCGGATCGGGGAATGTTTCTTAACCTGGAGATAAAGTCAGTAGATAAAGTACATCGGAGAAACTGGTCAATCTATCCGCACCAGATTATCTGAAAACAGCCGCAACATACGCACCAACGACCGAAAGTCTCTCTTATGCCAACATATCATAGAATTTCGCCACTCGTTCAATTTGGACAGCGCTGTATGCGTTTACAAGGGCGTCGGGAACAAGTATCAGCGCTTGGTCCTTGAATCTTTGGGCTCACACTGCACGCCCAGTTTTAACCGAAAAATCGACCTCCCACCCCAGTACTTCGTGTTTTACCCCGCCATTCCCCCCAGCTGAACTATTTACCTACTGTCTCTTCTTGTCTTTTACCGCTCTATCGTGTTCTCATGCTTTGCGTCCTTTCGTACCTTTTTCTCTTTTTATTTTTCATGTCCATAGTTTTTTAAAATATTCTCCATTCACCTGTAAATATGTAAATCTCTTGCTTTTTACTTTTTCATAGCATGTAAATTTCCCTTACCTTTTTCATAGCATGTAAATTTCTCTTACTTTTTCCGCTTATAAAATTGGCACTTTTGTTTCCTGCCCAGTTGTAACCTGAGGAAGGGCATTCTTGCCTGAAAGCTTGTGTTTTACCAATAAAAGAAAAGCACCACGTTTTTATCGCCTTCGTTTCAAATATAAATGTATATGCAACATAAAGTTGCGGAAGGAAGATAATCATGTACCTAAAGAGGCACCTCTCTCTTCAAATATGTATCAGAACAGTGCATTATGTTATCTCCCTAGTAAAATCCTTTACTACTAGTGAGGATGAAGAATGAACCAGAGCACAAGTTTCCTACTGCAAGGTGTTATGAAATCGAAGCCACCCCTGTACTGATGAAGGCCAGTCCGAAACCATGATATACAGGTTGTCCTTTTGTCTGAATTTGTCAAAACTGGTGCAGTAGCTCATTCTTTATCATCACTAGTAAGGTTTTTTTTACCAGGGTGATAACATAATGGATCGTTCTTATGCATATTTAGAGAGAGAGATGCCTCTTTCGGTACACATTTATATATATTACATTCTTTTTTTTTTGATGGTCAATATTTATTTTCTGATTTTGAATACATGAGTATTTTTGTCATTGTTGGGCAGTCATGGCCCTTTCTTGAAAATAGAATGAAGCCGATTGAATATAAAGAATTAGACATTGTGGTTCTGTCAAGACCTTGAAAATAGAATAAAGCCGATTGAATACATGAGTATTAGATATTGTGGTGCAATCTTGACTTCTTGAAAATAGAATAAAGCCGATTGAATATATAAGTATTAGACATTGTGGTTCTGTCAATACCTTGAAAATAGAATGAAACCGATTGAATACATGAGTATTAGATATTGTGGTGCAATCTTGACTTCTTGAAAATAGAATGAAACCGATTGGATATATGAGTTTTAGATATTGTGGTGCAATCTTGACTTCTTGAAAATAGAATAAAGCCGATTGGATACATGAGTATTAGATATTGTGGTGCAATCCTGACTTCTTGAAAATAGAATAAAACCGATTGGATATATGAGTTTTAGATATTGTGGTGCAATCATTACTTCTTGAAAATAGAATAAAGCCGATTGGATATATGAGTTTTAGATATTGTGGTGCAATCTTGACTTCTTGAAAATAGAATAAAGCCGATTGAATATATGAGTTTTAGATATTGTGGTGCAATCTTGACTTCTTGAAAATAGAATAAAACCGATTGGATATATGAGTATTAGATATTGTGGTGCAATCTTGACTTCTTGAAAATAGAATAAAGCCGATTGGATATATGAGTTTTAGATATTGTGGTGCAATCTTGACTTCTTGAAAATAGAATAAAACCGATTGGATACATGAGTATTAGATATTGTGGTGCAATCTTGACTTCTTGAAAATAGAATAAAGCCGATTGAATATACGAGTATTAGACATTGTGGTGCAGTCATTACTTCTTGAAAATAGAATAAAGCCGATTGAATACATGAGCATTAGACATTGTGGTGCAGTCATTACTTCTTGAAAATAGAATAAAGCCGATTGAATACATGAGCATTAGACATTGTGGTGCAGTCATTACTTCTTGAAAATAGAATAAAACCGATTGGATACATGAGCATTAGACATTGTGGTGCAATCTTGACTTCCAGAAAATAGAATAAAACCGATTGAATATATGAGTATTAGACATTGTGGTGCAGTCATTACTTCTTGAAAATAGAATAAAGCCGATTGAATACATGAGCATTAGACATTGTGGTGCAGTCATTACTTCTTGAAAGTAGAATAAACCGATTGAATACATGAGTATTAGATATTGTGGTGCAGTCATTACTTCTTGAAAGTAGAATAAAACCGATTGGATACATGAGCATTAGACATTGTGGTGCAGTCATTACTTCTTGAAAGTAGAATAAAACCGATTGGATACATGAGCATTAGACATTGTGGTGCAATCTTGACTTCCAGAAAATAGAATAAAACCGATTGGATACATGAGTATTAGATATTGTGGTGCAGTCATTACTTCTTGAAAATAGAATAAAGCCGATTGAATACAAGAGCATTAGACATTGTGGTGCAGTCATTACTTCTTGAAAGTAGAATAAAACCGATTGGATACATGAGCATTAGACATTGTGGTGCAATCTTGACTTCCAGAAAATAGAATAAAACCGATTGGATACATGAGTATTAGATATTGTGGTGCAATCTTGACTTCTTGAAAATAGAATAAAGCCGATTGAATATATGAGTATTAGACATTGTGGTGCAGTCATTACTTCTTGAAAGTAGAATAAAACCGATTGGATACATGAGTATTAGATATTGTGGTGCAATCTTGACTTCTTGAAAATAGAATAAAGCCGATTGACTACATGAGTATTAGATATTGTGGTGCATTCTTGACTTCTTGAAAATAGAATAAAGCCGATTGAATACATGAGTATTAGATATTGTGGTGCAATCTTGACTTCTTGAAAATAGAATAAAGCCGATTGAATATATGAGTATTAGACATTGTGGTGCAGTCATTACTTCTTGAAAGTAGAATAAAACCGATTGTATACATGAGCATTAGACATTGTGGTGCAATCTTGACTTCCAGAAAATAGAATAAAACCGATTGAATATATGAGTATTAGACATTGTGGTGCAGTCATTACTTCTTGAAAATAGAATAAAGCCGATTGAATACATGAGCTTCAGACATTGTAGTGCAGTCATTACTTCTTGAAAGTAGAATAAAACCGATTGGATACTTGGGTATTAGATATTGAGATATTGTGGTGCAGTCATTCTTTCTTGAAAATAGAATAAAACCGATTGGATACATGAGTATTAGATATTGTGGTGCAATCTTGACTTCTTGAAAATAGAATAAAGCCGATTGAATATATGAGTATTAGACATTGTGGTGCAATCTTGACTTCTTGAAAATAGAATAAAGCCGATTGAATACATGAGTATTAGATATTGTGGTGCAATCTTGACTTCTTGAAAATAGAATAAAACCGATTGGATACATGAACATTAGACATTGTGGTGCAATCTTGACTTCCAGAAAATAGAATAAAACCGATTGGATGCATGAGTATTAGATATTGTGGTGCAGTCATTACTTCTTGAAAATAGAATAAAGCCGATTGAATACATGAGCTTCAGACATTGTAGTGCAGTCATTACTTCTTGAAAGTAGAATAAAACCGATTGGATACATGAGCATTAGATATTGTGGTGAAGTCATTCTTTCTTGGAAATAGAATATAAACGATTGGATACATGAGTATTAGATATTGTGGTGCAGTCATGACCTTCTTGAAAAATGAACAAAAACAACTCAAGAGAGAGATATATATCTCTATATTTGTTTCAATTAAACTTATATAAATCCATATAAAGTTATATAATCCATAATGTTTGCAGATTTGTAGATTTAACTAAATTATGATGATTATTTATCAAAAGTAAGATTTTCTACCTATTAATTGCGCACAAGTCAAAGTTAGTTTTATCATTTATCTACAACATATATATTAGGAGAATAGATAAAATGATAATTGTTTAATGTAGAAAATTAGGAAAGACAAAATTCAGGATGACACGGCAATTTATTTGAGACAAGAATAATGATAATTAATATTGATTTTATTCAACTTATCGAGTATTTTTCAAGGGACCGGGAAAAATGTTCACTTTATCGAGAGATTCAAATTTACGAGTTTCAAATTATCAAAATATATCTATTATTTTTTATATATGTTATATTCAAATGACATTTATGTAGGGATAATTTTATTGTTAATTTTCATTCTGATGTATTGTATACATTTGATCATTAATAAATTATTATTTAGGTATTAAAACTGCCTTTTTGTTCAAAGACAGCAACGTTTGAACGGGTACAGCTAGGTGGAGCAGATAATCAAACATAAAGTTATCTTGCCAAGTATAGATTTAGTAGGGATTGGATGTTTTCTAGAATTGTTTTAACAAATGTTCGTTAGGTAAACTTTCACTAGGGTAAAACCCGGGCGAAGCCGGGTACATCCGCTAGTATATTACATAAATATTTAGGTAATAAAAAGGCATATATTGGATTGAATAAAAATATTAATTGGCAAATATTTTTATTCAATACAATATATGCCTTTTTATTACCTAAAGGGTCAAATATAGATTTCTCTATTTTCAAACATAGTTATATATATTTATAACTAGCCGAATGACTCGGGAAACGCCCGGGTTTTACCTGAGAGCATTTTCCCCCCGAGTTCGTATGTATAAAAAAATGTTTTTTTTATTCAAAAACTATTAGTACCATTATAAATTATGACCCGGCTTCACGCTAGATCTTCCCAAGTGAATGTTTTTGCCCAACGAATAATGCTTGGACTAAAACACTTTATTTTATATAATATATGCTAAAAATCAAAGTCAAGCATTCTAGAATATAGTGATTTAATTCAGAATTTGACAAACAAATAAAAAATAACACAAATATAAAATCTTCTAAAATAAACGATAGTAAACTTTTAAACCATGTGACATAAAATAATTTCAGAAAACTTTAAGATGTTGCCTTAAAAAAAATGTAAAGTTTATAACGATATTTAAAGATTATTACTAAATGCTCTTGTCGCGATTGTGCAGCAGGCTTCCTGCCAAAACCGAAACTTATCTCAGGTACCGCTGTGGGGCGCTGGTTGCGAGTACAATTGGTAAATTTGTAAATAACTCCAAGGATATTGGAAATAGAGACCTGAAATCATTTCACAGCATTTTGTAAATTACTATTATTATGAATTCAACTTTCTGTTTATACTGTAATTTATATTGTTAGTGTGAAAACATGTTTTTACTTCAATTATAAAAATGAGATCATAATAATTCACTACTAATTTAGATACCTACTCTACTCTAGCATGAACTATTGTAAATAGCTTCCCGCGCAATTATCTAGGTCAGATATATAGCGTGTCTAATGAGCAGAACTGGTAATAAATAAATACATGGGGTTATTTTAAAATAACTAATCAGATATTTCATGATTTTAATTATTTTAATTTATATATAGTATGTTTGCATATTATATGACTTCTCCGAACAGTGAATATTATAACGATATCGATGTTTCCATGGAATTAGATTTTCATCAAGGTATTCCTATCTAAGGAAATATTGATTTCTTTTCAAGCTTCTAAACAACCTTTACAGTGGCCTTCAAATGTTGTCATTCTTAGGCTTTGTTTCGATAGTACTAATTCACAGGAATCCTTAGAATAATAGAGTGATAATTGAATTTGGAACAACAGATATCCCCGTTTCCGCGTGTTTAAGGGCCATGTAATTCAGGATGGAGGTATGGCTTTGGTATTATATTGATGGAGCCATAACTTCTCTACTCTCAGCTCCGTACAAATTAGGGAAAAATTGGTCAATAATAGTTACTAGTATTTTTCTATGATAATATTAGAAATTGATTTCAACATCAGTCTCTCAAATTTGCGAATATTAAGCTTTATTTTTTAGTATAAAGCAGCGACAGCCATAATACCTTTCGAAAATCTCTCCTTCATTGAGACACCCAGTTTTAATATAATAATTCTCAGGTAAAGACGGTTACATTCATTGGCGTGAACCCAAGCTTCATCTAATTTAACAATTTTTGCTTCGATTTTTCACTGTCTAAATAATTTTCATAAAGCTTTCAGCATTTTATTTTCCTTTCCCGGATGTGTTTTAGAGATAAAACGTGAACTCTTTTGAAGATTTTTTCCATTTTAGTTTCAGATCTCTCTTTTAAATTCTACAGACACTAGGTTGTCAAATATTCACTCAGGCTGCAATATTTCTTTGCGACAAAGGGTTTGATGACATATTGACCCATTTGTTGGGCCGTAGTTATCGAATACTTCACAGCTCTCTTCGAATTATTTTTCATTTATAAATTTGGAAAACATTAATATTTTTTTTTAATATAAAATAAAAGGATTTAAAAGCGCGAATGTTTCCTTTATACATTTTATAAATATATTTTTTCATCGCAGTAAGGACAGTAGAAGTTCGTTTTATGTATTTAAATCCTTTTATTTTATATGTATAGATGGCGCGTTATTGCTTTGTGTTAATATTTTTTTTGCATATTTTAATTATCTGTGAATTGAAAAATACTTTTTGGGAAAGTTTTAAAAAAGAGAGCCTTTCAAAAAATACGAGAAAAATGTTCGGAATGTTAATTATCTTTATTTCGATATCGTAATGCTAAAGGAGGGTTGGTAAATTGGCGTTTAAATATTAAAAAACAATTACTGCCCACGCCCGCGTGATTCACATTCTACAGCGTTACAAAAGAATTATTTAAAAGTGATTCATCCTCTGAAAATTATAGCTGACCTTGACAAAGCAGGAAAATATGTTTAAAATATATTATTACAAACAGCCTTTGACAAAAAGAGAATGGTGAATCTTTGGTCCATGATTTATTTATTTATTTCAACACACAAAACGCGATATCCCGACTAGGGATAATTGCGTCGATTTACATTTTTTTAAACAGAAACAGTTATAAACATATTATACAAGAAAAATAATAAAAGAAAAAAAAAAGAGAAACAATAATATATATTAGAAACCTGAACCTTTCAGGTTAGAAAGATAATCATAAATATATTTACAAAAATAGTTAAATCTATGATAATTCTCTCTGCTATTTACCAATTGATATAGATCTACAACATTATTTACTGTGTCTGTTGTCTAGCGGTGAAGAAGAGTGGGCATTCCAGCAGTAAGTGTCTCGAGTCCTGGAATTCATTGTCACAATGACAGCTGGAGTCTTCAACCGCTCCAAATTTTGATAAAAAATCCCTTAAAATTTCCCTGGTTCGTTGTAAACTGGGTATTATAAAAATTGGAACGGAAAAATGTGGAATTCCAAACGGGAAAAAGCTTTGGAATGTTTCATTTGTTTTTAGAAATAAATCATCCATTTTTGCATTTAAAAATGATCTAATTATACTTGGAGAGTGTGGTCTAAAGGCATTTTGATCCTCTATCGAAAGTTGAGCCAAATCATATTTAATTATTTTAGATTCAATATAATCTTGGGAAAAGGGATGTTCGCAAGACTATGGACACAGTTGGAAGATGTAGTTTTGTAGGATCTAGTCGCCAAAATAAGAATTTGATATTGAATAGAATTGGTCCATGATAAATTCTATTCCTACACCTTCACACAGGGGATGATTAGTGGATCTTAAAGGAAGCCAAGCCTGAACCATAGATGACTATAGAGTTTCTAGGATAAGGCAAAAGTTTCCTAAGAGGGATTGGATGTAAACATGTATAATAGGATTTCTGAAAAAATTTTAGGAGCGCGTCCAGATAAGTCGCTTAACTGATTGCGACAAATGAAGTATCTATGAATATAGGACAACCTCAGGTGACATGGCAATGCCCGAATTTTGACATTCGATTTCTTCTCCTATAGTTATGATCATAACCCGAACACACATTTTGTGAAGGCGCGGTAAAATATTTACATATGTTTTTTTTAAACAAAGCAATAACGCGCCATCTATACATACAAAATGAAAGGATTTAAAAGCACGAATGTTTATTTTATACATAATACAAACTTCTGCTGCCCTTACTGCGATGAAAATATATATTGGGATGATGAGCCAAGCCCTCCCAATATATTTTTTTCATCGCAGTAAGGGCAGTAGAAGTTTGTATTATGTATAAAAGAAACATTCGTGCTTTTAAATCCTTTCATTATATATTTTTTATCGTTTAAAATTTTCGTTTCATCGGCTTTTATTTTATTGCGCCCAGTCAAAGTCACTCAACCAATTTCGACAAATGTATTTAAATAGAAGACGGCTTCACTGAATTTTGAAGTTTGATTTTGATCGCGAGTTACGGGATTGAGCTATGGATTCAAAAGTAAAATTTTAGTATCTAAAGATCATTTTCAGTAGTTCAACGCAGTTCAGAGATGATAGCTGACATGAGTGTTCATGGAACATTACACACAGGGAACAATATTGAGTACACAGAAGCACTGTGTTCCTGCAGGGAGTGTGAGAATATTCCTGAAACTCTGCGCGGTCTTATAGCAGGTGGCCCATAGCTGGGTGGTGACCGGGTCATTACCTCTGGCAATATTAAATAAAGCAATAACTATCTCACTATATCATAGAATCTCTGGAAAATATTTGTGAGTGTAGAGAATGAGAGACAATTAACAACTTTATTGACTTTTAATCACAACAGCAAAAAAAAATTTTTGATAAATTACACAGAGAGAGAGTTATGAAATAGAAATAATACAACAACAACAACAACAACAACAAAACAACTTTATTAGGGCGTCTTGCCCTGTACAGATTCGCCGTGGAATTACAGACAATATTAAACACAAGAGAAAAGGGAGAGATAGAGTATTTACAATTAAGGTATGGTAAACAGGGTGACTTTTTATTGTGCCCCTGTTCTTCTCTCTTCCACGAGTGCAATTTTATTTACAACCGCTTTTTGATAGTTGAACAGTTCTATTGCCCAACTTTTCTTATCTGAAACAGTTTTTATTAGCTTTATCGAGTTCAAATGCGGTCTAGGAAGACTTTTCAGATCTTTAAATAGAAATAATAAAAAATAGATATATAATTACATCAGCCTCTATCTTCATGGTAATTACATCGGACGATGGCTTCTCTGAAGGGAAGTCTGGATATTAAATCCAGGGTTACAAGCCGCCCTGAGTTTGGACAGACCCTTGCTTATAACGGCGTTTTTGTCCCCAACACGTTCAATCCCTCTAAGTACGAAAATGGATGTATTCATCTTCTCTCTGTGAAGTTTCTTGTAAATCACAATATCAGATTCTGAGAACTAATATTATTCTATTTTCTAAATTATCAAGTACAGTTTCTTAAAGATGGCGTTCTCTATAACAATGGATTGCTCAACCCATTCAAATAAATATGTGTAAAATTTATCGTATATATAAAATCTCTTTGATATATAATTGTGCCATAAAACTAAAGACATAGTATAGCCACGCTTGATAGATTAAAACAGGAAGTAGGTGAATAGCGTGGTAAGTTTCTTTATTCCGCACAACAAGCTTTCGGGCATCAGCTGCCCTTCATCAGGTACAATGCGTGATTAGAAAGAGTGAACCAATATTTATAAGCAGTGAATTAGCATAAAAGAAAACTAACTAAGATCTACTTAAAAATTAAGAAATTTACATATGGAACTAAAGATAAAAGTACGAAATTTCTAAAAAATAAACTAAAAATCTGTATATGACGAATTAAAGGCAAAACACGGGAAAAAAGGATGGAAAGAAGAGAAAACGTAAGTATCTAGGCATAATAAAGGAAAGGAGCAAAATAGGATGTCAGTGGCCAAGTTTAGAAAAAACAGTATATTGAGGGGGGAGATCTATTTTTCTAATAAAACTAGGGATAGAGCTGGACACAAGAGCCTCAAGAACCAAACGTTGATATTTGTTCTTAACATTACTATATACCGGATTACTATCTTCCCTCACGCCAACACCATACAGCACACTTCGAGATAATGCTCAGTCCGCTCCGGCCGTAAATGTGAATAAACAATATATTGATTTTTAAAAACAACAAAAAGCATTAAGAGGCTCCTCTTATTGCTTTTTGTTGTTTTTAATGATCGTGATTTTAAGAGTTTTAATCCTACAATATATTGATTTATTACACAGAAAATAACTAAATATGCAAAGTTAATCTAACCTTTGCGAATACTTATGCGAAGCGCTAATGGTGATTAATTCACTCTAAAAAGGCTAATTGAGATTAATTAATTAAAATCGGAAGAAACTGTACAAGTCAATGCATAAACGAAATAGGAAGCTACCTTCTGGTATATAGTAATGTTAAGAACAAATATCAACGTTTGGTTCTTGAGGCTCTTGTGTCCAGCTCTATCCCTAGTTTTAATAGAAAAATAGATCTCCCCCCTCAATATACTGTTTTTTCTAAACTTGGCCACTGACATCCTATTTTGCTCCTTTCCTTTATTATGCCTAGATACTTACGTTTTCTCTTCTTTCCATCCTTTTTTCCCGTGTTTTGCCTTTAATTCGTCATATACAGATTTTTAGTTTATTTTTTAGAAATTTCGTACTTTTATCTTTAGTTCCAAATGTAAATTTCTTCATTTTTAAGTAGATCTTAGTTAGTTTTCTTTTATGCTAATTCACTGCTTATAAATATTGGTTCACTCTTTCTAATCACGCATTGTACCTGATGAAGGGCAGCTGATGCCCGAAAGCTTGTTGTGCGAAATAAAGAAACTTACCACGCTATTCGCCTACTTCCTGTTTTAATAAAACTAAAGGCAATGAAACTTCAAAATAAGATCATCACATTTGAAATGGCCGACGAAATATATTTAAAAAATTTGGCCTTTGAATATGTTATCTTTCACAGTACTACGCGACTCCACATCTGTCTCAAGAGATGCCTATAAAATATAAATGGCAACAATTAGTAATCTAAAGTTGTTAGAAGAAGACGCGGCGAAAGATCAAGTTTTCCAAGAGTCGTCAGCTGCAAATAACTTCAATTAAAAAAAAACATGCTTGCTTATAGTTCAGCTAGAGTGTAAACTCCAAAATAAGATCGGAAACAGAATAATCAAATCAAGCAACGTGTAGAAATCATGCAGTAATGAAGAAGTAAACAAAGTGATTAAGTCAATGATCAAAATGAAGATTTGGCTGCCAGAGGAATATTGCGATGATCCCGTAATTCTTCCCTCACGCCAACACCATACAGCACACTTCGAGATAATGCTCAGTCCACTCCGGCCGTAAATGTGAATAAACAATATATTGATTTATTACACAGAAAATAACTAAATATGCAAAGTTAATCTAACCTTTGCGAATACTTATGCGAAGCGCTAATGGTGATTAATTCACTCTAAAAAAGCTAATTGAGATTAATTAATTAAAATCGGAAGAAACTGTACAAGTCAATGCATAAACGAAACAGGAAGCTACCAAATCAATTACATTATCAGAAAGCAGAGAAATATTTGTTCTCGTTCAACTTGGAATATAAAAAAGCATCAGATCCTAGATATAGGGACTGAAATGTTTATCGAACAAGTCAAGAAATACCTAAAATATTCAAGTTCCCCTTTTACTCCCAAACCTAAGAAATTTACTCACAACCATGAGCGAGCGTTGGACTGCACTCTATAGCAGCCTAATCGACTGATTTCAAGTGAACCATTTCTGGCTTTTGTCCCTTTATCTCTAACTGAACTAAAACAACCAAAACCACTGGATGTTAATCTCAACTCTGATTTTCAAGATTATCTAAAGTTTTCTTTTCCAATCTATGAATATTAGCTCAAACTGCTATTCATTTTTGATTATAATATGCAGTAACTCTAATAAGCAGCAAACATAAAATTCCGAGGATAAGTTTCTTTTATTTCAAAAATAATAATACTTCGAGCTTTATTATTATATATATTATATAAAGTATTATTATTTTTGAAATAAAAGAAACTTATCCTCGGAATTTTATGTTTGCTGCTTATTATACACCAGAGGATTCCACCTTACGATGCAGTAACTCTCCCCATTTCAACAATGGGCTCAGTGGCACAAGAACAAACTAAGGTTCCACTTGTAATTTGGACTCCAACTAGATGCACCAATCATCAGTTAGAACTACTGGGAAAATTGAAGTCGGAATAGTTACCACACCCGAATACTATCGAGCATTAAGTGCATCGATCAAGCTGCTAATGAGAACATCAAATTCAACAATACCAGTTCATTAAAATAAATTTGCGATCATCAAACAATATCGTCCTATCTCTTGGAAGTGTTTATGAAAAGTTTTTTTTTTCTAATCTTTGAGAACTTATTGAAACGAAAAGACTCCAATTTGAAAATAGCACTTTGCCTTCAAGCCTGGAGTTAGTGCAACCCATCTTATGACACGTTTAGTGGAGAAAGTTCAGTATCAATCTTTGACATTAGCAAAGTATTCGAAAATGTCTCCGTCTCTTCTCCTTTTGAACATTCTTCTATTCCAGAAGCTATAGCTCTCCTATCTTGCAAATACCAGGCGCCGAGGTTCCTTTCAGAAATAGGATTCTCAAACTAGGAGTCAAGAAAATCAGGTATTTCCTATCTTATAAAACATCTATATAAAAATATTCTTATATTTCATTTACGGATATATATTACTTCGAAAGAATTTATATTGAGCTGAATGATAAATATTATTTTGAACTATACAATCACAAATCAATATAAGTTGAACATGAATAGCCTATGCTCTCATTTAATTCCCACGGAGGTTATGGCCGTATATAAAAGCCTGTACTGATGTATGACAGCGAGTGTTCAATTTTTAATCGAAGAAATGGAACTCATTACTCTCAGGAATCATAAAATTATTTAAAATAAATAAATAAATAATTTCTACCTCAATACATTTTTAATATTATTCTCTCTAAATCTTTTTAGAGTGTATTTTATGATTGATTCATATATAAACAGAGATCAAGATCGAGATTCTTTATTGTGTTTTTTTTTTTTCGTTTTCATTGATATTGTATACTTAGAAATTTTATTAACATATTTTTTTCATTCAAAGTTCGAAAATATTTTCTCTTTTTTTTTTTTGTTCTAGGATCCAAGTTCTTGGAGATTTGCGTCATTCCCTCCATTCTCCAGTTTCGGTTCGTAACATTTCTTATTGCATATACATCACATTCTGAACATGACATTCACATTGCTTGCACATAATATTTTACCCGAAAACATGTTTAATCTAAACCCAATTTTAGATCTCCAGAACAAATATTTTCAAACATAAAAAATAAAAGCAATTACGAAAACACAACAATATGGCTAACATCTTTGTAAAAGCTTTTCCAACATTGATATAAAATATTCCGCTTAATTATCTTCGAGTAATTTGATATTAATCAGAACATGAGGTTTTTAAAACATTCATAGCAAACATTTAAAATGTTTTCACTTTAAAGCACTCAAGTGTAGCAAAGAAAGTTAAATTCACTACTCTATCATGTTTCAGGATTTGCTTGTAATATATATATTTGATAGAATTCGGATCTCAACTTCTGCAGAACTCAAAGGCCTCTTTAGAGTTTCAACCATTGAGACTTCAGGAGTGAGGAGCCTAAGTCTGAGCAAAGTCCTAATTTGTTTTCAGTATTTAACTATTGATTCATGGCTCCTAAAATCCAAATAATACTTAGATTTAATAACCAAGGAATAAAAAAATCGTAAAAAAATCTCTGATAATATTTAATCTAATGTTGCTTAAGTACAATAAATAAAAAAGCTATAGAATGTCCATTTGTGTTGCCTAATAGATACGTGTGCCTTTAGACTAACAATACCATGAGGTCAACAACAAAAAGCTTTATTAAGACCTTTTAGACTTACTCGTATACAGATTCTCCAAGCAGAAATGTAGGATACATGCAGGAAAAACAGTAATAGTACACCTTAATGGTAATATGATATTTATATACAGGAAAAATTATATAAAGACAATCAAGCTAATAAATAGATTAGTATAGGGAGGTCAAAATTTCTATTTAAATGTATATTTCGGTTTATATATATCCTCAAATTCCCTTAGCAGGCCAATGTTCTCTATAGCTTAATATCTCTAATTTCTCTCTTTTTATTGATGATTTTTATCCACAGGCATTATCGGTGATCAAATATAAATGATCAAAATGAAATTCAATAGTATTTTGAAATAGATATTTGTGTTCTTATTTTTTATATTACATGATATTTTGAGAGTTTTTGTCCTTTAGACTCAAAATATGTATAAATTGTTATTATGTTAGATGATGAAAAAAATTATAAATGTTCATAATATTTCTTAGCCAAGTATATACTTTCAACAAGTTAGTTTTAAAGAATTTATATTTATTTTGAAAAACTAATTTTCTATTCAACATATTCTATGACGATATATGCATCATCTTCATATTACGATATATGTTTTGAAGAAGTTATTTCAAAGAAGTTATTCCGAGAGAGTTTGAAGAAATAAATGAGACGTTATATGACTGTAGAAGCAACGTCAGCGAGTAGGCAATAGAATTTTATAAAATTCTAGAGATCGTGGATGACATGCAAGTGTTTAGAGAGAAAATTCTTATTTTCAAATTCATCGGGTAATTGCAATTAATCAAAGTTAGTACATGAATTGATTAAGAAATACAAATAATCACCGCACAATTTTGGAGAGAAATAGGTGGAGTGTGTATTAGAAACTAAAAATTAATTAATTTTTTAGTATACTATTTTTTTAATTGATATATAGAATTTTAGTCGTTTTCAGCTTTGTACATTTATGTTTTAAAAAATTGTTGTAATCGGTTTCTTGTTTCTCAGTTCGGTTTCTAGTTGTGTGTTACATTTAGATTTTATTAGGATCATACCGGTCGAAATTTTTTCAGTTATTTTCGCATCTCTAGTTCCCTAATTCATTTCTAATTTAGTTCGATTGTGGACATTAGTTATTTATAGTCAATCCGGTCTCCTAGTTCGTTCAGAAATTCAGAATCCTCCGTCATACATGTTCACCTTTTCAACTAGTTTGGTTTTATGCCCTGGGGACTCCTCCGTTCAACTCCGTCCTGTTATCTGGTTTGTTCGATCACTCCTAGTCCATTCATTCGTTCTAGGGCGCTCAGCGTTCTTGTCTGAGCGTCCCGTTATTTCGTTCGCCCTGTTCTAATGATCATTCTGGCGTTTTGTTCATAACTATCGCGTCCATGTGTATTGGGTCGTATCTCTTGTCCAGGAGTCAGTCTAGTGTGTACGGTGCGTTCTGGTTCAGGCACAGTTCGCGAATTCGTTCTAGCGTCATTCGCTCGGCTGAGGCGTTCAGGTGTTCTGGGACTTCGGGTGTACTGATGATCGTTCGTTCTAGCCTGACCGTTCCACTAATTCGTGCTTGTATTCAAGGTTTGTCAGACTAGTTTGATCGGGTATTCCATGGCGCCTCGTCCGCCCTGTCACCTAGTTTGTTTGATCACTCCTTGTACATTCGTTCTGGGGCGTTCGGCGTTCTTGTTTGTGCTTTCCCATTAGATGGTTCACCCTGTTTTTGTAACCGTTGCAGAAAATATTATTTCCAAATAATTTGAACCCAGCCTCTTAAGGATATTGTTACGTCGTACCGAGACTCTATTCGTGTACTTTGTCTATTCAGGATGCCACAAAGATACACATGTGAGTTCGAAGGGATTGCAGCTAAAGTTATCACTTTATTGGCACTAAACAGAAGGAATACAACAGTGGGACTTGCTTTAACCTCCCCGTCAGAAGAATACTTGGAGCCGCGGATGTCCTCTTGTGAATCGTTCCGCTCCACACTATACACGTACAACTTGGACTACACCGCCTTTTAGGTCGCTCCGATGTCAGTCTCTCCTGCAGGATCATCCACACGTCCCGGAGGTAACTCTCCGCCGTCTTCTTCTTGCCGCAGATCTCGTTGTCACCAGACTATCTTTCCCCGACATTGCGATGTCCTCTCGGCGCACAAAACCCCTTCAGGCCGACCGCTCACTCGGCTCCTTCTTTCACGACGATATCAGCTGGACTGTCTGTCTGCTGCCCCCCTCCTCTGGAATCTGTCAATCAACACTTCCTTTACCGACTTTGCCCACATCTTCTCTTCATCTTCTTTTTTGCACAGTTTCAATATCATTCTTTTTCTAAAGTCCAAGAGCCCTGTCATGACGCTGCAAATCTTTATTCTCGATCCCAAGAACCTTGCCATAACCCGATGCAAATTCCATATATCTCAAGTTGAAAATTTTTAAATTGCCGAATTTTTAAAATGTTTATATGAACGATTGTTCGAAGAACTGTCGCTGTCTTGATCTAGTTAGGTTTTTGAATCATTACCAAAAAATAAAATTCTCTCTAATATAAAATCATTATATACCCATATATACCTAGTATGTGTGTATCTACCCTGATGTATATAAAAAAGAGCATGCAGTTCAATTTTACTTAAGGCAAATATTTAAAGGTATGAAATGGCATACGAGCTGTTTTTTTATTTTTTTTTATTTTTATATATGATCAACAATGAAGCGTAAATAATCATTTTTCTAACATTGAATTCAACACACCTCACACTCACTCTGTTGAATCTAAAAGTGCATATTAATGTTTTAAAATGAAGAATGTTCGGTAAGCAAGTCGGTCGGTGACAAACAGAAGTATTTAAAACTCCGTATTCGAAAAGTTTTGGCTCAAGCAAGAATTAGGAATTATTTTAAGATAGCGGTGATTTTAGCTGGAGAAATGACATAGTGGTCCACCTAGGATTACACTCATGGACAAAACTCAAAGAAGTTGTACCTTTTAGCATGTATATCGGGACACTACCTCTGAAAGATATTTGATACACAGTGACTTTTATTGAAGACACGTGAGATAACCAAGTGTGAACAAAATTGCCTCTGTCTCCTTGAAAAAAAAAAGAATCTTCCTTAAGTTTTGTCCATCAGAATGTACATCAACTCGAGAATAATATATATGTCGGATTGTGTGGTTGTAGTCGTGTGTATTCTGTCGAATCTCTGTGGGATAGTGTCTATCCTGTCGACTCTATGTAGCAATCCTGTCGACTCTATGTCGAGTCCTGTTTGATCCTGTCGACTCTATGTAACAATCCTGTTGAATCCTGTCGACTCTATGTGGGATCGCTGTGTACTCACTGTCGAATCCTGGCGAGTTGGTGTTAAATCCTGGTGAATTGTGTGGTTGGGTGGATTTGATTGGATTGGTGATTGATGGCGCAGTCTTGGTCGAATGGTGGTTTTCCACAGGGGAAGAACGAGCACACCTGGATGGGATAGAAAATAAGACCTTGCGAAAAGGAGAATGATGAGACTGGAGGAGTTATTTGGCCTTTCACATGATGGAGCGGACACTACCATGGTTGGAGCCTATGTTGACCACACCTAGCTTGTAGCACGGTCACCTACCTTCTTTCTAACTTCTTGTCCGAGATCATCGTCATTAACTCTCTCGGCTTCTCATTGGTGGGGATCCTTCCACGTGCTCTCTGATGATTCGCTATCAATTGGTCATGCTTAAAGGTGATTGGTTGTTGATTTGTCATGCTTAAATGTGATTGGCTTAGTACCTCCATTGTCGCCATGATTGCAATCCTCCAGGAAGAAGAAGGTCTTTGAACTTGAGTTTTATGGGGGTCCAGGGCAGTGACCTTTACTTCCTGGATGATGCAATCCTGTTAATTGTTCTTTCCCTTTTCGCGAAGCCTAACTTTTATTAAATCTTTTGACGATACATTGCATAGATTGTGGTGGGGTTACATATTGCTATATACAGATTATCACATATATTAAAAAAAAACACAGCATCAAATTAGACGCTGACGCTATGCACCTACCATTGACTGTCTCTGCAATCAAGGCTTTGACACAGCCACAATATTTAAACATTGATAAATTTGGAATATCCCCATAAAGACCATCGTTTTAGGCTATGGCCCTCGTCATTTCGAGGCCAATTTTACATGTTGAAATCCGTGTGCAAAAATAAAACCTCTCTCTTTAGCATATTCAACTGATATTTAGACTATGTTGCGACACGTGCGACACAAAAAAACCTCCAAATGGAAACTTAGACATGCAAATTGGTCTCTGTTCGAGACTTTAATAAAATCTAGGGTACTTGAAGTTTAAAAAATTCTCTCCGGCTCCGATACAGAAACAACTGCCAACAAACTAAATGAAATTACGATTCACGCTGCCAATCGCTCTATTCCATCTTCGTTCGCAAAAAAAAAAAAAAAAAAAAAGAGCTCAACAAACTAATAAAAGTTGCAAAAAAAATGTACAAATTAGTTCAAATTCTGCGAATTGCACACTCTGAACATCCATCGGGTAAATTAATAAAGTTCATCAAAAACTACGACTGTAAACCTATGGAACTTAAAAGACTACAAATAGAATGTGGAAGTATCACCAGTGATCCAAATATCTGCAAATACCTTACCAACTTTAGCCTTTTCACTTTCTTCAGTTTCTATAACAAACTTTTTATCAACTTCTTTAGTTTTTTCATTTTCTTCAGTTTCTATAACAAACTTTTTATCAACTTCTTTAGTTTTTTCAGTTTCTTCAGTTTCTATAACAAACTTTTTATCAACTTCTTTAGTTTTCTCAGTTTCTTCAGTTTCTATAACAGACTTTTTATCAACTTCTTTAGTTTTCTCAGTTTCTTCAGTTTCTATAACAGACTTTTTATCAACTTCTTTAGCCGTTTCTTCTTTTCTTCTGAGATTGAGTTCTTTATCTCCTTCGCTCAGGCTCTCCTATCCAACTTTTCCTCTGAGCTTGAGTTCTTTATCTCCTTCGCTCATGCACTTCTTTCCTTATAAACAATTCTTATAAACAATCCTCCGTGCCTTTCATACCTTGCTTGTGCAAAGTCTCACCTCATTGGCTCTCTTTGTCACGTGATTAGCAAATGATATTATACAAATGAATTAGTTTTAAAATCGCATAAGCAGATTTATAAACAATTTTACCAATTCTTTATAAGTAAGTATCAAAGTCTCCATTCCCCGTAAAAAAAAAATATATTATAAAAATTTGGCTGGATAAATTTTAGTAATCTTGAGTTTTTAAAAATTCTCTGAAATTATAATTAGAATCTTCATAGTATTTTTGAATTTTTTCACTTATAAAGTTAGGTATTATCATTCTTTTTGCTGGATCATTTCTATTAAAATCTATTTCAACTTTAAGAATGTTTTACAAAATGAAATCCTTAATTTTAGGTATTCTTGCGAGAACATGTGTGCAATTCGAAGATATTGTATTATAAGCATGTATACAGTGTTTAAGAATTTTATACTGTAGTGAATCCAATTGTTTTAAATATCTTGTTTATATATGGGTACCAGATTGTTGAAACATAAGTTATTGTGCTTATAAATAAGGTCTTATATAATGTTAATGATCGCCTACTATCCTATCCCACGATTTTTTCTTGTTAAACCAATAAGATATCCACTAGCTCTAGTTGTTTTTGCAATAACACTGTCGATGTGAGGCATAAAATCTAATTTGTTCTTGTTTCGATGATTCTTGAAAGTCAATCCCAGTATTTTTAAGTTTTCAACTGGTTTGGCAAGATTATCGTGCAAATTAATTACATCGTTATTACAATTGAATAAATATATAATTTTTTTTTCTGTCTTGATATTTCAAGTTTGTTGTTTTCACACCACATATTCATTTTTCCCATTGTATTTTTTCAAATGTGATCTTAGGATTTGTGTTACATCTGTATTCCAACATATTACCGTTAGATTATCTGCCTAACCAATAATTTCGCTTTTAGATTCCTGAAAGTTGGTTAATAGATCATTCATTAGGATGTTCCAAATTGTCGGAGATAAGGATCCTCCTTGCGGACATCCTTTACTTAGTTTTTTAGTGAATTCATTCGAAAAGTACCTAAATTTTATCTTTCGGTTATTGAAGTAGGATTTCATGAGTTTTATTACAAAGTTGTCCCAAAAGTTCGTAAGCACTTATTATACTTGTATGAGATATATTGTTGCGGTGCTTAGGATCTTTTGGGACAACCTTATATTGGTGCTGGTATATTGTCCTTATCGAGTCTTCTTATCAGTATGTCAGAAGCTCCACTAATATCGATTGCAATTATAGCCGTATACTCCTTGGCTTTGTGTTTAAACACGTGTTAAAGGAACTGAGCATGGCGGCGGAATTGAAGGCGAATAGTAAAAATTTTACCCCGCAACCTAGAGACCCAACAATTGTTATAAAAAATGTTAGTAAATTAACGGAAAGTGAATGATTTGATACCAATCATATGCGCAATGAATCCTGAGTTGAGTGGACTAGAGAATGAAATCCGAGTACTTTTCCCCATGAAATTTAATACCTCTCACCACAATGTAGTGCTATGGGTGTCTCAACGAGTGTATCAAACCTTAAGGAGAAGGGTAATTTTATTTATACCGACTATGAAATATGCCATGTACACGACAAAGTATTAGTTAGGCAGTGCCAGAAATGTTTTGAGTTTAACCCAAGACATAAAATCAGCGAATGCTCCCATGAAAAGATTTGCCTAATATGCGGCGCGGCGGGAAATCATGAGTGTTCGCGTAAACAAAAATGTTTCAACTGCGCTAAACACCCGAGGTACAAGAATGGAAGGTCTCTTGATCACAAGGCGAATTCCAGCGAATGTCCCCTGTACAAAACCCAGATGTAAATAGTAATACAAAGAACTCAATAGCATTCAGATGATTGATAACAATAGCAGATGTATACAATTTATTTCGATGAAAAGTATGATGGCAACTAGTGAATTAAGTGTGACAATTGCAGACGATCCTCCCGACATCATATTTCTACAAGAACCATACATGTGCAATGATACAATGAAATTTGACAAGAATTCGTGAATAGTATATTCTAGCACAGATAGGCAAATTTATACTACTACTATTATTTTGAACCGCAACATAATATATGATAAAATTAATAGGTTTATAAATTCCTTCTGTACAGCGATCACTCTCTATTTCAATGGGAAAAGAATAGTCATTGCCAATATTTATATACACCCAAACTCTATGGCTGCATTTCATCGCAGAACTACTTGAGGCATTTGGTCAACTTCCAATTATCCTTTGTGGAGATTTCAATTCAAGACATCCACTCTGGTTCGATTCAACGACAAATGAAAACGGATATATTCTAAAGTCTATTATTGAGGAGCAGAATCTATTTGTTCATAATCTTAAAATCCCAACTTGCAGAAATGCTAGCATAATCGACCTGATAATTTCTAATAAACACTCCATTAGTCTAATACATAACTGGAGAACCTCAGCACTTTCTGTTACCTCATATCATTTGGCAATACTTTTTGATATCTTCAATATGATGAACTTGGCAAACAATAATGGGCAGACATCGACATGGAAATTCAGAGAAAAATCGGTAAATTGGGCTAAATTTGCTGAAGGTATTTCGCCTTCGGATTTACTGAATTTGAATTCAGCTTCTAAACACATAGTCACTTGTGAAGATGTTAATAATGTGGTAAACAAATTGACAAATTTAGTCATTGAAGCTGCATACTCTTCTCTCGACGTCAAGCATCACACCTCTATAAACACGAAAACTTCCAAAAATTGGTGGAATAAAGAGCTTGAACAATTAAAAGAACATTTACATTATCTCAGGAATTTATATTATAGAGGGGGTTACCTGAATTCGAGTATTTTCAGAGCAGCAAGAAATAAATACTTAAGATCCATTAATAGAGCAAAAAATACGACGTGGAGAATATTTATTGAAGAAAATAAGTCTACGAACTCTTTCAGGAATGCATACAGGATTTTTGAACGGTTAAGATCGGCCGACATTCAAGTGCGCATACCATTACTGGATAAAACTGCAGAGTGCATAAGAGAGCAAAAGATGAAGGAAATGCTAACTGCATTTTTTCCTGATGATGTTAGCGGTTGGACAATGAAGAACACACTTTAATTAGAAATCCCATCCCAAGTTTTACCAACAGGGAAATCTTTTTTATTCCCGAAAAGGAAATACAAGATTTGTGCTTGAATCTTAAAGTCAGAAAGGCTCCTGGTCCAGATAACGTGAGTAATAATATGATTAAGCACTCATTATTATCAATCCTACCCAGTTTAGTCAAACTCTTTAATAGATTTTTAGTGCTAAGTTACTATCCTGAAAGCTGGAAACATTCGGTATTAAAAAGCTGACTCTTCTGTTTGAGAAAACCATCGTTTCAGTTTTAATTATGTTTTTAGTCTTGTTTATTGAATTGTATATAAAATAAATTGTATATAGGTTGCTAAAATTTATTTAAGCGCAAGTATCCCAAGCTGGGATATCGCGTCCGATATGTCAAATTAAAAAAAGCAGTGTGAATTATATCAATTAATGCAGTTATAATTGATCGAGATTTTTTAAAACCATGTTGACGATCACTGAATAATTTCATTTCCTCGTAATATTTGATTATTTTGTTGTTTATTATTTTTTCAAAAATTTCCGAAAGATATTTGAATTTAGACATAGCTGCCACAATCTTTGTAATATGATTAACCTGGCTTTGAAATAATCAACGCCTCTGCTCTTTTTCATTCATCAGGAAAGTAACTTATATCCAAACACTTCTGATATACAGGTACACTTCTGATATACTTGTATTTTAGTTAATAATGGTTCCGCACAAATTGTTTCGCGTGTATTATGATATTGTCACAGAATAATTATTGTAAATAATCTGTTGTGTTAGTTTATTAACTAAAATATTTGGCTACACCACTACTTCTCACCATTCTTGTGGATTATTTCTTGTAAAATTATTATCACGTTTTGCATTATAAAGATTCTGTTAATAAATTATTTTCAAATTAAACTTTTGGAATACTTGTCTTCTCTACCGTGATATTTGGTGGAGATTGAGCTGGATTATCCCTACACCGCTCAAGCCGTCAGAAGAAGCCCTAGACTCCAATGACTAGAGACTTTAGAAGACAAAATGAAGTTAGAACAAGCAACTCAAGTCTCCAAAGTTGAACATTTTTTCATCCCTTTAGAAACCCCTCTGTGTTTTCTGGAGAACCTGGCCAAAATCCCGAAAATTGGCTAAAAGAATTTCATCAGGCGCTCGGTATAACCACTGGAACAACACAATGTGGCTGGCGAACGTTTATTTTTTGCTTTAGGGGATAGCAAGAACCTGGTTCGAGAATGTTGAAAAACAGGTAAACTCGTGGGACTCGTTAGAAAGCAATGCTCTTCTGACTTTCGGTCATCACGCCAACCAGAAAGAAAATTCAATTTAAAAAACTAAAATCACGAGCTCAGGAAAAAGGCGAGCTTAGTGAAATTTATAATCAAGAAGTACTCAACCTATGCAAGCAAATCGACCCCAAAATGAGCGAAAGCGAGAAAGTCGCGCATTTAACGAAAGGGATATCGGAGGACATTTATAGATCGATTGTCATTTTGTAAATAGCCACCACTGAAGATTTTATTAGGTTGTGCAGAAAAATAGAAAACTCACACAAGCAACGTGTGAACAAGCGCGTAGTCTTCGATAGACTATCCAACGTTGCTTCGATCGATTCAGTAGAGTCCGAATCAACTGAGGACTTAATTAGACGGATAGTCCGTGTAGAGGTACATCGCGCATTAAATTCTGCATCAGCGCCCCAAAACCCTCTCCTCTCGAGACAATGATTAGAGAATAAATAGGAAAAAACCTAGCCGCGATTTCTAATCCTGCCCAAAGGCCACAACCCCCATACAAAACCCAAGCAAGGGTATTCACCCGGACACCTGGACAACGATATCCCGACCCAGACTCTCCCGCATACAACCAGACCTCACCACAACGAAGGATCAATAAATGGAGGACTCAAGATACCATCCCAATATGCTTTCCACTGCGGTCGCCCAGGCCACGTTAGACCTTACTGCAGAGACCGCCGACGATTAATGCAGAGATCTGAAGAATATTTTGCGTATAAGGCCTGAGACTACCTACAACCTCCGCCAATAGATGGCGCTTTCGCCTGTTTCCGATCTGAAACTGGTGTGGGAATCGCCGACTGTTGTGGCCCTGTTTCCTGGGGAAAATGTATGTAAATAGATGTTCATATTGGCCCCGGGAGGTGGCGTGATGTAAATACCCGTTGTTTGTTATTCCAGTTATATGTAATGTTTAGTTGTAAATGACAATAAAAGAGGAGTATTTGAAGTATCGGTGCCGGTTGCTGTTATTACTCTCGCCATCGCTGCTGCTACTCTTCTGGTAAGTCTCTCGTGTTCCCACATCAGTGGTAAGGCCGAGAGATACTGCCAGAAGAACGGAGTTCCACTGAGCGGTGGTTCTCCGACGTCCTTGGGTGCTCTGCAGGGTACAGCTGCAGAGGGAGAGCAATGGGAGCCCGGGTAGGTGATCCACGAAGGAAGAAGCGGCGTCGTCGCAAAGAACCGCGGAAGGGTCAAGCAGCGACAACTGGTGTCAGAAGTGGGATTCTTCTTCGTGGAGGTCACCACGTTTAAGATTTGCGGTTTCTGAAAAGGCCCATTGACGTTAGAGGCAAAGGGATGGCCTCTGAGCAGGACTCGCTGGTCGAGATCGTCCAGAGGCTACAGGGATACCAGGAGAAGAGGGACGAGGCAAAGCGCCGTAGAGAGGAAGAGTGGCTTCTCTTGGAAAAATAATTCGAGGAAAGAAGGCTTCTTAAAAGCAAAGAGATACAGCAGTTACTATCTCAAATGGAGGCCCACTTACAGAGGGAGCCAAGTACGGCCCAGTCAACCTTGGGGAATGATGTCGGCGAGGGCCGGGAGGAGTCCCGGGAGCTGGAGGTCGAGCCGGGTCACATGGAAGAATTCCACAGAGTAGAAGGCCCTATGTGGAACCTCCAGGACAGACCCATAATCTGCTTCAGGCAGAGCCGCCAATGAAGTGGCCCCAGCGAAAGAAGCGGTGCCCTCGAGAGAAACGGTGCCGGCAAGAAAAGCGGCTTTGGTGCGAAAAGCGGTACTGGTATAGGAAGCGGAACCAGCATAAGAAGCGGTACCAGCATGAGAAGCGCCTCCGGCGTGAGAAGCGGCTCCGGCGAGAGGGACGGCTCCGGCGAAAGGAGCGGTTCCGGCGGGAGAAGCGGTCCCGGCGAGAAGGATGGCTCCGGCGAAAGGGGCGGTTCCAGCGAGAGGGACAGCTCCGGCGAGAAGGACGGCTCCAGCGAAGGGACGGCTCTGGCGAGAGAGGTGGCTCCAGCGAGAAGGACGGCTCCAGCGAGAAAAACGGCTCCAGCGGGAAAGACGGTTCCAGCGAGATAGGCGATTCCGGCGAGAAAAGCGGCTTTGGCGCGAAAAGCGGTGCCGGTGAGAGAAGCGGTGCCGGCGAGCAATGCCGCGAGAGGAGGTGTCCCGGCGAGACGATTGGTCCCGGCGAGAGAAGTGGTCCCGGCGAGAGAAGCGGTGCCGGCGAGAGAAGCGGTGCCGGCGAGAGAAACGGTACGGTCGTGCAATGCCACGAGAGAAATGTTCCCGGCAAGAGGAGCGGTGCCGGCGAGAGAATCGGCTTCAACGTGAAAAGCGGTACCGACGAGTGAAGCGGTACCGGAATAGGAAGCGTTACCAGAAAGTGGTACCAGCATGAGAAACGTCTCCGGCGTGAGAAGCGGTACCGGCGAAAGGGGCGGCTCCAGCGAGAGGAACGGCTCCGGCGAAAGGAGCGGCTCCTGCGGGGGAAGTGGTCCCAGCGAGAAAGATGGCTCAACGAGAAAGACGGCTCCAGAGAGAAAAACGACTCCAGGGAGAAAGACGGTTCCATAAAGATAGGCGATTCCAGAAAGAGAGAGGCAGTTCCGGCAAGAGAAGCGGCACCAGCGAGAGAAGCGTGACATCTAGGCGACAGGACCGATGGGACCGGATCGGGACGCTCCGCCTTAAGGGGGAGGCAGTGTCGCGTATAAGGCTTGAAACTACCTACAACCTCCGCCAATAGATGGCGCTTTCGCCTATTTCCGTTCTGAAACTGGTGTGGGAATCGCCGACTGTTGTGGCCCTGTTTCCTGGGGAAAAATGTATGTAAATAGATGTTCATATTGGCCCCGGGAGGTGTCGTAATGTAAATGCCCGTTGTTTGGTATTCCAGTTATATGTAATGTTTAGTAGTAAATGACAATAAAAGAGGAGTGTTTGAAGTCTCGTTGCCGGTTTCTGTTGTTACTCTCGCCATCGCCACATCGCTGCTGCTACTCTTCTGGTAAGTCTCTCGTGTCCCCCCACCAGTGAAAAGGCCGAGATATACTGCCAGAGGAAAGGAGTTCCACTTGAGCGGTGGTTCTCGGACGTCCTTGGGTGCTCTGCAGGGTACAGCTGCAGAGGGAGAGCAACGGGAGCCCGAGTAGGTGATCCACGGCGGAAGAAGCTCCTCGTCGTCGCGAAGGAACCGAAGGGGTCACGCGCGACAATATTTACCAAACGCTAAAGAACCTCAAACAGGTGACTACCAATTTGTAAGAAGCCAAACCTACCGCAGACAATCGCCGTACACAAACCGAGGAAGATCCCCAAGGCGCCAGTCCATTTCTCTAGGCAGCCATACAAGCCAATCCCCACGCCGCCATAATCTGGGAAGCTAACTTCGCGACCTCTTTCGAGGGGGAGGCGGCGGGTGTGAAAAACCCTCCATTGACGACAGCCGTCAAATAAGAACTCAATTTCTTTGAAGTTATTATAGATGACGTTGAATTTTCAGCCTTAGTCGATTCAGGAGCCTCATTTTCTGTTATCTCGAACGGGTTGAGACAACACTTGAAAGACAATGTTCAGGGATGAAAAAATAACTATTAGAGTCGCCGATGGCAAGAGAATGACTTATCTGGGTCGATGCACAATAATTTTGAGTATAAATGGGTTGAGACAGCCACTTTAATTTATCGTCCTTTCCAGTAGCAACCCCAGCATCATACTCGGTTGGGATTTTTTAGAAGCAACAAATATTGTGGTCGAGCCGAAATCAGGCTTGAAGAGGCTAAAGTAGATTTGAATTTGCCGGCCACCTAGGATAGAGTCGTGGCCTCTGAAAACACAATTATCCCAGCCGAATCCATTAAACAAATAAACGTGATGAGCTCAGAACTCAATGGACGAAACAAGGTATTTTTTGAACCCTCAAAATGCGCATTATTGAAAAAATAACTATCACTTACCTGCACATTCTCATGATCAATCATAATAAGGGACAGCTTTGGATTGCAAACTCTAGCCCAACAGCTCAAATTATCCCTAAAGGAATGTGTCCAGGAAGAATACAAGAATTTTACTTAAATCACTTGACTGCTATCTCGGAGTGCTCTGATCTTGGAAAAAATTTGGCGCGAGATATTAGTTCTAAGAATGACGCAAAAATGAAGACTTATCAGCAGATCCAAAATCTGAAGTCTTATTAATTCAGAAATAATTTGATGAGGTATTTGATGCCAATAATGGCACAGTAAGACAGACGCCTCTAACAAAGCATAAAATTGAAACTGGAGACTATCGACCAATTAAACACAGGCCCTACAAAGTTCCTAATAGAACAACAAGTATTCCAACAGGAAGTGAACAAGATGCTAGATGTCAGAATAATACGCCATTCAAAAAGCCCTTGGTCATCGCCTGTTATTTCGGTGAATAAGAAAGACTGAAATTGGCGCTTCTGGGTTGATTACAGACGATTGAAAAAGATAACCAAAAAGGACGTTTATCCACCCCCTCGAATTGACGATACTCTAGATTCTTTAAAAGGCGCCCAATTTTACTCATCGATGGACCTACGCTCTGTATATTGGCAGATAGAGGTAGACGAGGCAGATAGAGAGAAAGCCGCTTTCATAACCCCAGATGGTCTATATGAATTTCTTGTGATGCCCTTCGGCCTGTGTAACGCCCCTGCAACATATGAACAATTGATGGAATATATCCTAAGGTGATTCAAGTGGACGCAGTGTCTGTGTTATCTAGACGACATTATAGTTTTCTCCAAAACATTTGACGAACACTTGCACCGACTCAAAATTATCTTACAATGCCTTAGCAAAGCAGATTTGAGCCTCAATTCGAAAAAGTGTATTTTTGGAACTAAACGAATAAGAGTGTATGGACATCTCGTCGATGGCAACGGCATCTACCCCGACCCTGGAAAGATAGAAGCTATTGCCAAATTCCCGACCCCACGATCTATCACTGAGGTGAGAAGTTCCATCGGCATTTGTTCGTACTTTCGTCGATTTATTGAACACTTCGCCGAAAATGCTTCCCCTCTCCACGAAATTCTAAAAAAAAAGACAATAAATTATCTTGGGACTTAGAAGAACAAGAAGCTTTTGAATCCCTAAAAAGGGCCCTGATGTCTGAACCTGTCTTAGCTCATTTTGAAGAACACCTGCCAACCCAGCTGCATACTGACGCCAGCTGTTATGGTATCGGAGCAGTCCTCGTCCAGGTAAATGACGGGAAAGTGCGACCAGTTGGTTATGCCTCAAGAACCCTAACGAAGGCAGAGAAGAATTACTCCACTACAGAAAGAGAATGTTTGGCCGTGATATAGTCGATAAACAAATTCCACCCCTACCTCTTTGGTCGCGAGTTAGTCATCGTTACGGATCACCACGCCCTTTGCTGGTTATCCAATTTGAAAGACCCGACGGGAAGACTGGCGAAATGGGCCAAAAAACTTCAAGCATATTACGGTGTCTTACAAAATCGGGTGTAAACACCAAAGTGAGTGGCGGACTGTGTCTCTCGAAGTCTTCTCGAAAACGAATCTGAAGAAGCAGACGAAGAAGATGATGATGTACCCTCAATAACTACTCTGACCTGCTTCGATACTGAACAGCAAAGGACCGTAGAATTACAAAATTGATAGAAAAAGAATATGGGGTTGTTGGTTTAAATTACCATATACATATATTAATGTTAAGCGTATTTACGCAAGTTTGGCCTTTAATACCCATTTCTTGGTTTTTCAAGAAGCCTCTGGGACCAAAATTCTTTTTGGTCGCAGTGGTACAGCCTACTCCACGCTGACGAGCGCCATTCGTGGATAGCTTTTCTTGATTTATCAAGAAATTGGGTTGGCCAAATATCAGGGAATAGGCTAAATCAATGTTTAATTGATTTAGCAGCAAAGTATTTATTATTTTATTAACAGAGTATCATTTCTAGGCTTATATTTTGCCACACTGTAAACTTTCCTGATTGATTATCTTTTGTTTTATTACTCATAGTTTGTTCTTGCCTTAAATAAATTTCTGTATAATACACTGCGGCTTGTGATTGTAAAACGACACTTGAAGTTACACCGCATGAGTTTCTTTTCGACGAAAAATCAAATTTTTATTTCAAGGTGAAATATCGACCACTTCTAACCTTTTTGGATGAGGTATGAAAGGAATAATTATGAAGGGTAATGACGAATGGAAAAATAAAAGGGAATCCCTGGGCACTTTTATTTTTCCGTTCGTCATTACTCTTCATAATTCATCCTTTCATACCTCATCCAAAAAGGTTAGAAATGGTCGATATTTCACCTTGAAATAAAAATTTGATTTTTCGTCGAAAAGAAACTCATGCGGTGTAACTTCAAGTGTCGTTTTATAAATTTCTGTGTCATCCCGAAGTTTGTCTTCCGTAATTTTCCACGTGGCATTTTGGTGGAGATGCTGGGTAAATTAGGGAAGACAAACTAAAGATCGCCGAGAAGACCTTGAGGCAATGGGTGCTGTGATCTACATTTTCAGAGACTGACTCTAGGATTCCGCCGCCGTGTCAAAGCCAAGACTTCCCTCCAAGATGACGATGTCCCTATAGACGATATGACGACAAAGCTGCTCTTCATGCCGCAAGAAAAAGGACGCAAAGGTACTAGGGACAAAGTTTCAAGACTTTGATCGAATCCTTGGCAAAGCAAGTCAGATCCATATCAGTATATACAACAATTGCAAGCTGTCGGTCACAGCTCCCATATGGGAAGAAACTATGTAGCAAAGTATTTATTATTTTATTAATAGAGTTTCATTTTTATGTTTATATTTTGCCACCCTGTAAACTTTTCCGATTGCTTATCTTTTATTCTATTATTCATATTTTTTTCTTCCTTAAATAAATTTCTGTGTCATCCCGAAGTTTATCTTCCCTAATTTTCCACGTGGCAATATATACAATGTCGTCATTGGTGACGCCCACCGCGGGAAAGACTCCGCCACCGGTGGACTTCAAATATACTTTCCCCACAGAGTGGGTAAGTCGATGTTATGGCTGGCGTTGCCCAACTCAAGACCAAGATGGTCATGTAGATGGTAGCCTTCGTCACTCTTGTTAATTTCATTGCATCGGGATAGAGGCCGACGCCGAACAGCCAGGACGGCAGATCCAGGGGCAGGTTACAGGAGGCGAACACCTCCCGGAGGTCGCACGGCTCGGAAACTCAAGAATCTGTGGGTCAGCAACCCGTTGCATGACCCACAGGCGGCACAGGTAGCACGCCTCGTGGCAGGATGGTCAGGAAGGGGTAAGGCGTGGAGGGCCAGTCATAGGGCGACATCTGCGTCGTGCCCCGAGAAGCAGCTGCGACGCAGGTTGGCACAGGGGATGGAGTGGGGCACATTCACGGTGAGGGTCCACCTCCTGGTGCCTTGCCGAATCCAGTGCCCGGCGCGCCCTCTGGCTGGTGAGGTGAGCAATGGGAGTCGCTGATCCCAGCAAGACGATGGCCTCCGCCTCATGCTTCGCATAATAGCTGATGTTGGCGTTTTCATGCAGGAGACACTGGCAGAAGACCCCCAAATAAACGCGCCCAGGAGCGCGACCCGCGTTGAGCGCGCTAAGGCAGGGAACCCATTGGAGAAGTCACCAACAGTCGCTCGCGTTCCGCGATGTCAAGCAGGCAGACGCCACCCTTGGAGACTGGGCGAACCAGGGTGCCTTTAGTCAGCCGATGGTGGTTTCAAGTGGAACATAGCCGCGCGGGCACGACCCACCAGCGACAGGCCGCGGGTGAAGGGTGACCACATCGCGATGACTCGCTCCATCAGCCCCATCAGGTTGGAGGCGACGGTGTTCCGGGCAAAGATTGTGCAGCCCAGGACTATCAGCGATTCGGAAGTCCAGGAGATTCCCAGAGGAGAATCCTTCAGATGCTTTCAGTTGACAGCCACCCCGGAGGCCATGCGGAACTCTCCAAAGATCAGGGGCACGAGCTCGAACTGAGCGTCGTCCCTGATGTAGAGTACGATATCATCCGCATAGGCGATCAAGCTACCGCGGCCCGAAATCCTCTCGAGGCGGCGTAACAGAAATCCAACTCCGATTCTGAAGAGCGCGCGGCTGAGACGGCAGCCCTGCCTCACTCCGTTGAGAAGCGGTAAGGCCTTGGTGTTGACATATCCGAACCGGATGGAGGCGTCTGCTTCCTCGAAGAGAACAGCAAGCCATCCGAGGAAGGTAGATGGTAAGCTCAGCTACTCCAACAGGGCGATCAGGTAGCTCCTGCTCAGGGTGTTGAACGCCGACTTCAAGTCCAGAGAGATGACAGCCAGCGGCGTATCATGTCTGGCTGCCCTAGCGACTTCATCAGACGCTAGGGCAATGTTCCAGGAGGATGACCGTCTTGGAAAGGCGTAGGTCTGACAGTCGGACACTAGGTTTAGCAGATGACGACGCAGACGGGCCATAAGCACGCCGTTGAGGACCCAGTAGTCTATCGTTGGGAGTCTGATAGGGCGAAATGCCTGTAGACCCTGACCATCGTGCGATTTCGGCCACAGGATGACTTTGCTGCGCCTTGAAGATGAAGGCAAGGCCCCGCGGAGTCGAGAAGCCTCGAAGACTTGTCAAAGAACTTCGGCGAAGAATTCTTCAAAGGCTTTGACAAACTCGCAGGGTAAACCGTTCCATATTAGGGCACGGCCGTTTGGCAGGCGGTGGAGGGCTTCCACTATCTGGTCGCAGGAGATCTCGGTGAGAAATATCTGGTCCCACTCGTTGAAATTCAGGGGCATCACTTCAGCTATGAAGTCGGCGATCGCTTCTGCCGAGCTTGGAGCCTGGGCGAAGCGAATGCTCAAGCGCTCCAGAAGGAAACGCCTAAGTTGCCCCCCCCCCCCCGGAGATGGCGTTTCCGTCGTCGTCGGTGAAGGTGAAAAGAGAGCGCAGTCTGGCTCGGAAGAAACGCCCGAGGTCCAAAAAGGAAGGATAGTTGGACGGGCAGTGTCGTCCTCCAGTCTCCGCCTCAGAAAGTGGCTTGCTCTCTCAATGTATGCACCGCCGGTGCAATGTATGCAACCCTGGTCTGCTCCAGTGCAGCATTGAAGAAAGTGGCGACGTCGGCAAGGTTGGCTTGGTCCAGTAGATTCGTGAGGACTCCTACCGAACCCGATGCCAGGTCCTTATGCGACTCCTCGGAGATGTTCAGGTTTACGATGATCCACGCACCTTCTTCATACGCCAAAACTACGAGGGCCTGGAGCTCGCGGGATCGCTCTTCAGGAACATGAGAGACGTGGGTGTTAACGCACGTCATGTAGACTCCCCTTGCGGTGAGGTCGATGACAGCAATCTTGCCAGGCCATAGGATTTGCTACCGGTGAACAACGACCCCAGGCGCGAAGATGCAGGCGAGACCTGATCCCACGATGGTTGTTGCGGAAACAACGACAGCACTGTAGCCGTGGAAAAGGTCTCCTACATTGTCCGGGGATATGACGTTGGTCTTCTGCATGAAGCAGATGTCGATCTCATGCTCCTTGAGAAAACGGCAGAGCTGGATTCTCCGGCGAGGAGCGGTGATGCCACGCGTGTTTAGGGTTGCAACTCAGAAGCTCATTTGGGAGAAGATTTCTTGGCACGTAGCAACTTCTTATACAAGGTATTACTGGTGTCCCTTGTCAGAGCCATTAGCGCCGTGGCCAAGGTGCCAATGGCCTAACTCTGCTGGACGTTAGATGTGGCCAAAAGCTTGTCCATCAAGCCGTTGTTGGTTAAGGCTTGGAGGAGTTGCTCTCTCTTCAGCCCCAACTGCTGAACGCTGGCGATGGTTGCAGATGCTCTTTCGTTCTTCATGAGAACGTCCATCTGTTTTTGAGCTAGTGTACGCCGATTCTGCGTCTCCTGTCGAATGAATTACAGTCTCATCAATTGTGATAACTTGCCCCTGAACTTCTTCATTGAGGTTAGAAAAATATTTCTTATTTGGCGTCATATGGTGACTTCTCCAGAGTCTATTATCCAAATTTCTGGATTGGTGATGGATGTATCACATGTAACAGACATCCCTTTGGTCTTTCTCTGAGATTTCTCTTTTGGTGGTTTTCTACGGAATTCATGCTTGGTGGATTTCAACCTGTAGCATTCCTTTGACAAATGTCCAATTTTACTGTATCTAAAAATATATTGTTCTTCTTCCACCTTGAAATTTATCCAATGTTCTAGGTTAAAATTCCGCTGATAAGGCACCGTTTCTACGTTTGAGAAAGCTTATAATCGTTCAGCTTCCGTTTTACTGTGGCGCAAGTAAATTTTACCTCTGGTGATTTATACAAAGTAGAGACTCCATTTTCCCAATTGTCATTCCACAAAGGATTACCATGGCTAAATCTCCTTTTCCAATTTTTCATCTTTCCTTGTAAGTTCACTTACAAGAAAAGTGATGCTTGTCAAATACGAGTACACATTTGAATGCTGGGTATATTTCTGTGAGTAGAGTTTTTGTCGAAGTTGCAAAATAAGGAATTTGTTATTCTTAGGTGTATATAATTTTGATGTTCAGGACCAATCTTTGTTTTGGTGAATTTATATTTTTAAGATGCAGTTGCTGTTCATCATCATTAAATAGGCAGATCTTCGCTAATGCTTTGTTTTCCCTTTAATTAAATCTTGACAAATCCGCATGATCTGCTTTCTCGGGCTTACTCTCGCCTTGATCTACCGTTGACCATAGATAACAATCGATCAAAATTAATTTCATTTGGTAAGAACATGTTGAATAAGTGAGGCTATTTAATTTATTGATATTCATATATCTATCAGAAATGTCATATTTTTAAGTTTAACAAACCTGTAACATTTCTTTCATCTACATCGAAAACAACATTTGATTACTCATTTGTTGGCCTTCAGTCTCATAATCATAATTGTTAGCGCAATTATCAGAGAAACCTTTATATGCTAACTTTAGTTTATTATAATATACAAAGAACAAAAAGATTACACCCATTTTAATTGAGCATTAGAAATAAAGCATTTGAGGTTTTCTCAAATAAAGTTAATCACTGTTTAATATTACATTATACGTTATATTTGTATTATATTCCTACTACAAGGTGCTTACCAGCCTAACCGCTAGCCATTTTCATAACTATTTTTTAAAAATATATTTTATATATTCAAAGTGAGTATCACCTAAGTTAATACTTCCCTCGCGTGCCTTGATATTCATTCAGGAGATAATAGGAAATAATATTACTATATTCGAAAATTAATAAATATTTAAATTTGAATGCTCTCTATTATATTGCAAGATTTGGATGTATTGCCATTCTGAAAGAATTGGTACTACGATTTTTTTTGTGTGTGCTATTCAACTACTCACTCGCTTTCAAATACCCGATATGTGCACTGTTTTATAGGGGGAATGGTCGCCGGTGTGAATTCTGTGCTTTACTCTGTTCTGAACCTTATTAGCGTCTTTCATCGCGGGAACAAAAGCGTCTTTATAAGCCCACAGTAGCTTTATTAGTTCTTCTTTCGTCTCCTTATGCATATCGCGATTAATCAGGGAAGACAGAGAGACCCTGTCATTATATTCTCTACTCTCCCTCGAGGAACTTCCTGGTTCACATTCAAAAAGTACATGTATCCAGACTCAATATCTTACATACTATCCAAGTTAATTCCTTTCGGGATCAGTTGAAGTCCGTCTTTGTTTATTCAAATTTCTCAAGTCCTGTTTTAAAAAATCAATCATGGACAAAGAAATATCAGTTATTTCCAAATGAATATATCTTAAGAGAAGCTAACCTCTATTTCCATAATTCCTTCGTGATATCTCTGTTGATGACGTTTATCCTCCTCACTGTATCTCCCGGGATAATGAAGTTTAGGACAGTGTAAATATAGTCATTTCCGCCCTCAGCGTCTATGTCTGGAAGGTTGTCCAGTTGCGACTTTCATTATGGGAAAGATAATTTTGAAATATGGCACTCCATGCGAAATAATAACTGACAGAGGTCGGGCCTTCATGTCTCAGATGGTCAAATAAGTCACTTCCCGTTGCAAGAAAAGCCACCTTTTCACCACGGCTTATCACTCCCAAACAAAGGGATTGACAGAGAGGCTGAATAAGACTCTGGGGGAAATGCTTCCAAATATGTGAATGCCGAACATGAGAAAGCGTTTTTCCAAATGTCACCTTTGCATACGAAATGTCCCAACGAGGGAGTACTGGCATTTCTTCTTTATTCTTTGGCTCACGTTCACGAGATCGAGACCCTCCTTGATGTCCTGTTACTTTATAAATAGAAAACATCGATGACGAGTTTTGAGGCCAAATTGTAACCAAGGTAGAAAAAACACGATAGATAGCCCTGATACACATTTTGAAAGATAGAGAGCCCAAGTGAATAACAAGTAACACTACGACAAGATGCATCGATCTATTGAGTACCATGTTAGAGGCCTCGTCTGGGTGTTCATTCCTGTTCAGAAGATAGGTTATTTCAAGAAATTACTGAGGAAATACTTCGGCCCATATAATATAACGAGGAAGGTGTCGAAGTAAATTATGAAGGGAAGATCTGGAACAAAGATCAAGTTGGAGGAAACGCTGCCAGAAGGACGTCGTTTATGTGCTCTGGATGAAGCCTTACAGAAACCCTGGTCAAAAGCTGATGAAAGAGACAGACAGTAGCTGGAATAGCGAGGAGGTTGTCAACACCCTGGAGGGAGGCTGTGAGATGTAAATCTATTGCCATTGTGAAAGAACAGGTAGATTAGCAATATGGTTGTTTTGTACTTCCAAAGGGCGCACGCACGTGACTGAGGCTGCAGTGTGTTTCCGTCTAATTCAACCTCTTTTTCCGTTTGAAAACGTCAGAATTAACTTTCATTAAAATATAATTCAACCTGATTTAAATATTTCATCCAGTATATGTCTAATCAATAATTATATATATATGGAAATTTTGCCTGGAGGAAATTGATCTATAAAAAGCATAGGGCGCCTCTCCTGTTAAAATAAACCTCAATAGATGCGTCTAGTTTGACGTTTATTTTGATACGAGAGGCGCCCTGTGCTCTCTATATATGATGTTCCCCGAGACTTTGAGTATTTTATATTTCTCATTATATACTCTAAAATATTAACTAAAACAGTAGCTCGTCGCACATAAAATATCTACACAAAAATTCAAACTTGGGTGATGTTTCAATTCAACATAAAAAAAACTATTTAAAACCATAGTTATTAAATTAAATGAGGTTCAAGCTGCGAAGTAGCTTGAAGCGGGAAAATATAGGAAAATTTCAACTCCACACATTAAACAATGATTAACTTCATTTGAGAATATCTCAAAGGCTTTATTTATAATGCTCTCTTAAATGGAGATAAATGGACCGATTTAATTTAAAATAAAAGTATTTTGGTAAAAAATAAAAATATCTATAGAGAGTATAATTGATAAAATAATAAAAAAAAAAAAACGAAAAATATCCTCAAAATAAAATTTTATTATTAAAGTGGTAATATGTTGTTATATTTGATATATAGCTAGCAATAAATATGTATATATATATGTTTCTATGAAAATGTTAATCTGCAAGACGCAGGTTATCATCATCCCTTTTTGATTCGTTTTTGTCACTTTTTGGCGTTTCAAAAATAAACAATAAAAGGCTGTATCAGACTTTACTAAGACAATAAAGATTTGCTAAAAATAAATGTGTACGAAGATGTTGCATTTGGCGACGAGGATATAAGAGTAAGTACCCTCGAATTTTGAAGTAAATATTTTTAGAATATATCTTTGTTTTTGCATATAATTGAAAGTAAATTTTAAAAGACACAAATTGCAAAGTTTTAGGATGCAAATTTAAGAAAGAGTGAAAAAAATGGCTAGTTACCAATTTAAGGAATATAATGAGGAAACTGAAACTTTTGAAACGTTTTATGAACGATTGGAACAGTTTCTCATATTGGAGGAGGCAGGGGATGAGAAGAAAAAGGCTTATCTCCTAACCCTCATGGGAAGTAAAACATATGGTGTTTTGAAGAATTTGTGCAGTCCTATTCTACCTAAAGATAAAACTTTTGATAACCTAATAGATATCTTGAAAAGGCACTTCTCTCCAAAGCGCTCAATTGTAGTAGAGAGGTTCATTTTTTTTAAAAGAATGCAATTAAAGGAAGAAAGCATCTCGGATTACTTGGTGGAAATTAAGCGTTTGGCTTCCTCATGCAACTTTGGAAATTTTCTGGAGGATTCTTTACGTGATAAAATGGTTTGTGGTTTATATAATGCCAAAATACAAAATAGAATTTTGTCGGAGGGCGACATTTCTTTAGCTAAAGTAATTGAGATAGCATTATCTATGGAAGCAGCCGAGAAAAATACAAAATTATTTCACTTGGAGCAGGGTGAAGATTGTGTAGATAAGTTGAGGATGGAACGCAAGGTTGAATCAAATTTCCAAAATGGCAAATGTAAACATTGTGGTAAACAGCATAAAGAACTATGTAGATTTAAGGAGGCGATATGCTTTAAGTGTAATAAAAAAGGACACATTGCCTCAATATGTTGGAGCAGTAGAAGAAATCTAAGGCAACATCAGAATCAGCCGGGAAATATACATCAGATAGGAGACCAAGAAGAGGAGGACGAGTATGTCCAGAAAATTATAAGCGTGACGATACCTGAGTATAAAATTAATTTTGCCTCAAGTGACCCTCCCTATCTGATGGAGTTAAAAGTAGAAGGAAACTTTATTAAATTTGAAATGGATACGGGTAGTGGTCTAACACTGATATCAGAAAAGGATTTTAAAAATAGTCTTCAACACTTGAAATTGGAAAAAGCGAGTATTATTGTAAGAACTTATGATGGTACCGTGGTACCCATTCTGGGTAAAATCAATGTCAAAGTGGAGTGTCAAGATATTACTTACAAACTTAGAGCGTTAGTGGTGAAAGGAGAAAAGAGGGCTTTGATGGGAAGAGAATGGATAAATAGATTGAAATTGGGCTGTTTCGCGGTAAAACATATGCCTGTGGAAATTACCATTGAGGAAATTTTGAAGGAAAATCAAGCCCTATTTGTGGAGACAACTGAACCAATAAAAGGTTTCACATTTTCAGTAAACATGTGTGATGTGAATCCAATTTTCCATAAGGCTCGTCCGGTGCCTTTCGCCATTAGGCCAGCAGTTACTGAAGCATTAGACAAAATGGTGGCTAAGGGTTATCTATGTGAGGTGGCGAGCAGTAAATGGGCCACTCCAGTGGTTGTAGTGCCGAAGAAAAATAAAGAGATCAGAATTTGCTGCGACTTCAAGGTAACTCTAAATAAATATTTGGACACTGCGGCCTATCCCCTTCCCACACAGCAAGATTTATTCTCCACATTGGCCAAGGGAAAATACTTTTCTAAATTGGACTTGAGGAACGCTTATCTGCAATTAGAGGTGGACCCAGGCACCCGACCGTTACTAACGATAAATACTCATAAAGGGCTTTTCAGGTTTAAGAGAATGCCATTTGGATTGGCAAATGCGCCCAGTTATTTTCAATCTGTAATGGATAGGGTTTTGTCGGGTATAGGAGGCGTAATTTGTTATATTGATGATGTCCTTATAGCCACAGCATCAATTGAAGAACATCTGGCGTTGTTGAAGACTATATTTGCTCGCTTGGCGAAGTATAATATCAAACTAAAGAAAGAAAAATGCCTATTTTTGCAAAAAGAAATTGAATATTTAGGACATCTTGTCACGGGAGAGGGCATCAGACCTTTAGATCATAAGGTACAAGCAATACAGAAGGCCAAAACGCCTACGAATATCTCTGAATTAAGGTCATTTCTTGGTTTGGTAAACTTTTATGGGAAGTTCATACCCAATTTGCCAGAGCTTTTGAAGCCTCTTCATGAGCTTCTTCACAAAAAACGTCCTTGGGTTTGGACAAAGGAATGTGGAGAGGCCATTGACAAGTGCAAGAACAGCATTACCTCTGAGAGGGTGCTAGTCCCATATGATACGACTTTGCCATTGTGTTTGGCCACTGATGCATCGCAGATTGGAGTGGGCGCTGTGTTGTCACATATTATAGAAGGCCAGGAGAGACCGATTATGTTTGCCTCTCGGACTTTATCGGGAGCAGAACAAAATTATTCTCAGATTGAGAAGGAGGCTCTAGCCATTATATATGGAGTTACCAAGTTTCATCAATTTATTTATGGAAGAAAATTTATTCTTATTACAGACCATAAGCCATTGGTGACCATTTTGGGCCCAAAATCAGGAATCCCCACCTTATCTACTTCAAGATTGCAGCGTTGGGCGCTTATTTTGTCAGCTTATACTTACGATATTAAATTTCGAAGAACTCAAGACCATGGGAATGCAGATCTTCTGTCACGTTTTCCTGTGGGCTGTGAAGAAATTCCAAGATTAAATAATGTCTATGCTTTATCCTTTGTGGAAGAATTGCCGATCACAGCAGAGGAAATTGCCACGGAAACTGAAAAAGACGAAGTGCTCTCATTGGCCAAATTTTATACTCAGCAAGGCTGGCCTGAAAAGGTGGCTGATCACCTCAGACCTTATTTTCAAAGGAAACTTGAGCTAACTGTAGATGGGGAGTGTTTGGTTTGGGGAATGAGAGTTGTCATTCCACCATCTCTCAGAATAAAAATGTTGAACTGTCTTCATGAGACTCATTCCGGTATGAACAGAATGAAGGCTGTAGCAAGATCACATTTTTGGTGGCCAAATTTAGATACCCAAATCGAGTTTTTGGTGAATAAGTGCAGAAGCTGTCAGCAATCCCAGGATGGGCCAAATAAAGGAAAATGGCAACCCTGGAAATGGTCAACCAGACCTTGGCAAAGAATTCACATTGATTTTGCAAATAAGGAAAACATTAATTTATTAATAGTAGTAGATAGTCATTCAAAGTGGATCGAAGCCATCCCAATGAGAGAGACCACCACACGCAAAACCATTGAGCAACTACGGCGACTTTTTTCTTCCTATGGGTTACCGGAGGAACTTGTATCTGATAATGGACCTCAGTTTACTGGTAGTGAAATGAAAGGTTTTCTGGAAGGAAATGGAATTAAACAAACATTGATCCCGGCGTACCACCCGCAAAGTAATGGCTTGGCTGAAAGAGCGGTTAGAACTATTAAGACTGCCCTGGATAAAAATAAAAGGAAAATTGGGGATACCATTCAAGACACCTTATCAAAAGTTCTTCTGGCATATCGAAGCACCCCGCATGTGACAACGGGAAAGACTCCATCAGAGCTCTTTATTGGGCGTGCGCTTCGAACCAGAGTATCGTTGATACATCCCAGCTTGGCATCTAGAGTTAGGGACCAGCAAGCCAGGCAAATGAAGTATGATCGGCGAACCCATTTGGAAGAATTCCAGATAGATGATTTAGTGTGGTGTAAAAACTTTAGAGGTGGTGATAAATGGATCCCAGGAAAAATTGTGGGCAAGAAGGGAACTAGAGTCTACACCATTTTGATCCACGGACAGGTAAAGGCCTATCACAGGGATCAAATTAGAAAAAGGTGGAGGAATGGTGAGGAAGATGAGAGTGGAGATGGAGAGCGTCAACCCGAGCACTCAAGAGGAGCAGGTCCCAGTGCCATAATCTCGGAGGTTGTACGAGACAGAGGTTATATGGAGTCGCTGTCGCCAGGACTAACTAGCCAGCGGTCGGATCAAGATTCAGAGGTTCAGAGTGATACAGACGATGGAAAGTCATTGGAGCCTCTTCGCTCGCTGGACCCCGAGGCCTTGAAAGAGGAGGGTCCTGTCCTAAGGCGGAACCCACCTCGAGCGAGGAGACCGCCTGTGAGATTTCGTGTTTGAAGAGAGAAGATGGTGATATATAGCTAGCAATAAATATGTATATATATATGTTTCTATGAAAATGTTAATCTGCAAGACGCAGGTTATCATCATCCCTTTTTGATTCGTTTTTGTCACTTTTTGGCGTTTCAAAAATAAACAATAAAAGGCTGTATCAGACTTTACTAAGACAATAAAGATTTGCTAAAAATAAATGTGTACGAAGATGTTGCAATATTAAAGTGTAAAATAAAAATATATAAAAAATAAAATTGTTGGTATTAGAAGAAAAAATGTAATCGTTAAAGTGCAAAACCTATATATTTAAATTTATAGATTAGTAAAAAAAAAATTAGTTGACTAAGTAGAAAAATTAGCATTGGATTCCTTTGAATTATTGATGGTTCGGATTCCCATTGTTATTTCAAAAATTCAATATAAATTTTAAAAGGAAATTCATTATAAATATATAAACAAAAAAAAAAGTAATCTGTGATAAAAAAAATTTAAGCTCTTCGCCTTAAAGGAGATAAAAGGAAAACAATCCCACAAATTGACAAAGCCTTATGCGCCTTTTGGCTATTTATACTAATAAATGGATTCTTTAGAAAAGGTTTGTTGTCCTGATCATCCAGAAGCAATTTTAATTGAAGATTATCGAGCAGGTGATACAATATGTCCTGATTGTGGAACTGTCGTTGGTGATCGTGTAATAGACGTTGGTTCTGAATGGAGAACTTTTACAAATGAAAAGGCTGACAATGATCCAACTCGTGTAGGAGCTGCTGAAAATCCACTTCTTAATGGTAGTGATTTATCTACCATGATTGGAAGGGCTAGTGGAGCAGCTAGTTTTACAGATACGGGTGGGCTGAAGTATCAAAATAGAAGAACAGTTAGCAGCTCGGATAGAGCCTTGCTTGCTGCCTTCAAGGAATTAAGCAACATGGGAGACAGAATCAATCTTCCCAAACAAATTGTGGATAGATCTCACATGCTTTTTAAACAAGTTCACGATGGAAAAACTTTGAAAGGTAGAGCAAATGATGCAATTGCTTCTGCTTGTTTATACATTGCATGTCGTCAAGAAGGTGTACCCAGAACATTCAAAGAAATTTGTGCAATTTCAAAAATTTCCAAGAAAGAAATTGGGCGTTGTTTTAAGCTGATATTGAAGTCATTAGAGACGAATGTTGAATTGATTACTTCTGGTGATTTTATGTCCAGATTTTGTTCAAATCTTGGCATATCTACTCAAATCCAAAAGGCTGCAACACACATTGCTAGAAAAGCTGTGGATTTGGATATTGTACCTGGTAGAAGCCCTATTTCAGTTGCTGCAGCAGCTATTTACATGGCTTGCCAAGCATCAGAAGACAAAAGAACCCATAAGGAGATTGGTGATGTTGCTGGAGCAGCAGATGTAACAATTAGACATTCCTACAAGCTGATGTACCCAAAAGCAAAAGAACTTTTCCCACCAGATTTTAAATTCCACACCCTGATTGAACAACTTCCACCAATTTAAGAACCTTGATGTAAAAAGTATGTATTTTCACATATATGTTATGCTGTGTGTTTTTTTTTTTAATCGTTCAATAGGTGCATATATAATTCACCCCTAGAGTTGAATGTGGCTAGACCAAATATTATGCTATACCCATATGTGATATGAAATATAGATGTATTTATCTTCCTTTTCACATTTGAATAAAACAACATTCACATCTACCTAGAGTGGAGTCTTTATTGTGTGATGCACATTAATTACCTAAGACCTCATTGCTCCTAATTTCTATATTCAGTAAATTTATTTAAATATTTACATTTACAATTTAAAAACAATATTTTTATTAAGTGATATTCATCCACAAAATAAAAAAGTTTAATAACTAATATGGAACTTTTGGGTTGAATTTTTTTCAAAAAAAGGTGCTGGAAATTCTAAGCAGAGAGACACAAATTTTATAGCTAAAATTCTTTGAAAACATATTATATGCATATATAATTAAGGCATCTTGTGATTATGCAACTAAAAGTTTGCTGATGGCTTGCACCATCTGTTGGAATAAATCGTTTGCACAATCAGGTAAGGCCATTTTAAAAATTTATCCACCTAACTCAGTATTAATTAACTTTGTTCAATTTTTCCACATAGTTTTGCGTTCTTACATACTTCCAGGCTTAAAAACCTGTTTCAGGATTTTTCAGGATGCCTGAAAGAACAGTTTTAAGGTCGTTGAGGTACAGCTTGCACCAGACTGATGAGGGCCAGCAGCCTGAAACATGGTTAGCTTTCCTTGATTAATCAAGAAAAGTATATAGTTGGCCAATTCTGGAATTTAAAAAAATAGTTGATATTTAATCCAACAGATGCCATCAGCAACTTATAGTTGCACGATCAAGAGATGCCTTAATTTATCCACCATATCCCAGTACAATTTCACCTTTGTACAATCACACAATTCAAAACACATTGTATATGGAATGTAATTTATCTGTGAGAGAGATCCATATATAAATTAAAAGGCTTTGTAATAGATCATATTTTACTCTGGGGGTGGATGAGTGGTCTAAACTGTTGTTTTTCCACCGCTATGACCTGGGATCCAATCCCACATTGGGCACTTTTCTAATTTAAAAAAATGCTTCAATGGTTCATCTGGCAAAATTCTAAGCCCACCAGCAAATGCAAGTAACCAAATGTAGCTATGGCACACTTGTAAGTGCAAAATTTAATGGCTTTTCACACATGTGGTGCCCTTACAGTAAAAGCAGTCCCCAACTTTTACCCACCATGGTTATCATGGCATGTTCCATATGTACTATGGATAATAAAAAAGTTTTGCCCTCATTTTGTTCTGGAGTACAAGTTTGTCTTATATAATTTATGAGATGTTTTTACATGGAAAAACTTACAAATTGTACCTTTACCCTCAAGATAAGATTTGTCTAATAATGTAGGGAAAACTGGAATTAATTTTATTTGTATGAAGTTAACATGTTTTTATTATATGGGGGTCGGTGGAAGGCTGGGTAAACCGTTTGGTTTTCGACCACTAGGACCCGGGTTCGATTCCCGCATTGGGCACTTTTTTCTGTTTAAAAAAAAAAAATGCTCCAATGGCCCCCGATTCTTGCAAAAGTCCAACCCCACCAGCGAGTGCAAGTAACCAAACGGGGCTCTGGCATTTGTAAGTGCAAAGTCTAACTGCTTTTCACATGTGTAGATATGTGGTGCGCTTACAGTAAAAGCAGTCGCTAACTACCCACCATGATTATCATGGCCTGTACCACGTGTACTAGGGATAAGCCAAAAAAAAAAATGTTTTTATTATTGAAACAATCTCTCTCCACAGTGTTTTTCTTTTAAAAAAAAAAAGAAGATTCTAATTTTGTCATACAAAAAGAGAGAGAGAGAGGCATTTTATAAAATGCACTTGCCTGAACTTGTTCTTCCTTAATCAAATACTTGTTTAACTCTTTTAATTATCATTAGCTAATTTTTCTTAACTAATTAATTTTTGAAACAAAATTTATACTGATTTAAACCATGCTTCCCACCTTGAAGTTCCAGATTCTGACGGTAATTTTGGCACTTTTATATATAAAAGGTGGAAAGAGATTTTTCAAACTTTCCTTTAAAATAGAACAAAAATACAATAGAACCTCTCTGTAAAGGACACCTAATTGCAGAGCCAAGGTGTCCTTTAAGGAAAGGTGTCCTCTAACCAGAGAGTTGCTAAATATTAAAAATGGTAATTTTGCAAATGAAAACTGTCCTTTATAGAGAGGTGTCCTTTAGCGCAAGTGTCCTCTCATGGAGGTTCTACTGTATATTAGTCTTAGGAAATATACGATGACTCAAACTCAGCGGAGTGCAGGTGATTTAAATTTGGATCCATTTCTTTTAAATGAGAATATACCATGAACATATAGTCTGACCTCTTTAATTCAAGACCCCAAGGGATCAGAAGTAGGTGTTGAATTAAAGTCAGATGCTTTCATCACAACATTCACTGCTAGTGGACATTTTTTTTTCTCTAGGATAACCAAATATATAAATAAAATAATATTTTAGAAAATACTGCTGTAATATATATAATTAATAATGTGAATTGATACCATATTGGGACTTATATTTACAGTAAAACCTTGCTAAAACAAACCTGGGGTATAACAAACCTTCCTTGAACCTGAAATAATTCCCATTTTTATTTTATAATACAGTGAGCTATAGTGAACCACACTTGGGGTCTGCTATTGAGGGATTTTACTGTATTTAATTTTTTGCAGAATGTTTCATGATTAACTTTTAGTGATGAATAAAATTGCATTTTAAATACACTTTTGACCAAAGGAAAAATTACAAATACTATTTTAATTTAAGTGAATAAATTTAATGGAAAGAAAGCGAATAAATTTAGAAAATAATGAAAAGGCTAAAATTTGTATTTAACCCTTAACTGGACGGGTTGGGTAGATTCCGCCCATGCATAAACTTAATATAGGAAATATATATATTTTTCGTTTACTGAGAGCTACCAGCTTCCATGTATTCTAATTTTACAGTGATACAAATATTTTCCATCCATCTATATATATATAAAAGTCAATGTCTGTCTGTTTCGCGATAAACTCAAAAACTACTGAACCAATTGGTACCAAATTTTGCATGTCGCTTTTTATAAACCTGAGGAAAATTTTCGGCCGCATTTTGATTAGTATTTTTGGCTATTTCTTTTTTTCATTTGAAGAACTTTTTTTTACGCGGACTAATTCGGAATGGAATGAATACCTAAATATGGTCATTTTTTTAAAAGCATCGGTGATTCAGTGGTAGAATGCTCGCCTGCCACGCGGGCGGCCCGGGTTCGATTCCCGGCCAATGCATTTTTTTTTTTTTTACAATTTTTAAAACTCATTTATATTATATATAATATAAATATATATTATTATATATATATATATCAACTATATTAATTAAATCAAATACCTAAACACTAATATAATACAATTTTTGCCATCACACATACTTTTTTCCTGTAGTTTATGTGTTACTTCTGCATTGCTATTTTGTGGCACTTCTAATATTTATTATTGATATACTTTTAGTACGAAGGAAATTGCACCGAAGGGATTTCTCGGGTCATTCGCCTAGTGGTTTATAAATTTCAGTTTTGGGAGGGGGGTTAAATTTGCATGTGGGGGTGGATTCCGCCCAGCCCATCCAGAAGCATGAGACTTTTTCGTGTCAGTGTTAGCTCGTGGCTCATACTTGAGTCTCTATCTTCCGCTATTTTTAGCTTCCTTTTATAAAATAACACTTCTTTCTTTGGATAAGTATAATTATCAATCAAGTCAACAGAGAGAGCTATCCCTACCAACCCAAAATATATATAAGTTTTAGAGATTAGTCGACCACACTTTGGAAGAAATATTCCAGCAGACAATCGGTTCACTTCAGTAGAATTAGTTGATAAGTTGAAAGAACATGGCCTTACATATTTAGGAACAATGAGAAAGAGCAAACCTTAGATTCACCACAATTTCAACTGCACCCTAATAGAGAATCAGGAACATCTATTTTTGGTTTCTCTGAAACGACCACTTTAGTCTCCTATGTCCCCCCCCCCCCCCCCAAAAAAAAAAAAAGAATCGGTAATCAGATTGATAAATTTGGTAAAAAATAAAGGAGTCATTTTATTGTTGATCTTGGGAGAGCATTGACTGATGAACACCTGGCCACACGTAATCTCAATTCTCTCCCACTGGAATTACAGACAACAATTCAAGAAGAATGATGGTTCAAGTAAACCAAGTGAAACTATGATGCCACAACAATCTGATACACCAAAAAGGTGCTACAAATGTCCATCAAAAAACACTGTAAAAAATAAAAACCCTTTGCTCTGTATGTCAACTAAGCTATGGCAGTAACATTTCTTAGAAATTTGTGAAAACTGTAAATAGATTATATTCAGAATTTTTAAAAGTCAAAATCTGTATATTAACATTTATATTAATTAAATGTTTTTAAAATATTGATTTCAATCATTATTTAGCGCTTATTTCATAAGGTTACATAAGTGGGTTGAATCTACCCAACCCGTCCAGTTAAGGGTTAAAAAATCATTATCTTTTAAAGAAATCTTTTATGGATGTTTGCTTTTAGGCTAGAACCCTCTTTAGTGGGAATTCTAGCTGATCAAGTTTCAAAAGACATGGATGTCTTTCTGTTGTCTGTAGGTTATTTCAAATAGCAGAACGTTACTCTCTATAACAACTCATTGAACCCACCTACAATTAATACCAAAATCCAGAATGCTTAAAACAACTATCATTAGAAATAACATTCCTATATAAAATGCAATAGCTATTTATACCGATGGTAGCAGAGATGACTTGGGGCACACTGGCAGTGGCTGTCTCATTAAAACCACAAATGACATTGAGAAAATAAACAGAAGAAATCCAGATTTTTTCTCAGTCATCAGAACTATGAAGCCTTAAAATCTATCAGAAATACAAATTATCAAGATATCTGGGTCCTTACTGATAATAGAAGTGCCATACAACACTTGAGTCACACAAGGGAACTTGGAGATAAAGTTATCGGAAACATAATTAGTTAAATATATCTCCAAAAAACTCAAAATCCTCAAAAATATATTAATAGATGCCCTCACACGCTGGCATTGAAGGCAATAAGCTGCTGATGCAATAGAAAAAAAGGCACAAGAGAACACTTGCCACAGAATAATAAACTTACTTTTAAAGAAATAGAGACAGTTGCCAAATCTATCTATATAAAAATGAATGTGGGTCTGTCTGTACTCGATGATTCAAAAACCATACATCCAATCGCCGTGAAACTTTGGAAGTTGTTTACTTTACTACCGGGAAGGTTTCTGGTTTGAATTTGATTTAAAATAAATATTCGTTGCAATTTTATTTGCAAATTTTCTACTTTCACTCGCAAGCAGCACCTCTCGCAGCATCTGGTGAAATTACATTTATAAATTGTAAAAATGCTAAAATGTGTTCCAAGTATAATAAATTTAATATTTAATTTGAGCAATTAGTAAAATTAATTTTCCAATGACGTAAAAAAACTTGACATTTCAATATTATTCTATATTATAAGACCACACCTTATTTAAAATTTACTAAATGTTTTCAAAAATATATTTAAACTCTTATAACAATATTTATATATGTTTATATATGTTTATAAATCTATATATAGGTTTTTAACTTTTAATTAGACATTTTAAATTTATTGTTTTTCATTTTAATTTAGACACTTTCATGATGATATTTAATAATTACAAAATTTTTGTTCAATTGAAATTCGTTTGCAAGTGAAGAAGCATGTTTATTCTACCATCAACTATGTATATCTATGTTTTTTAAAATGGATGACAAGGCCAAGATTTCAGAGTAAAATTGGAGGAAGATGAGGGGAGGGATGGCCATGTGTTGGCGCCAAAAATAGCATTCCTGTGTGGGGAGGACTGTGTGAGGTATAAAAACTGCCTTTTTGTTCAAACACAGCAACACATGTGTGAACAGCTAGGTGGAGCAGAGTATCAAACATAAAGTTATCTTGACAAGTATAGATTCAGTAGGGATTGGATGTTTGCTAGAATCGCTTTAACAAATGTTCTTTAGGCAAAATTTTACTCGGGTAAAAACCTGGCGAAGCCGGGAACATTCACTAGTAAAAAATAAGAACTAGAGGATTCCACATAAGCATAGCTGGTACAGTGGAGTGGACCCAGGAGCTCTGAACCTCAGACAGCACCAAACAACACTAACAAGATTTAGAACAGGCCATCTCAAGCAATTGAAGATAGAAAATAATAACAAAATCTACCCCACTTTCCTACAGAACACATTTTGGCTTGCATTACATGTACTGAACAGAACCTTTGGGAGAGGCCGCTACTTATCATCAAACAGCTCAAGGAGGATGGACTCATGGAATTTGTGTAATCTTTGCACAAGGGGATAAGAAACAACAACAACAAAATTGTTTATGTCAGTGACTAGCTAAGTTAGTCCAGGAGGATACAAATCACGCGATATATTGATGCAGATATTTGTAACACTTTAAGCACAGTGAGCCTACGCTAACTACAGCCACTGTGTCTTGCATGCTAAATGTATTTCTAGCATAAAATTTGTATTTTAACAATAATTATATCTAATGTTGAAATTTGATTTTAAAAATCAGTCGAATTATCTATGGTGTTGAATTAAACGTTTGTTATTTCATAATTTTGAATTAATGAGGTTGTACTGTACGAAGCTTGATCCCTGGTAATCATCCCTGCTTAATTCCATCAGTGTAATGTGTGGTTGTGATAAAGGCCTCATTTATTGAGATATCAATTAGATGGATCACTCGGATGACTATTCATGAATATCTTTTTCAAAAGGCAACATCATTAATTCCATTTCCCTTATTTTAAGAATTTTGACATTTTTTTAGATAGCTTTCTTCCAGTACAATTCTTTTAAAATATATTAAAAAAAAAAAAAAAACTTTTTTTTTACCAGTAAAAAGTTATATTTGTACCTTTTGTAAAAGAATCCTTAGAACATCTGGCCAGCTGTGTGCCATCTTCCATAGATTTTGTGTGACTCTCACTAAGAGTATGAGCATAAATTTATAAATTTTCCATCAATCTTAATACTTACATGGCAGAATACATACATCAGTTTTTATACCTTCATTTATTGCTACTAACCTTTTGCTACAGTATAACTGTGTCAATTTGACAGCATAGATAATTTGACAGATTTCTAAAATAAAAATTCAAGAATATCAGATAATTCTTGTTAAAATACAAATTTATTACTAAAAATACAATACTTGGCATGCAAGGCATAGCAGCTGTATTTAGCATTTTCCACTGTGTGCTACAATGTGTCTCAAATATCATCGCCAATGTCGCTGATGATTTTTGTTTACTCCTGGAAGATTTAGACTTAAGTGGTCGCAAGTCACTAGCAAGTAACATTTTGCTATTCGAAAGGAAAGCCACTTATGACTTTAGAAGATTGATCAGCTAGAAAGCACACTAAATAGGTTCTAGCCTAAATGTAAACATCCATAAAAGATTTCTTTAAAGTAAAATGCATTTTTTTCATACAATTTTTGTTTTTTCTTCATTTTCTAAATTTATTCAGCTTCTCTCCCATTGCATTTATTCACGAAGATTAAAATAGTATTTGTCATTTTTTCTTTGTTCAAAATATATTAATGCAATTTTATCCATCACTAAAAGTTATTCATGAAACATTCTGGGAAAAAATAAATAAAAACTCCCGATGATATCAATTCTAATTATATATTTGGGGTTATATCCTCTAGCAAAATGTACTAGCAGTGAATGTTGTGATGCAATCATCTACACACACACACCTGACTTTAATTCAACACTTACTTGATAAGGTACAATTTGGACTATGGATTAGAAACACAAGGTAACGAGAGACCAAATCCAAATTAATAAATAGTGTGTGATGTTTCAGTAACACCGTTGTTTTCAATAGCAGTATCATGGTAACAAAGCTGTTACCGAAACATCACTTTATTTATTTGGCTTTGGTCTTAATTACTTGTGTTCCTCACTTAGTTTATTTCAACCAAAAGCTGTGATCCCTTGGGTGTTGGAATTTAAAGAGGTTAGACCACCTTTTTACTATTTAAATGTCTGTGTTTATGATGAATCACAATTTGGGATTATAATTATAATACAAGAAAATAAGACCTAATCCAAATAATTTATTAGTGTGTGACGTTTTGGCAACAGCATTGTCACCATCATCAGACAAAAGAATAAATGCTATTATTATTTTTTCTGATGATGGTGACAATGCTGTTGCCGAAACATCACACACTAATAAATTATTTGGATTAGGTCTTATTTTCTTGTATTATGTCTGTGTTTAAATGTATTATTGGTAAGCTATTTATATTTTTTAAATTGGTCCACAAGGTAATAAGACCAAATCCAAATAAATAAATAGTGTGTGATGTTTCCGTAACAGCTACTACAGGTAACAGGTACTACTAGCAGTACTTTTGTCTGAAGATGGTAACCTTGCTGTTACCAAAACATCACACACTATTTATTTATTTGGATTTGGTCATATTACCTTTTGTTTATAATCTATAATCCAAATTGTGGCTTATCATTTTGAATTGGTGTTCAAAATATGGCATTATTAAACCAGTTAAAATCAACTCTTACTTATGATACTTTGATCTTGGCCAAAATTGCCAAGAAGCAATACACTTACTTGCATACGTGGGAAGACCTTTGGTATTCCCACTGTGGTAGTCAAATTCATCAAAACTGTTTTTAACGCTCCCTGTTAAAAGGGGTAAAGTTTGGCCAGTTGGCAAGGGAAGATAGTACAATAGTTTTCAAAATATTACCACTTTAAAAAAAATTTACCAATTGACCGAACAAAACATCATATGGTGGTATTTCTTTATATTAGATGACCTTTACTCAGAAGACATTTTAGAGCACAAATAAATAGAAATATTAATAATTTTGTTTGACAAAAAGTAACATTAAAAAGTGCAAGAGGCCACAAAAAGGTGAAAACAATTTTTTAAACTAAGACAAACAAAAATGAAAAGCAGTTTTAGGCCATTTTCAGTATGCAGTTTCATAAATAAATGTCCATAAGTCTCCATGATGGGAGTTGCTGTCGTAGGTTGGCTATCCATCACATGAGAGTCAGACTTCCCCCCCCCCCATGACCTTGTATAATTATACAGTGAGATAATAAAAAATAAAATAAATGTTATTACAAAAAGCTCTGCTGCAATCAAAAATCTCCCCATTACATTGAAATATCAACTGGTGTAATCAACATTGAGCCCATATAAAGCCAACTCATTCAATTGCACATTCACAATGCTGAATATTTGATTAATTCCATATTGTTCAATTCATCCATTAGATGATCAAAATAATAACAAAATGACATTGTGAAACTGTTGGACAATTTTGGCCAAACTACGTGATGTAAACACATTGGGTGTAGTTTTCACTTCACTCTTTAAAAATAACATTAAGAAATAACAATATTTTGAAGGTGAGCTGTGGACCACTAGTGGTGCCATGCCGTCCAGTATATCAACATGTTAGGTTCTTTTATAAATGGATTAATTTGGCATCCCATCAAAGCTTTCTGTTGAATTAAAGTAAGTGGTGATAAAACACAATTTGGATTATAGGTTACAAGAAAATTAAGGCCTAATCCAAATAAATTAATAGTGTGCGACATTTCCGTAACAGCATTGTTACCATCATCAGATAAATGAATAAAACGTTTATTCTTTCATCTATGATGGTAACAATGCTTTTACCGAAACTTCACACACTATTAATTTATTTGGATTAGGTTTTAATTTTCTTGTACCTAAGTGTTGAATTAAAGTTGGTTAGATGATTTCATCACAACATTCACTGCTAGTGGGCATTTTTCTAAGAGATAACCAAATATAAATTTAAAATAATAGTTTTAGAAAATACACTGTTGTAATTAATTTTAATGAATAATGCGAACTGTCTGTGTGTGTGGTGATACCACTTTTTTTATTTAATTATTTTCAGAATGCTTCCTGATTAAACACACAAGGTAATGAGACCAAATCCAAATAAATAAATAGTGTGTGACATTTCGGTAACAGCGTTATTTGGTCTTATTACCTTGTGTTTATAATATATAATCCAATTTGTGCCTTATCGCTTCATGATTAACTTTTAGTGATGGATAATATTACATTACTGCATTTTGAACAAATGAAAATTACAAAAATATACATAAAAATACAATTTTAATCTTAAATGGATAAAGTAATGGTAAAATAGCAAATAAATTTAGAGAATAAAGAAAAGGATAAACATTTTATTTAAAAATCATTACCTTTTAAAGAAATCTTTTATAGCTGTTTGCTTTTAGGCTAGAACTCTAGTTAGTGTGCATTCTAGCTGATCAATCTTCAAATGGCCTATATGGCTTTCCTCCCTCTTCTGTATGTTATTTCAAATAGCAGAATGTTACTATCTATGACACCTCATTGTCTATGTCGGTGGCAAACGAACATTCGTTAAGCCTAAATTGTCCAGGAGGAAACAAAAATGACATGCAATGCTGGCATCAATATCTGCGATGCATTATTATTATTATTTTTTTTATATATTTCCTAGTACACATTGTACAGGCCATGATAATTATAATGGTGGGTAGAAGTTGGTGACTGCTTTTACTGTAAGTGCACCACATGTCTACACACGTGAAAAGCAGTTCAACTTTGCACTTACAAATGTGCTAGAGCCCTGTTTTTGTTACTTGCACTCTCTGGTGGGGTTGGACTTTTGCAAGAATCGGGGGCCATTGGAGCATTTTTTTTTTTTATAATAGAAAAAAGTTCACAATGAGGGATTCAATCCTGGGTTGTAGCGGTCTAAAACCCATGGTTTAGACCACCCTTCCACCGACCCCCCTAACACTTTTAAGCACTGTGTGCTAACTATGGCTGCTGTGCCACAGTGTTGCATTCTTAGCTAATAAATTTAAATAAGTGTTATATCTAATGGCAAAATTGATCCAAAAATCTGTCAAATTATTGATGGTGTCGAATTATTGTTTGGTCAAATTATAGTTGGTTATTTGATAGGCTGGAGGTTAGGACATGAAGACATGGTCGAATTATTGTTTGGTCAAATTATAGTTGGTTATTTGATAGGCTGGAGGTTAGGACATGAAGACATGGTCGAATTATTGTTTGGTCAAATTATAGTTGGTTATTTGATAGGCTGGAGGTTAGGACATGAAAACATGGTCGAATTATTGTTTGGTCACAAATTATAGTTGGTTATTTGATAGGCTGGAGGTTAGGACATGAAGACATGGTCGAATTATTGTTTGGTCAAATTATAGTTGGTTATTTGATAGGCTGGAGGTTAGGACATGAAAACATGGTCGAATTATTGTTTGGTCAAATTATAGTTGGTTATTTGATAGGCTGGAGGTTAGGACATCGTTGAATTATTGTTTGGTCAAATTATAGTTGGTTATTTGATAGGCTGGAGGTTAGGACATGAAGACATGGTCGAATTATTGTTTGGTCAAATTATAGTTGGTTATTTGATAGGCTGGAGGTTAGGACATGAAGACATGGTCGAATTATTGTTTGGTCAAATTATAGTTGGTTATTTGATAGGCTGGAGGTTAGGACATGGTTGAATTATTGTTTGGTCAAATTATAGTTGGTTATTTGATAGGCTGGAGGTTAGGACATGAAGACATGGTCGAATTATTGTTTGGTCAAATTATAGTTGGTTATTTGATAGGCTGGAGGTTAGGACATGAAGACATGGTCGAATTATTGTTTGGTAAAATTATAGTTGGTTATTTGATAGGCTGGAGGTTAGGACATGAAGACATGGTCGAATTATTGCTTGGTCAAATTATAGTTGGTTATTTGATAGGCTGGAGGTTAGGACATGAAAACATGGTCGAATTATTGTTTGGTCACAAATTATAGTTGGTTATTTGATAGGCTGGAGGTTAGGACATGAAGACATGGTCGAATTATTGTTTGGTCAAATTATAGTTGGTTATTTGATAGGCTGGAGGTTAGGACATGGTTGAATTATTGTTTGGTCAAATTATAGTTGGTTATTTGATAGGCTGGAGGTTAGGACATGGTTGAATTATTGTTTGGTCAAATTATAGTTGGTTATTTGATAGGCTGGAGGTTAGGACATGAAGACATGGTCGAATTATTGTTTGGTCAAATTATAGTTGGTTATTTGATAGGCTGGAGGTTAGGACATGAAGACATGGTCCAATTATTGTTTGGTAAAATTATAGTTGGTTATTTGATAGGCTGGAGGTTAGGACATGAAGACATGGTCGAATTATTGTTTGGTCAAATTATAGTTGGTTATTTGATAGGCTGGAGGTTAGGACATGAAAACATGGTCGAATTATTGTTTGGTCAAATTATAGTTGGTTATTTGATAGGCTGGAGGTTAGGACATGAAAACATGGTCGAATTATTGTTTGGTCAAATTATAGTTGGTTATTTGATAGGCTGGAGGTTAGGACATGGTCAAATTATTGCAAGTGTTGAATTATCATCTGTCCAATTAACAAAATTATACTGTATTTTATATAATCAACAGTGAACTTTTTGGTGATTGAGCAACTAGTTAAAAGAAGCTGCCTTGTGTGTCTTTATAAAACAGGTGTACCTGGATCTGTTTGAAATAAAAAAGTTTAAAAATATGAAATCTATATATATAATTTAGAGACATTGCTCTCTCATTTTCATATTACAAATGTACAATTCTTCAAATATTTTTCACAGACAGATTCAGGTGTGCCATTTTATTATATTTAGATTCTCCACTTTGTTTTGTCAGGTTCTAGTTTCTATGCCAACCTGGCCTGTGAATTCAAGGCCATTTCTGATTGGCTGATGGTTGTGATGCCACTGAGACCTGTTTCATTTCTTTAACTTTTAAATATCTCAAAATTATATTAAGGAAACACTAGATTAATTATGTTTTATCACTGAAAACAATAGCATATCTCAAATTACCTAGAAAATTTTTGAATCCCTATTTAAAATTCACACCAATGAAGAAACTTTCTTCAATATAAAAGTTAAAACAACAGCATTGAAAACTGTTGAGAACCGACTAAAGGAACCTACCTCATAAATTATAAAATGTTATCAATTTTTAAATCTTGATCAACCCACAAGGTAGTTGTCACCATCATCAGTACTGAATGAGGAAAAAATCTCTTGGATTCCTGGAGCCCTGTACTAAAGGAACCCAGGTTAGATCAAGAGAGAGATTTTCCCTCATTCAGTACTTTTGTGACTTTCTAAGAATTATAAAATACTATTCTTAGGATTAAAAGTGGAAAATAATATATTTTTAGATATATTTAAAAGCATATCTGTGTGTAAATATCATTTATATTTCCTTTTTATTCCATTCTTTTAATGTAGTACATTTCTTTTGAATGTTGAAGGCTTCTTTCAATTGTCTCTTAAAATATTTTTCTCATAATCTAGGATCTTTGTTTCCTTTTGAATGAAATTATTGCTTTTTTCTATGTTCTACAAGTGCAGAATTCTTAATTTTGTCCCATTTTAGAGAACACTTAGAAGTGTTTTTCCTTTATATTCTGGTATAAAATGAATGCTTTGTCAAATTCAAGTATATGTGCGTGGTCTACTAGGATTGTTAGCAGTTTGTGATTGCATAAAGCTACTTTATGTTGGTTAATACTTTCTTTCAATGATTTGCTGGTTTTTCCAATGGCTTGACAAGTTCTGCATTGAATTTTGTAAATAACATTGCCTTTGTTTTCTTGTTTGCTTTTATTTCTGGTGTCTAAATGATGCAGGTTTGGTTTTAAATTTGGTGCAGATTTTAATATGTGTGGTAATTATATTTCTTCAAATTCTGGGAATTCTTTCTGAACCATAACTGTAAGGAAGAGAACAATATCTTCTTTCAGATTGATTTTTGTTGTTAAAGATGGACATCTGGGATTGTAAAAACTTCTTTGGATAATTGTAATTTGTAAACTCTTTAAAAATTATAATTATTACTTCTCTCTTGTCTCATTATTTCTATTTGAGCCATGTGTGGCTAATCTCTAGGAGAGAGTTTTTGCAACAGCGATTTTATTATGAATCAAACTAAAAGAGCAAAAATTCAAAGGGTGAGTAGATTCTATGTAGATGGTGGGGGGTTTCTATGTGAAGTTGTTTCCTTGCTAGTTGAATATCTAAAAATGCTAAAAATAATCATTGTTTTCTACTTTCTATGTAAACCCTAAATAAAATTTGAGACTTCAGAAAATATATAAAATATCAATTTCTGTTTCAGTTATGCAAAAACATTGTCAATATATTGTTGTATGGGAGCCTGGAAGTCACAGGGCCGTACTAAGGGATGTAACTTTTTATTGGTGCCAGGGTTGGGGCTGGTCCGGGGATGCATCTTGTCTGTAGCATTTTGGCACTCGGGTCGGTCCTCTGTAGGGTCGGTCGGTGCGGGTCGGGCCGTCTTAATTTTCCGTTGATCCCAAAAAAAAAAAAAAAGGAACTTAAGTCAGAGAGAGAGAGAGAGAGAGAGAGAAAAAAACAAAAACAAAAAATAATAAAAATAAAGAGAGCAAGCAAGAAATTTGGTCCGTGGTCAAAGTGCAATTTCTCGCCTGAACTCTGTTGTTCGATGAATCACAGAGAGAGTTTAAAATTAATTAAAATTAAAAATTTTTTTTTTTTTTCAAAATCGTGAGCCTTGCTATTTAAGATAGCGGGCGTGTGTTAGTCGCGCCCACGTGTCCGGCGTTCAGGGTCACGCCGTGGTTACACAACAATATCTAATCCATAATGAAATTTTCAACGGATATGTTTCAGTTACTTTTTATCTATATTATTCATGAATATATTTTTTCGCCAATGCTGCTGAAATAGGGTTGCCCATCTGTAGGCTTTTGATTTGTCTGAAGAATCTGTTTTTACATGGTTTGGAAGTATATCAAAAATTGATCACAAAATGTGTTGTTCTAAAAGAAAGAATGAAAAACCATGAATATGCTCTAAAATGAAATAAAATTCAGAATTCTGCACTTGTAGAACATATAAAAATCACGGGGCATAATAATTTCAATCTAAAAGAAATAAAGATACTAAATTATGAGAAAAATTACTTTAAGAGAGACAATTTAAAGAAGCCTTTTCATTCAAAAGAAGTGTACTACAAAGATAAAGCACAATTTGGATTATAGATATAAGAAAATAAGACCTAATCAGCATTGTTGCCGAAATGTCACACACTATTAATTTATTTGGATTAGGTCTTATTTTCTTATAAATGTGCTACAATTAACAGAATGGAAGAAAGAGGAAATATCAATGATATTTACAGATGTGCTTTTAATTATATCTAAAAAACGTGGGTTGTCTACATCTAATTCTAAGAATAATATTCGCTATAATAGACACTATTTGTGTACTTTGTCTACTCAGGATGCCACAAAGATACACATGTGAGTTCTAAAGGATTGCAGTTCAAGTTAGCGCTTTATTATGGCTCACTTAACAGAAGGAATACAATGAGTTGGACTTGCCTTCAACCTCCCCGTCAGAAATATCCTTGGCGCCGCGGAAGTCACTCTTGTGAAGCTTCCCGCTCCACACTATTCAAGTCCAGCCTGGACTTACACCGCCTTGTAGGCCGCTCCGATGTCAGGCTTTCCTGGCACCGTCTTGCAGGATCATCCACACGCCCGGAGGCAAGTCGCCACGTCTTCTCTTCGCCACAGATGTAACCAGACTCTGTCCTCCCCCACACAGGAATGCTGTTTTTAGCGCCTGCCACATGGCAGCGGGGGCCGCTAAAGTCCACCCCTCTTTCTCCAACCTTACTCTGATATCTTGGCCTTGTCGTCCACGTTACAATATTTTAGGGTTCTTAGAAAACTATTTGCTATCTTGTTTACTCACACTTGATAACAGTAACTATTTAAAACATGCTGTAGTATAATTTCTCATTTTGTACTTTTGTCTGAAGATGATAACAACACTGTTACCGAAACGTCACACACTATTTATTTATTTGTATTTGGTCTCGTATTTATAATCTATAATCCAAATTGTGCCTTATCAAGCAATCATCAAGAAATTTTGAATGAAGGTAGCTGAAGTTTAACATTGAGGCTATTCAAAGCTAAAAAGTCTCACGTAATTTTAACCCTTAACTGGACGGGTGGATTTTTCTTACGTAACTGGATGGGTTGGGTAGATTCAACCCACTTTGGTAACTTTATGAAATAAGCGCTAAATAATGATTGAAATCAATACTTAAAAAAAATATTTAATGAATACAAATGTTAATATACAGATTTTGACTTCTAAAAATTCTGAATATCTCACAAATTATTAAGAAATGTTTTTGCAAATGCTTAGTTGACATACAGAGCAAAGGGTTTTTATTTTTTTACCACGTTTTTTGATGGACATTTGTGGCACCTTTTTGGAGTATCAGATTGTTGTGACATCATAGATTCCCTTGATGTACTTGAACCATCATTCTTCTTGAATTGTCGTCTGTAATTCCAGTGGGAGATAATTGAGATTACGTGTGGCCAGGTGTTCATCGGTCAATGCTCTCCCAAGATCAACAATAAAATGACTCCTTTCTTTTTTACCAATTTTTATCAATCTGATTACCGATTTTCTTTTTCTTTTTTTTTGGGAACATAGGAGACTAAAGTGGTTGTTCCAGAGAAGCCAAAAATAGATGTTCCTGATTCTCTATTAGGGTGCGGTTGAAATTGTGGTGGAATCTAAGGTTTGTTCTTTCTCATCGTTCCTAAATATGTAAGGCCATGTTCTTCCAACTTATCAACTAATTCTACCGAAGTGAACCAATTGTCTGCTGTAATATTTCTATTACTCTTCCAAAATGGTCGACTAATCTCTAAAACTTATATGTTTTTTGGATTGGCAGGGATAGTTCTCTCTGTTGACTTGATTGATAATTCTACTTATCCAAAGAAAGAAGTGTTATTTTATAAAAAGAAGCTAAAAAATAGCAGAAGATAGCGACTCAAGTATGAGCCACAAGCTAACACTGACAGGAAAAATTCTCACACTTCTGGACGGAATCCGCCTCCACATGTAAATTTAACCCACCTCCCAAAATTGATATTTATAAATGATGGATGGAAAATGTTTGTATCACTGTAAAATTAGAATACATGAAAGCTGGTAGCTCTCAGTAAACGAAAAATATATATTTTTCCTATATTAAGTTTATGCATGGGCGGAATCTAGCTATCCCGTCCAGTTAAGGGTTAATAAATCAAAAACCATTTTTTCTGTAGGTCTGCTTTTTTAGAGGGCTAATAAATAAATAGATTGGTTATTATTTTTTGAAAAATGTTTTCAAACTCAAATTGTTCAACTGATGAGGTGTCCTTACAAAATGTGGCTCAAATTCTTTTCAAATTCTAAGTTCTTTTGGCTAGTGTAGAGTAAAAAAGAAATTTTGAGACTGCATTCCTCAAAGGTATTATGGAATCCCATAGAATAACACTAAGGCCAACTTGGGAAGAAAGGTGGTGCTTATCCCAAGTACACACATGGCCAGTAGTCTGCAGGACCAAGGAGGTCTCACCAGACCACCTCTTGGAATGTATGGGAGACAGGATTCCAATCCTACCAAGATTGTGAATTTAATCCAAGAATTCAGTCTCAATGACCTTGTATAACTATACAATGGAATAATAAAAAGTAGAGTTAGCACTTGCTTTTATTGTCCACCCATAATGGCTACCTGTGAAGTTGTTAGATGTCATTGACCCAATCTACTTTCATTTTTTAAATGCTCAATATGATCAACTGGTTGTCGATCATGCCACTGGTTCCATTACATCTCAAATATTTTATTTCAAACAATAACCCATGATTGAATGCCTCTTTCAATATGCATTTTTTTATATAACACATTCAGTAACATCTCTTTTTACCATGGAACCTAAATGGGCAATCTTTATACAGAAGCTTCTATTCTATGATTAAACTGAATGTGATATTTCTGAAAGATAATGTGGATCTTATATGTGAATCAGTCTGAATGGTAACAACTTTGTTACTGAAACATCACCTACTACAAGATAATCATTTGGTCTTATGTTTCAAATCTACAAATTGTACTCTTTACCAAGAAGCTTCTATGTTTAATTTTGGATATATAGAGCTCTAAGAGAGTTGTCTTGAATATCTCAGATTTCATACATTGTCAAAAATGGCAGCATAAACATATTTGACAGTAAGTCAATCTTTCATCCAGTAAATAAGGCAATTGCTGGAACAGGATGTTAAAAATAACCATTGAATTAAAGCATCCTTTCTTACAGTATTATGTAAGGGAATCAAGGCCTGTCATCTTGTCTAGACGATGACCTTCAATACTAATATAGATTTTATCTAGGTGATGTTTGCATATTTTTACATTCCACACAATAACAATGGATTAATTGTTTTAAACAAATGGGAATGAAAAGGTATATACATTTTATAATAAAGCAATAACGCGCCATCTATATATATAAAATGAAAGGATTTAAACACAAATGTTTCTTTTATGCACAATACAAACTTCTACTGTCCTTACTGAGATGAAAAATATATTGGGAGGGTTCACCACTGATGAGCCAAGCCCTCCCAATAAATTTTTTCATCGCAGTAAGGATAGAAGTTTGTATTGTGCATAAAAGAAACATTTGTGTTTAAATCCTTTCATTTTATATACACAGTGAATGTATGTCATAATTTCCAAGCCTTTATCATACTTTCCAACTAAAGTACAAGGCCTAATGATAAGGTACAATTTGGATTATTCTATATACAGTTACAAGCGTCATTCCTCATCTCCTAATCAACTCTGTCACTGTTTGCTTTTTTTTTGGAATGGCATCCTCCTATTGGTTGGCTACGATCACGCTACCTTTGCCCCCCCATCATACCTCCCCCACTCGCTTTTTCGTTTTTGTAACTATTGTGTTGAAGCGGGTCGCTCCTTAAATAAATGCATATTGTTGTGTCTCTACACTACTCCAGGTCACCGAGATCCACTAAGTTAAAGATAAAACCTTTATTGGCTCATAACACTAATATGACTGACTATTTACAATTTAATGATACATATATATACATAAAAATAATTAACATACAAACAAACACTATGCAAAACCTTATTTGCATATCTCGACAATTTATCTAAAACATAACTATTGTTATGCAAAACACCACATCTTCTCACCCCCAATTTGTTACACAATCTTTTAAGTATTCGGGGAGTCTCCGGTTTCTTATTGGTCTACTTGGCCCAGGTGTTTCCTCCAGCCTTGGTGGGTCCCTCCTGATCGGCATAGTATCCAGGAAGCTCCTGTTGTCCGCATTGGAAGCTGGTCTCGGGCACCGAGGCGAAAAGTGGGAAGTCCACGCCGGGGTTGCCGTACACGCTCAGCCCGTCACCCTCACTGTACATGTCCTCCCCACCGTTCATGTAACCCGCACCCATTCCATTAGCTCCGCTCATCATTCCATTGGCGTATTTGCCTCCGTTTCCATTCATCATTGCAGCCATTCCATTACCATTCATATAAGCAGCCATTCCATTGCCGTTTCCATTCATAGCCGCGGCCATTCCATTGCCATTACCGTACTTAGCTCCATTGCCATTGCCGTTCATCGCAGCGGCCATACCATTTCCATTCATTACCTCATTGATTTGACATACACTGTCGCCATAACTTATCCATTCAAGACCAATTCCAATCTGGTCAAACGCCTCCCTTTCAATCAGATTTGGGCCCGGACCTTCGATCACAAGCAATTCCATTGTGATACTTCTTTTGTTCACTTTTACGTTGGCTTTTATTTTACCCAGAATGGATAACCTCTGTCTGTTCCATTGCACCAACTTGGTAGAATCCTTTTCTATTCTAGGCCTTTCTGACTTCACCCAAGTTTCTATATACGTCTTCTCAGAAATAATATTTTTTCTTGTTCCTGAGTCAATGAGCATATTCATATCTCGACCGCTAGTCCGTACTTTTACCATAAAATTCCGCATGTTACTTGTGTCCTTCACTTGATTTATATTAAAAAGGCCATTAGTTGCCTCTGCCTCCTCATCTATCGAGCAATTATTACGATCGCTCCTCCAGTTCCCGTTCTTACAGACCCTAGATATATGCCCTAACTTCTGGCATTTAAAACATCTTTTATCTTTAAAGAAACATTGCTCTTCTCTGTGATTTGTGTATCCACAGCGGAAACATTTAAAAATCTTCTCATTCCTCCGTCTCACCTTAACAGCTCTTCCCATTACATTCATTTCTTCCTGAGGTTTTCCATCTTTAATTTCTGCAACGTTCTTTACCGCAGCCTCATGTGCCAATGCCATATCTTGAGCCACTTTAAACGTTAGCATACTGTTCATTAACAGCATTGATTGTATCTCCCCGTTTAGAATACCGCATACCAGGGCATCACGCAACCTATCCTCCAAATCAGGGAATTCACACTTCTCGGCAATTTTCTTTAGAGCTGTTATAAATTCAGATATTGTTTCATTTGGCATTTGAAGCCTTTTCGCAAATTTAAAACGCTGCACTATTATATTTGGCGTCGGATCAAAGTATTTTTTTATCCCTGCTACTATCTCCTCCCATTCTGTTTCCAATGGATTCTTGGGAGAGGTCAACGTCCGTATTATATTATACGTTTCTCTTCCGCATAGCGAGAAAAATGTTGCCTTCTTTTTAACGATCTTTACTATATCATTCGCTATGCAATAGGATTCAAAGCGTTCTAAATAACTTGAGATTTCATTTCCATTGTTTGGGTTGAACTGTTCAATATTCATCATTGTTCGCTTACTTTTCCTTCGTCGCCACTGTTGTGTCTCTACACTACTCCAGGTCACCGAGATCCACTAAGTTAAAGATAAAACCTTTATTGGCTCATAACACTAATATGACTGACTATTTACAATTTAATGATACATATATATACATAAAAATAATTAACATACAAACAAACAAACACTATGCAAAACCTTATTTGCATATCTCGACAATTTATCTAAAACATAACTATTGTTATGCAAAACACCACACATATATTAGTTAATAACTAAATGGAATCCTCTCTTTCTTTTTCCCAGTATGAGATGCCTACGGAAGCCAACAGTACATAGACAGATAAAGCACATAGGCTATTAACTAATATATGCATTTATTTAAGGCGCCAATTTATAATTGTAACAAATAGTATTTGAATAAAAACATTCAATTGGGTAAAACACGGGCGTTGCCCGGGTCATTCGGCTAGTATATTAGAAACCCAAGATAAATAAATAGTGTGTGACATTTTGACAACAGCGGTGTTACCATCATAATTTTTGTCTGATGATGGTAACAACGCTGTTGTGAAAACATCACACACTATTTATTTATTTAGATTTGGTCATATTATCTTGTGTTACAAGGCCTAATGATATATTTTCTTGGTATTTAATGATATATTTCCAGCCCTTTTGTCTGAAGATGGCAATAATAATCTTTCAGAAATACCACATTCAGTCTAATTATTCAAACTTGTTCTTATGTTTCATAGAAGCTTCTGTATAAAGACTGATCATCTAGGTTCCATGGTAAAAAGAGATATATATATATATATAAAATATAAAGATTTGAGATGCTATGGCAAAAACTGTGTCAAAAACTTCATCAAACAATATCACAAACACTTAATATACCCTGCTTTAGATATGAAACAGCAGTAGATCTAGCTGCAATGGTAAAACTAGCTTCACCACTGATGAGAGTCCCTGCCAATACTTCTGGAAGTTAATAAAATGGAAGAATAAAATTCTTTTGATTATTCTATTTCTCTTATTTAAATTATTCATGTGAATGCAAAAATAGAAACCAAATAAATGAATGATTTGAGTCCTTTCAGGTGTCTAAATTTGAAATATTGACTCTTAAAACATTTTATTTTGCATGTTGGCTTAAAAAAACTAATGTGCTAATTTTAAAAATGTAATTTTAAGAGTCATTTAAATAGTTATAAATATTCAGATGATATTTTTGCCTACAATCATCATATAAAATACAGCTTGTCTTAAATTCTTAGTCTTTGTTTCTTATACCTTTTTAGGTGATCCTAAACTAATGGCTGGATGTTGTGCATCTTAATTTGTTCTTTTTTTTTTTTTGCTTATCCCTAGTACACGTGGTACAGGCCATGATAATCATGGTGGGTAGTTAGCGACTGCTTTTTACTGTAAGCGCACCACATGTCTACACATGTGAAAGCAGTTCGACAATTTGTTCTTGAACCTCCAAAGTCTAATGAAGAAGTCCATTGTTTGGAATTGATTTCTTAAATATTTTATATTCTATTGGACAACAACTGAATAAGGATAGGAAATTGTAAGGTTCAATTTAGGTTATAGATTAGAAACCAAAGGGACAAGAATAATTATTTAGTTTGTATTATATCTTGTTACTTTGATTCTTTGATTTATTTTCTTTCTTTTCTTCTCCTTGGATTTACACAGACCAATCTGTTTATGAGCTTAATTGTCTTAATTATGTTTTCCTGTATATACAAGGGTCACTCCAAAAGTTTTTACAAGAGCTTATTTTTATTAAAGCTGCAACTTTCAAATTTTCAGAGTTTCTCAAAGTATTCACTCTTAGCACCTATGCAAGATTTCATCCGTGAAAACCAATTATCGAAGCACTTACACCAGGCATCTTCGAGGATGGAATTTACAGCATTGATAAAGTCTTGCAGTACTTCATTATGAGTGTCAAATTGTACCCCTTTCAACAATAACTTAACTTTTGGAAATGAAAAAGTCAAAAGGTGCTATATCTGGTGAATATGGTTGATGAGTGACTAATTGAACACCAGAGTTGGCTAAAAAGTCTGATGTTTAGGCTGAGGTGTGCGGTCATGTATTGTCATGGTGAAGAAGAACTCTAAGTTGATCTCTTGGTCTGTTTGCTTGATTTTTTCAAATGCTGATAGAAGGCATTTTGTTATATACCAGTCACTATTCGATCTTCTAACTTCACAATATCAATGAAACCACTTTTTCTAAAAAAACAAGCGACCATTTGTTTTCCAACACTTTGAGCTCTGCGGACTTTTTTAAGAGGAGGTGATTTTGAAGAGCACCAAAGAGTAAATTGCTGTTTTGTTTCTGGATCAAAATTGTAAATCAGAGTTTCGTCACCTGTAATAATATTTTTAAAAGCCTTTGATTTTCCTTCATCAAATTTTTCCAACATGAAATTACACCATTCAATGCAACCAAGTTTTTGGTCTTCAGTCAAGCTGTGAGGTACCCATCTACTAACAAGTTTGCTGTATTTTAAATGATCATTAATGATGGTGCTGATTGCTGTCGATCCAATGCCCACACTTTTCTCTAACTGCTGACACGTGATTATTTGATCTTCTCTAAGTAAAAATATTACCAGCTCAATTTTTTCTTGGGTCATTGCTGTTGGTGGTCGACCTGAACGAGGTTCATCTTCAAGGTTGGTTTTTCCAAATTTTAATTTAATTAAACCAATTAAAAACTGTTCTAATAGAAGGAGCTCTATCTCCTAAAGCTTTCATCAATTTTTCATCGGATTCTTTAGAAGTTAAATTACTTTTATAATCATAAAAGATCATAGCACGTAAACTTTCTCTAGTCAACTCCATTGTGTCTGATGCAATGTTTATAAATTACTTCTGCCACTGTAAACAAAGTCACACCCTCTATGAGTCATTGTTGTTACTATTTTATGAAATTTTTTATGCTAGGTAAAAAATCCATGTAGAAATTAATGGTATAATTTATTTTTTAGTATTTTAATTATTTAATATTGATTGCGGGGGGTCGGTGGAAGGCTGGTTAAACTGTTTAGTTTTCGACCACTATGACCCGGGTTCGAATCCCGCATTGGACACTTTTTTCTGTTTAAAAAAAAAAATGCTCCAATGGCCCCCCGATTTTTGCAAAAGTCCAACCCCACCAGCGAGTGCAAGTAACCAAACGGGGCTCTGGCACATTTGTAAGTGCAAAGTCGAACTGCTTTTCACATGTGTAGACATGTGGTACGCTTACAGTAAAAAAGCAGTCGCTAACTACCCACCATGATTATCATGGCCTGTACCACGTGTACTAGGGATAAGCAAAAAAATATATATATATATATTGATTGCAAAAACTTTTGGAGTCACCCTTGTAAATGTCATTATTACCATTAAAAGTGATTAGCTTTTTTATTCTTTTCATATGTGGGCTCTGTGGTATCCATGCTTTTGTGTATGTGTGTTATTTTATGTTTCTAGAGAGAGATAGGAAACTAGAGTATGGATATAAGAAGAAAATATAAATAAGATATTCTTGCCAAAAGTGTTGAGAAGGAAAGTATAAATTTAAAGCCATATCTATAAATGTCATTGATATTTCATCCCCTTATTCTATTTATTGTGATTGTAGCACATTTTAGGCTTCCTTAAGTTATCTTTTGGAATATTTTTTCTCATAATATCTGTTGACTTTGCTTAGAATTATTAATGAAACTGATTCCAATAATTATTAATTAAACATTATATTTATTGATTTACAAGAGAGAGAACAAAATATAAAAGGGAAACTAATATTGAAACAAAGGAACTTTTTTCTGTTTTGGTTAGCGCCTATTTACCTGTGAGCTTACACACACTGTGGTAACAATTAATTAATATATATACAACAATATCTTACATATTGTGCCCATTGTATTTTCTATTGTTTTAACCATGGTTATAACAACAACAGTCTCTCCAAAGTAATGTTCAAACAAGGTTCTCCTGTATTAAAATGCCAAAGATCTCAACATTGCGTCTCACATCTGTTATGATTGATCCGGCAACACTGCCGACTCGACTTGTAAACACTCTTAGATATATAACCATGTTATAATAAATAGATGTTAATAAATAAATACTTAGTTCAGTTGTATTCTGCGTGATCAAATAGACACAAGAACAACATAAACAACATGGTGGCAGCGGAAAAGTAAGTACTTTTTCAAATAAATATATTATTGACAAATATTAGTGAAAAAAAGAAAGCATGGACTTTGTTAGGCCTAGCGAACTCGCCTTGCACGGTAATGTAGCGGAAAATTGGCGAAGATTCAAACAGCGATTAATGCTTTATCTTGAAGCAACAGAAAAAGCCACAAAGCCTGATAAACTGAAAGTTGCCATTTTATTAAATTTTATTGGCGAAGAAGCCTTGGAAGTTTTCAACACATTTCATTTAAAAGAAGATGAAGCAGAAAATTTCGATCTTGTAATAAACAAATTTGATGATTTTTGCGAGCCTAAAAAGAACGTCATTTTTGAAAGATTCAAATTTTTTTCAGCGACCCAGAAGGATGGTGAATCCATCGATAGTTTTATAACAGAACTAAAAGGATTATCTACATCATGTGAATTTGAATCACAAAAGGATAGTTTAATTAGGGATCGCATTGTGTATGGTATACAAGACAAGGCTTTGCAGGAACGCCTCTTAAGAGAGCCCAATTTAACTCTTCTAAAAGCCATTGAAATGTGCAAAACAGATGAAATAAGCAAGCAACAGATCAAGATCATGCAGAACAACCAGAACATTTGTCAAATAAGAAAATATGAAAAGAAACACAGTCCAAAACAAAATCAAGAATCTGAAAAAGAATTCAAATGCCAAAGGTGTGGAAAGTCCCACAGAGCAAAAAATTGTCCTGCATGGGGTAAAAGATGCTCCAAATGCAAAAAGATGAATCATTTTGCAGCTTTCTGTAAAAGTTCAGCTACCAGAAGTCTGAATGATGAAACAGAAGAAACTGTAAGGTCAATACATGAAGCAAAAGTAGTCCATACTTTGGAATGGAAAAAATCCATCATAGTGAATGGAAAGGAAATATGTTTCAAGTTGGACTCTGGAGCAGAAGTAAATGTTTTGCCATACACATTCACCAGACAAATGAAAGGTTTGGAAATATTTCAGACTAACCGAAAGCTAACATCATATACAGGACATGAAATCAAGATAAAAGGAATTGCCACACTAAATTGCAAAACTAAAAATAAGACGGAAAGTCTAGAATTTTTCATTGCTGATGGATACTATCAACCAATTTTAGGAATAGAAGCTATTGAAAAGCTTTCACTAATTAAGAAATGTGATGCTGTCCAAACAGAGCAGAACAATTCAGCAAAAGAAATTTTGAACAGGCACAAAAATATATTTGAAGGCATAGGAAGACTGCCAATTGAACACAAGATTAGACTAAATGAAAATACAACTCCAGTTATTGCTCCAAGCAGAAAAATTCCTTTTTCCATTAGAGAAAAAGTTAAAGCAGAATTGGAACGGATGGAAAAACTTGACATTATTGAAAAAGTTGAAGAACCAAGCGAATGGACACACCCTATTGTAGTGGTACAAAAACCTTCTGGGGATGTCAGAATTTGCATGGACCCCAGGGAACTGAACAAATATATTCAGAGAGAGCGCTATATTCTGCCAACAGCTGAAACAATATTTTCTGAATTGAAAGGTGCTACAGTTTTCTCTGTATTTGATGCATCATCAGCTTTCTGGCAAGTCCCATTAGACAAAGAAAGCACCAACCTGTGCACCATTGCGACTCCCTTTGGAAGATTCCGGTTCAAGCGACTTCCCTATGGATTGAACAGTGCATCGGAGGTATTCCAGCGATGCATAAACAATATCCTTTCAGGTCTCCAGGGAACTGCTTGCTATATGGATGACATCTTGATCTATGGAAGCACAATGGAAGAGCACAACCGAAACCTTGAAACAGTTCTTCGAAGGTTGGAAGAAAATAATGTCAAGCTCAATGCTAAGAAGCAGCAGATAGCTGTCGACAAAGTAAATTTCTTAGGCCATATAATCAGTCGAGATGGAATAGCCATTCAAGCTTCAAGAGCAGAGGCAATACAAAAGTTGAAAAGACCTGAGAACAAGACTGAAGTCCAAAGATTCTTAGGTATGGTAACGTACCTTGGCAAATTCATTCCTAATCTTTCTGACAAGACTGCACCTCTAAGGAAATTGATAAGCAATAAGAGTGAATGGAAATTTAGAGGCGAAGAAATTGATTGTTTTGAAAAACTCAAGGATATGGTCTCGAATGCTCCAATATTGACATTTTTTGACCCAACCAAGCCAATCACCATTTCATCTGATGCAAGCCAATATGGTATTGGTACAGTGCTCATGCAAGGGGGACATGCAATTGAGTATGCGTCCTTCAGCCTGAATGCAACTCAAAGAAAATACGCACAGATAGAGAAAGAACTTTTGGCTATAGTCTTTGGATGTGAACGCTTCCAGTACTATATTTGGGGAAATGATGTTATTGTGGAAACTGACCACAAACCTCTCCTGAGTATTGTTAAGAAACCTTTAGAAAAGCTTTCCCCAAGACTGCAAAGAATGGTCTTACGTCTGATGAGATTTCAAATATCTTTGAAGTTTACACCAGGAAAAAACATGTTTGTAGCTGACCATCTGTCTAGAGATCCATTAAAAGATGAGGTGGACACAAGCTATTTAGAAGGTCAAACTGAATCAGTGCACATGTTGTTGGTTACCACAGATGAAAAAATAAAGAGACTACAAAAAGAAACTCATGAGGACCACACCTTGATACAACTAATAGAGTATGCGAAGAATGGATGGCCGAAATATAAAACTAAGGTCTGTGATGAAGCAAAACCCTACTGGCAATTTCAAGATGAAATTCATGTGAGTGACGGAATTGTTTACAAAGGAAATTGCATCTTGGTGCCATCGACTCTTCGAAAAGAAATCCTGCAGGTTGTTCATTCATCACACCAGGGCACAGCAGCTTCCAAAGAAAAAGCAAGATCAGCATTTTACTGGCCCGGCATGATAACACAAGTAGAAAATGAAGTGGAAAAGTGCAGAACATGTCAGGAATATTCAAGAAAGAATCCTGAGGAGTCAAGAATAGCTCATGAAATCCCTGAATTTCCATGGGAAAAAATTGCTGTAGATTTCATGGAGGTGAGTGGAACCAGTTCCATCTTGGTTGTCGATTACCACTCAAAGTTTGTTGAAATCCGGAAATTATCAAGCAAAAGAGAAACCGAAACCATCCTGCAGTTGAAAACCATTTTCAGGACTCATGGAATTCCAAGAACTCTAGTTTCGGATAATGGACACCCTTTTAACTCTACTGGATTCAAAAATTTTGCTCAGAAATATGAATTCAAACACCAAACCTCCAGTCCCAAATATCCAAGATCTAATGGACAAGTTGAGAGGACAATTCAAACCATCAAAGGACTGATAATTAAAGCTGTGAAGTCAGGAAGAGATCCCAATCTGGCTTTGATGGAGTTCAACAACACACCTAAGTATGACCTGCCATCTCCGACCCAAATGCTTATGGGAAGATCTGTGAGAACTCTTTCGACATACACCCGACAACAGTTGAAACCACTGTTTGACACAACAAAGAATTATCAAAAATTGAGAGACCATCAACAAAAGTATGCAGGAAGTCCAAAGAGAATTTTGAGACCTTTGGAAGTAGGAGACAACATCATGTTGCAGGAAAGGCATAGAAAATGGGTTCCGGCAACAGTGACCGCAAAGCATGAAACTCCACGCTCATATATGGTGAAAACACCAAGTGGTTCTGAATACCGCAGGAACAGGTCTCACCTTAGACCGAGAAAGTTCAGTGTAGAAGACTCTGCCCCAACAAGTCAAAGTCCAAGCATTCCTGGATCTCAAGCAGGGACAGCCATGGATGACAACATACAAGATCACGGAAGACCCACTTCTGAAAACAGAAGAGCATATGATCCAAGGGAGAACGTGGCCAAGAAAGGTGAAGAATCATCCACTTCTCCTAGTGTGCGAACCCGCAGTGGTAGAACAGTGAGAAAACCTTTGCGTTATAGAGACTAGGAGAACTGCAATCCTTTTTATTTTTGTTTAAAGGAAACATGTTATGATTGATCCGGCAACACTGCCGACTCGACTTGTAAACACTCTTAGATATATAACCATGTTATAATAAATAGATGTTAATAAATAAATACTTAGTTCAGTTGTATTCTGCGTGATCAAATAGACACAAGAACAACATAAACAACAACATCAATATTGAGCAACAAGTGATAAATAGTAGGCTTGATGACTACTCTCAGAATTGGCCAATTAAGCTGCTTCAATACCTTGTTTTATTTAGTTGTAGGAATTTAAGTGTACATATGTTTTTGTAAGCTCTGTTTGTTTTAACCAGGCCCAAGGTATTAGCCCACAAAGAAAAAATCCTTTTCATATAATATATTGCTTGTAAAAAGCCTTCCCAAATTTTCACAAGTTAAATCCCAACTGTAACCAAATGAAGTCTTTGATGACATAATTGTAAATTATAGATATGTAGTTGTGTGTTTACATTACAGTCATCATATTTGTGCAGCTAGATTCTATTTACTCTTATGAGATAAAAACGTTTTTATAGGAACAAAGCTTTTCTACCTACATGCATACAACTAATAATAAAAATCCTAGAAGCACCTCAATTTCCTTATAGCCATATATTTGGATAATTTATTCACCATATGTGCCCATATTTGATTACACACATGGTATACACAAATGGCAGGCTAGGTAAATAATTTAAAGTGAGTTGAAAAAGAGGGGAACAGAATTCTTGAATTCATATCTTTACTAGAACATCAACATGTTCAACAAACGGGTCTGGAACAACAGCCAATCTTGAACAGTTTCCCTTAATAAAGGTGAATAAAATTGTAAACATTTTATTTCTCTCATAAGATTTATAAATAACAGATTATTCAATAAATATTTTTGTTTTCCTAGTTTTATAATCTTCTAACTCTAAGGCGGTATTACCTGATAATTTACACTCTACAGATGTTTTAACAAAAGTTTCAGCCAAACTACTTCAAGTTGGAACCAAAACTTAATTAATATAAAATATTGTTGTGTAACCATGGCGCGACCCTGAATGCCGGACACGTGGGCGCTACTAACACACGCCCGCTATCTTAACTAGCAAGGCTCACGATTTTGAAAATGTTTTTGAATTTTAATTAATTCTTTTTATTTTATTTAATTTTTTTTTAATTTAAATTAATTTTAAACTGTGAGTCATCGAACAACAGAGTTCGGCGAGAAATTGCACTTTGACCACGGACCAACTTTCTTGCTTGCTCTCTTTATTTTTTTTGTAGATTTTTTTAGGACTTAAGTTCCATTTTGGATCAACGCAAAATGAAGACGGCCCGCACCGACCGACCCTACAGAGGACCGACCCGAGTGCCAAGAAGCTACAGACAAGATGCATCCCCAGACCAGCCCCAACCCAGGCACCAATAAAAAGTTACATCCCTTAGTACGGCCCTGTGACTTCCAGGCTCCCACACAACAATATATTCAATTGTTAACAACTATTGAATTCAAATATTATCTACCAACATTATCCTACACACATTGGACTGGATATTTGAAAAATAATTAAACCTACAAATGTGTCAATGTTTTTATTATTATTATCCCTAAGTATACACATGGTACAGGTCATGATAATTATGGTGAGTTCCTTCACTGTGTAAATACACAACAAGTTTACATATGTGGAAAATACTTTTGCACTTACAAGTGTGCCAGAGCCCAGTGTGATCACTTGCACTCAATGGTGGGGTTGGACTTTTGCAAGAATCAGGGGCATTGGAGCATTTTAAAAATTTTGATAGCCACTCATCCACTGACCTCCAATGTGTAATATAATCAAACAATTTTCATTCCAATTATACAATTTGGAATATAGCTTTGGAACATAAAGTAACAAAGACCAAATCAAAATTTTAAAAAAATTGTGCATGACATTTTGGTATCACCATCAGACAAAATTTTGCTGATTAAGGTTGCTGAATCAGAGCATAAATAAAATGGTCACCTACCACTGTACATAAATACCTATAAACAAAGTAAGACATATTTTCAGATAAGTAAAATGTGCTTAGGTTTATCCCTCATAGATATTTGAACTGTGTGTTTCTGGATGAAATTGTTGACAGGATTTAGAGCATATAGGTTTGGAAGTAATGATTGTGATGTGATTGGGTTCCTGAATATGCAAATTATCAGAAGAAATTATCATATTTCAGGTAGCAAAAAAGAAAGATATATAAAATTATATTACAGGATAATGAATTCTTATAATCATTGCTATTACTGCCAATAATAAAAATGGCAATGGGAGAGTGAACATGTGGTTGTCCTCAGGGAATGTTTGATAGTTCAACACTCACATAAAGAAGCGCTAGGTGATATAGAACCTCAAGACACCAGTTAGGTAAGAAACAATTTGGTTACTTTCTCACCCAATATATTGCAACACCGCTGCTGTGTCAAAGATTGTCAAATGTGTACCAAGATTGATAGGGATCTCCGTTTGACTCTTTTTATTTACCTTCATGGATTATGGGGAATAAGCAAGTAACAGACAGGGAAGATCAACCCAACAATGCCGTCAACAAGAGGGAGAATGACTGTCGTCCAGTTGGGCTACTTCTTCCTGATTGGTCCATCTGCCCCCCCCCCCCCCACACGTTGGATGATTTAGCCACTTCGGACGTCGTCGTGACACTGACCTCCTCCTAAGCCTGTTTGTCCCAAACAGGGCAAACCACCTCTCCAGACTTCTGGAAGACCTTTAAACTTATAAATGCCTCCAACCACATGAGTCTTGTCAGCCAACTTGAAACGTAACGCCAGGATTAGTGTCACCCCCTGTTTGTTGCACCACATTTCAACTCTGGCCCTATTTCCACTCTCAATCCGTGCTGATTCCATAGGCTCTTCTTGTAATGGAGGTGCCTATCACAGGTCGATGGTTCTCCACCGCGATCCTAGTTCACTCCTTTCGATTATTTCATTTGTGGCTTTTTCTTCCTTGCACAATACCTTGAACCGCCTGGAAACTACTACTAATATTACTCTGTTCTGTTGATCAGTATCGAGCAGATTCATTGAAATTTTGGGTGCATTTCGTCAATCGCTGACCATACCTCTCTTCTGTGATTTTGCCTTTGGTTAGTAGTCCGTAAAAACCATATTCTCTCTTCTGTGATTGTTTCTTTTGCATTCAAGGAGGTGAATGAGACCAGCCTCAGACCACCAAAAAGTCATCATTACTTTCTTCTGGTGCAAACTGGTTTCGGTATGTTTTCGGAGCTACGTCATTATCCAAACAAACGCTGAACGTCACCAGTTGTCATAAAGAATACACTCCTCGTTGAAAGTTACGTTTGAGAAACGGCTGTTCATGTATTGAAGAAGTAGCATCGACGACACTCCAAAACGGCAATTTTTCTGATTTTCATTCAATTCGTTCGATACACATTTGTCGAACTTTTACCTTTCCAATTTGACCCAAATGTCGAACAACCATAGAATGCTCGAGAGACATTGAGTTCTTCGGCAACTTCTCGTGTAGTTTTGTATGTGTGCTTCGATTATATCTCCTTTAATTGATCGGTGTCAACCTCGACCCTCTCTACCTTCACGGCTGGTGTCGCCGGCGCGGGAATTTACGAACTACCTGCGCGTAGTGCGGAGGTAGCGCTGATAACATTTCGGGTTGTTTCCACAGTGTTGTGTCAAGTTTGAACTCATAAAGTAAAATAATGAATATTTCTTGTTTTCAAAGCATTTGTTATTTTAACAAATCAGAACAAATTGATAGAATTAAAATATTTAATTTAAAACGATATATAGCCTTTAAAACGATATATAACATGAATAAATTAGATTACTATAATATTCAAATATCAATAGTATGAAATCAGTCATAATCTCAAATCAATATTTATTCCTTTCCTTGACGAGTTCGATGGACCCGTGAGGGTTCTCCACTTCTGCCGGTATCAATGACGTCACTCCTTGCTTACTGTCTCTCTCTCTCGACATATTCTCCAGTGATATTTACCATAAGTCATCATCACGGGATCTTTCCATCTAACAAGATGGACTTCCTACCACATGTTTGGATACTAGTCATTAACACTTATGGTCCAACGGATATCCCTCATTCTGGCTATGTGACCGGTCAAATTGTTGCTTATAAGGTATCTGTTGTATCTTTTATACGGGTTCATTTACCTTTAGCTTTATATATATTTAATATAGTTACAGCCTTTATGTATATAGACAATTAATATACCGCCGTGCTAGAACAATTATATATTTATTATCCGGCGTTGTTTACATACTGTGTTGCCAGATCTTTTGTAGCACAGATTATAACTATATACAACATGTTCCCCTTTTAATTAAAGTCCGGGGTCGAATCTTTTCGGAGGCTTTACCACACGTCCACTTCTAGTGGTGTAGGCAGTGCCTCCTTCATTGTAGTTTCCTATGGGAGTTGAAGTGGATGGGGCCAACTCTTCAGGACTGAGGTTCAGGCGGGGAAATTCTCCTGGTTCCCCTTGACCACTGGACTCCGATGATGTCGAGGGGGCTGGATCCAATTGGAGCGATGACTGGCTGCTCCTTCTCTGTCCAACAGGATAACTTCTGGGCCGTAGGTGAACTCTGTTCCGTTTTAACATTCGGCCCTCGTTGTTCTGAATGATGTATGATCGAGGCTGGTTGGCTTCTCCAATGATGGTAGCTGGTCTCCAGGCATTGCTAGTTTTGGCATTTACCTGTTCACCAGAACTCATTTTAGGAAGTATTTTGGCATTTCGGTCATAATATTCTTTCATCTTATATTGATTTTCCCTCTTCTGCTGTAGAATGTTTTCCGTGCTAATGAAAGCAGGTTTTAGCTTTGTGGTTTTCATTGGGATCAAGGTTCTCAAGTTTCTTCCCATTAGCATCTGAGCTGGGGACGGTAGATTATTTGACGGAGTTGTTCTCAGGGCTATTAAACACATATAAGGATCAGTGTTGTCTTGACGGCATTTCTTAAGTTGCTTCTTTACTGTTTGCACCATCCTCTCCACTAATCCGTTTGATTTTGGGTATCCTGGGCTAGAGGTTTTATGTTCTATGTCCCATTCATTTGTAAAATTAGTAAAGTCTTGTGATGTAAATGGTGGTCCATTATCAGTGATGATGATCTCTGGAATCCCATGTCTTGCGAAGGTAGATTTCAAAACTGGTAGAATCTCTTTTGCTGAAGTTGATGCTACCTTGATGACTTCAGGAAAGCTGCTGTAGTAGTCTACTATTATTATGAATACAGATTGGTCTAGATAGAAGAAATCAATAGCTACTTTTTACCAAGGGTAGTCTGCTATTTCGTGAGGTATAAGTGGTTCTTTCCTTTGCGAAGGTTGTGATTCTTGACAAATTCTACACTTATAAACCATCTCTTCTATTTCTCTATCCAGTCCAGGCCAATAAATAGCTTCATGTGCTCTGTTTTTACAAGCAGAGATCCCTTGATGAGACATGTGTAGTGTTTGCAAGATGCTTTCCCTTTGGACTTTAGGGATGACAAGTCTTTGTCCTCTACAAATCAGGTCTTTCCATATATATAGTTCTTCTTTACAATGCCAGTAGGGCTTAACAGCATAGTCCACACTTTTCTTATGAATAGGCCACCCATTCAGTATATGATCCCTTAATTTTATCATTTCTTCATCTGACTCCATATCTCTGAGAATTTCCTGGTATCTTTTAGTGGTCACCTTCAGATTTAGAGTCATAATGGTGTTCTGGAGATCCAGATCTGAGGTGTCGATGGTTTCCTCTGAAATTGAATCTCTAGATAGAGTGTCTGCGGTGTGAATCACTTTTCCTGGTACATATTCTAAATTAAAATCATATCGCATCAATTTCAAGACCAGTCTTTCAAGTCTTGGAGATAATTCCTCTAGTGGCTTTTTTAGTATAGCCAACAAGGGTTTATGATCCGTCTGGGCTGTGAACTTTCTTCCATACAAATGATAGTTAAATCTTTGGCATCCATACCAGAGAGCTAAGAGCTCCTTTTCAATCTGGGCATATTTTTTCTGAGTGTTATTCAAGGATGCGGATGCAAAAGCGATGGGTCTTCCCTCTTGCATCAAGACAGCCCCAAGCCCATGTTGACTAGCGTCCACTGAAAGTGTTACCTTCCGATGGGGGTCAAAGAGGCCAAGAACTGGAGGATTTGATACCAAATTTTTCAGCTCAATGAATTCTTTTTCTATAGCCTCATTCCATGTCCACAGGGTATTCTTTTTTAGGAGTTGTCTTAACAAGACAGTTTTATCTGCCAGATTATGCATGAATTTAGCTAGATAGTTCACAGTTCCCAAAAATCTTTGAAGAGATGTCTTGTCCATTGGTCTTTTTATTTTTTGTATTGCTTCTAATTTAGATGGATCTGCAGAGATGCCATTCTTGGATATCTCATGTCCAATGAACTTAACTTTTTCTTGGGCCAGTTGCATTTTATTGAATTCAAACTTTAAATTATTTTTTCTAGCAATTTCCAAAACCGTAATCAGTCTACTATTGTGCTCCGTGAGGGAGTTTCCGTATATTATTATATCATCCATGTATACTTTTACTCCTTCAATTCCTGTAAACATACTTTGCATTTTTTTATAGAAAACTTCTGGAGCGCTGCAAATACCAAAAGGTAACCGATGGAATCTGTAATACCCATAAGGTGTAGCCATTGTTAAAAGGCTAGATGACTTTTCGTCTAACTTGATTTGCCAAAAGGCTGACTTAGCATCAAGTACTGTATAGATGGGTGATTTTGTGATATCAGCAATGATGCCTTCAGGGGCAGGAAGTTGACGATATTCCATTTTAATCCATGGATTTAGCTCTCTAGGGTCCATACAGATACGAACCTTTCCATTTGGTTTCTTAATGATTACCATCGGGTGTGCCCACTCTGCTGGTTGGTCTACCTTTGAGATGATCTTTTGTTCCTCCATCGATTTTAGCTCCATCTCAACTGGTTTTTTCAGTGCAAACGGAATTCGGCGAGCTAACTGAATTCTTGGATGTGCATTTTCTCTCAGGATCACAGAATGCTCTCCAGGGAGTGTTCCGATCTCATCAAAGACATCTCTGTAGGACTCTATTATCTTTGTAGGTGAAGCATCCATCTTTGTCCTAGTATGGTCCTGTTCCAACGACTCTACTTTTAATATCAGCTCTAATTTTTTACACGCTGCCAATCCCAAAATTGGTGGAGCTGGCAAATCCACGACTAGAAATTCAAGGATTTCAGATTTTTTCCCAGAGGTACATGAAGCCTTGCATTTGCCCCTTATTGGTACTTTTTCTCCTGTATATGAATAAACCGCAATCCCAGTTGGATATATGCAGGGTTTATTTTGCCAATTTTTAATGGTATCCAATGGCAGGATGTTCACCTGTGCTCCTGTGTCTAATTTAAAATTAACTGAATTATTCTCCACCAAGATTATTTTAGTCCACTCTAGACCAGTAATGCTATCTAGGGATAGGTATTGAAGACACATTTCTTCTTCCTCTTCCGCTCTTTCCTCCAACATATGCACTCTGTTCCTACACATTTTAGCAAAATGGTTTGGTTTTTTACATGAATTGCATATTTTACCATATGCAAAACATTTACCATATGGATGTCTGGAACCACAATTTTGGCAAACCTTTGCATTAGGATGTTCCTCAGATACATTAGGTTTTCTACCAACTGGATATTTGAAATTCTTTTTATATTGCTTTTTATATTTTATAGAATGTAAATCAACATCTTCTCTAGTTATATTTTTTACTTGTTGTCTAGAAGTTTCAGTAGCTCTTCCCAAGTCTATGGCTTTAGCTAAAGAAAGATCAGGATCTTGTAGCATCCTTTCTTTTAAAGCTTTGTCTTTAATTCCAATTATAATTCTATCTCTGACCAAGGAATCTGCAAGCTCTCCAAATTCGCAGTCCATGCTTTTATTTTTCAATTCAGTTACATAGTCATCAAAATTCTGATTCTCCCCTTGTTCCGTTGTAAAAAACTGGTACCTCTTATAGGTTGTGTTTTTATATGGTTTAAAGTGTCCATCAAACAGTTCAAGTATATCCGGAACAGTCGGAGAGGCATCAGTTTCTTGTATTTTAAATGTAGAGTATATATCTAGGGCTAACTCACCAATATTATAGAGTAGAATAGCCCTTTGTCTTGGAATAGATTTTTTATCTATTTCTGTGGCTATGTAAAACATTTGGAATCTCTTTTTCCATTTACCCCATGCTTCTGATGGGTTTGTTCCAGGCACAAATGGCTGCAAACTATTCCCGGTACTCGAGGCCATTTTTCAACGTGTTAGGCTTAATTGATATTTGAAATTTTACTTATCTTTCAAAATCCCGGCGCTGCCACCATGTTGTATCTTTTATACGGGTTCATTTACCTTTAGCTTTATATATATTTAATATAGTTACAGCCTTTATGTATATAGACAATTAATATACCGCCGTGCTAGAACAATTATATATTTATTATCCGGCGTTGTTTACATACTGTGTTGCCAGATCTTTTGTAGCACAGATTATAACTATATACAACAGTATCAAAGATCATACTGACGATCATATTGACGAAATGAACCCAAAATTTCAATGAATCTGCTCGATACTGATCAACAGAACAGAGTCAATCCTCATTCGCGACAACGCCCGACCTAACGTCTCAATGATGTCACGGTAAAAGCTGCTTGAGTTAGCCTAGGCAATTCTTGACCACCCGCCATATTCGCCCGACCTCTCGACAACCACTTTATCAAGTTCCTCAACCACTTCTAAGGGGCCGCCGACATCGCCTTCAGAACTCCAACAGAGTTGGCAAAAACTGTATAGAATCTAATGGTCCCTATTTCTATTATGATAGCTATTATAATATATATATTCTATAATATAATTATCAATGTTGTGTTAGTAGTGAAATATTGCGCTTGAAAGTGTCCGCCAAAAATCGGCGATTATTTGTATTTCCTCTCTGTAATTCTAGAAGTAACAAGACCAAGCTGATATTTCATTGTTAACATCATTTTAGAATTGACTCTATATTCACCAAGTACATAATAGTTTTATTAAAATTATATCACAAAAGTTTTAAATTATAAAAATATTTTATATATATTAAAATATATAATAAATTTATAAATAATAATAAATATGACTAGCTTTCAGGCGTTGTTCTTCAATGTCACAAAGCCACATTCATGTTTTTAATTTTAACTGTTTACAGATTTAGTTTTTTTTTCTTTCAAATTAACATTTTGAGGATAATTCAAAGAGCTATAAATGTTTCTTCGTGTTTCAATCAGCTACAAATCACAGTTTTCACCTTTGTTACTTTCTACTGCAGGTGCAGAAATGTGGTGTACTCACTGTGCAAGGTAACTTGTCGACTGTCGGGCTCCTCACGTCTTGTACCATCGTCTCACTCCATCGTTGGCGGTTTAGTCCAAAAATATCTTTAACCTGATCCGTCCATCTTTTTTAATTCCGTCTTCTTCTTATTTATTTAGTTAACCTAGGTTCCTGGAGGGTACAGAGGTCGCCAACCAGCCAGGCTGTCCTTCTGACCTAAGTCTTCTTGGTTTTATTTACAATGCCAGTGGAAATCAAATTCATGAGCTGATGCCATGCAGTTTTATTTCTTAGTAAATACTCTAGGGATGCTGGACCAAGGTTGGTGATCCCTAATAGTGTCGCCGTCAGGAATCTTTGGTATTGGAAGCTTGGACAGGTGAAGAGGAGGTGGTCCACGGTTTGGTATTTGCCTTGGCTATTGGCGCGAATTGAGTCTTCTTTCAATACCTTTGCATAGTCTGCCTGAATGCAACAATGTCTAGCCAATATTGTTGACGTAAATCTATATTTGATGATTTTCAGCATTGGGAGCAGTAGTTTCGTCTTCTTATCCCCCGTTTATATTGCTCTTGAGAATTTTTGTTTCCAGTCCTTCGTCTCTTCGAGTGATATGCCTATAGCATATTTTACTTCAATCATGTTAATATATCGCCTTTCTAAACGCAACTCAGAGATCACGCTTTTACTGGTCCATTTGGCAGTCTTAGAGTATCCTTCAACATCACGTTTCAAAGAATTTATGTTTCTAGATTTTGAGATTGTCTTTGAATGACAGTAAAATGTCGCAACGAACAGTTTCGTTTTGGTGATGCCACGGTCTTAAAATAGTTTGAATATTCTTTCCATTGTTGGCTAATTTCTAACTACTCACCTTGATATCATGATCTGGATAGCTATACTGTATAAATTGGGATAAGTAAATAAAAAGCATAGCTTATCATTACATTAGAACCTCCATGAGAGGACACTCTCGCAAGAGGACATCTCTCTACACACACAGGACAGTTTTCATCAACAAAAATACATTTTTTTTTACTATTTAGCAACTCTCCAGTTAAGAGGACACCTCTCCTTAGAGGACACTATGGCTCTGCAACTAGGTGTCCTTTACAGGGAGGTTCTACCGTATATGTGCATCTTTGTAAATATAGAAAAATATTTATTTTAGTTTTATAAATAACTGTAATATAATAAAGGAAGACCCGCCGTATAACTGCATCAATTCTCGTAAGTATTTCCCCGGGTTGATCAGCTGTCGTAGCCTGCTGGTAAATCAGCTGGTGCCACAGCTGGTTGTCCCCATCGTCACGGCAGGACTCTGGTACTTCTTTTGGAAGAAGGGGTTTAAAATAACTATTAAAATCTGGATATATGGGATATCTTTGGTCGTAAATGGATTCAATATATAAATTACTGCGCGCAAGATGGGGAAACCACCACATTAACATCTTCAATTGCAACGACTGATGTCTACTCTACGTCGACCTTGAAAGGTCAACAAAAGACAAATGTAGATGGCCATCCCCAAAAGTATCAACCAGTGAAGACGCTGAACTCGCCAAAGAATATTTGTTCACAAACTTCGTAAACATATATGCATGGTGTATCAAGACATTGTGTTGTTTATTTTGAAGTGAAAAGAAATATAAAAGAAACTATCTCGATAAATTAACTATGTGGGAGAGATGTCATATAAGAACATCGATATTACACACTACACAGACAGTTAAATGTTCTCTCTGAACACACAGTTAAGTGCTATCTCTAGTTTAACGATTACAACAGGAATCTCCAGAAAGGTCAGACACTTCTGTAGGTGGTTGCTCATGGGTCCGATTAGGTCAGGACTGTAGTATCGCGCTGAGCCTCGAAACAACTCTTATACTTGAACAATTATTCTTTATTGCCAAGTTGAAACTACAATAGAAAAGCGCCTAAAGTAATATGCCTACTCAACTCCTGACGTTGGACTCGACTCCTGAACTTTGATCTATACGTCCTATTCATAAGTTAAATTAAAACTATGAAAATTAGCTACAACAAAGAAAAAATATGCAAAGACACAACAAGGACTAATTATTTTAGATTTTTTACCAAAGTGTTCGTTCGGGTCAATGGTCACTTGGTCACTCGTATGAATGATCGCATGCATAGTTGACTTAGTTGGTCATAGAATGTTATTTTCAAAACGAAGGAAATAACATTTGGCTAAGGATGTCGGAACTAGGTAGGTATTGATTGGCTGCTTGCTAGGATGGGTTTTGGTCTCTCTGTCTGAGAGGGCAAACCATTTTTTAATTTTATAGTAACATACGCACGAGCACTGCTTAAATTGTTTAGATTTGTTGATGTTAAATTACAAATATTTAATGATAATGTATAATCGAATCACGGTTATAAGATGGAAGGGCAGAGAGACAAATTGAGGTTTGTAAACTTGTGAGGCGTATACAGTAGCATCGTGAGAGCACCCAAAGTAGTACATTATCATTAGATTGTGGTAAGGTTGGATAGAGTAAACAACATTGCTTTTTATAAACAACACAACTAATGTCAGTTCTTATTAATGTGACTATTCATTGATACGCAAAAGATATTCCCAATTATCATTAGTCCCAATTAACCAATGTATATATTAAATGCAAAAACGTTACAAATATTCACTCAATAAACGGCTCTAGAGCTACAGCCAGTCCTAAACTTTATTAAAGTTTTACCTCAATACTATTTTTTATGATAGTATTATTTATATCTCTCTAACTATATATACGTTCCTCAGCAGATGAAGTGTTAGCTTTGATTCTAATAAACCTTCCTACTCCTATTGGCTACGCTATAGTCAAAACCGCGTTTGAACAGGCCAAGTAAATTTTAAGGGTTTCCTTGCGAAATCACGCATAGAGCAATGCACGTCATTCTGTAATAAATATAGATTTCATTTTTCAAATGGAACTACTGATAACTGATTCCTAGCAACTTCCAGGTAATAAAATTTAATGACTTTTGGTTGATTATATCTTAATTCCGTTCAACTCAATAGATTTTTTACAATGAGGAAAATATTTTCATAGTTTTTGCCTATATATTCGAAGTTTATTTCTCAGTAAAATTCAATTTAATGTATTAAATACTCATGGTACTGTTACTCGCATAAAACAAAATTCTTCATTTTTAACAATTATTGCTTATGTAGACGAATGTTTTATTTTAAAAATACTATCAATATCACAAGGCTGATTTAAAGCATAGATAACTCATGGTATCACCTAGTTCTATATCAGTCCCTATTATTGTTTGTGTTATTAACAACAATCAAACCTTGCAGAATTTCTGTTAACCAAGCTATCAATTTCCGGTTTTAATCAACACCTTATAATTATTATCTCAAAAGTACACTTTGGATTAAAGGTAAGAATTACAAGACAAGGCAAAAATACAAAAAATGTATTCGTAATAATAATTAGATTTGGTTCGATAAAATAATCCCTTGAATCAATATTAAAATACAAACATTAGGCCTCCAGGGAAAAGTTTCTTTTTTTTTACAACTATTTTCTCCTGTTGAAGGGCTTTCTTGCCCGAAAAATAGAGATATTTATGAATAAAATATTTGTAAAAAAAAAAAATTTCCCTAGAGGCTTAATGTTTGTATTTTAATTAGATTTTTAGTCTTGTGATCTGGTGTGAAACTTGAAACATTATTTCTTCTGGTTGGAATCATGGATCGAACTATCGTATGTCACCCACTAGGCATGGCATTTGAAGTATTTATAGAAAATATCTTGCCCCAAGAGATAATCTATTAGCCATTCTGAAGGGCTACATTTTGAATAATAAAGAAAGAGGCAGACAAAAGAAGGATTGGTTTAAAATTCATAAAGAAGGGTCTAGAGTTTTGGAAGCTATGAAGAGAATTGCGTAGAAAGGGGTGAGATAACGTTCCATGATGGCTGACCATGGTATCCAACATTGGCTGCTTTACACGATGGCGATCTTTATAAGAATAAAATTTGTGGAACAAAGGTATTTAGGAATAAGTTTATTTCATGCATTCTAAATTAACTAAAGCTTTCGGGTCTACAGGAGTGATATTGACTATAACGCCGCCTCTTAGAAATATATATACATAATTTACATAACACAGAGAGATTAAGAATTATATAAAAAAGGAAAGAGCTATATTTATGATAAAATGGATTATAATGTGAAATTTTAAATAGTATAATTTATTAAATGACCTCACAATTGACGTAATTTTCAACTGCTATTGACTAAAGGTAATACACGGTCCGCTAGATGGGCTAACTTAAAAAAAAAAAAATATATATATATAAGATATGTATATGTTATAATCTCTGCTAGTATACATGCATCTATTGATGGATTGGTATCTTTTGGTTATAAGAACTTCCAGAATTAAACGTTGTTGTTTGCTGTTGATATTGGAGTAATGGATGGTGGGTTCTGATAGGTTGAAAGAGTGGCCGGTGTCTGATGTGCTGATATATGAGGGATCTTGGTTTGTAATGTTTCGATCGTGTTCACTGACTCTCACACTCTCCCACATTCCCACAATCTCTACGTGATATTGATTAAACTGCTTTGGTTTTATTGATTGGATGAGCCGGAATACTTCTCTTGGTACTGCCAATATTGGGGGGAATTATTAGACAAAGTTTCCACTCCATATTTCTTGAGTACAGGCTATGACAGCACTTTCGGGGGAATAAGGCAAACTAAAGGTTGGTTTATATGCAGGAGTGGTGCTAGTGCGATTAGGTTTGGCATTAGTTGATTATTTGTGGTAGTCAGATAAAATGAGTTGGTCTTTTTGTTTCTGGTGTTTCGAATGCTTGAATGAAATGATGATTATAAATTCGTTTGGTTAATGTCTTATGGTTGAGAAAACAAAAGGATGAAAAGTAGCTATAATTAGACTGAAAAGTATTTTTGTAAAATGCAGATTTTTGGAAACGGTGTTGAGCACGAATTAAAATAATGTTTAAGAAAAAGGAGAAAATTATTAATTTTTATTTAAAGAGTAAAGGCCATTTCACACTATGGTAACTATTTACCTTTGTCAGGATATATTGCCAACCTGGTTAAAGAAGCAAATACAAAAGTCATCTAAATATCTACTCCATGTATCTGAGATATAAATTCTGAAGTAATCTGTTTATCTATAGTTCCCATGACAATTTCAGCAAGAGCTACAGCATTAGAGAAGTCTGTGTGCTTAAAGAATTTATATTAAAAAGAAAAAATGCCAACCAATAGAAAAAGTATAATCAATTTGATTATTTTTTTAGATATGTTGAGATCTGTCCGCTAAGAATGTTTCTATACCTTTTATAATCTAAGGATACAAAACCACAGCATCAAATAACTGAGGGTGGAGGGGATTCTGCGAATTTATTCTATAAAAGGAGGAGTTGTGAAGATTTAGATGTAAAATACGGATGGTCCTTCAATGGTGGCTTAAGGAAAGCCGTGATAAATCTGGAAATGGGAACCACCGGGGAAAGATGGAAAGCGATAATTGGTGTCTTAGTAGAACTTTTGATTTACGGATTTTTGGGAAGCCATAGATACAAGTATATTTGTATATAGGTAACCTGGAATTTAAATTAGAGTTTATAGCATAGAGATTTTTTATATTTTTTTATTTATTTTTAAAAGGTAACACATCTCTCTCTTTAGGACCGTATTTTGCTTTTAGTAAATAGCAGTTGAAAATTAGGTTAATTGAATAGTCACTTAAGCATCAAATATACATTCAGAACTATTCTATTTTTTGTTTAAATTTCTTCTTTTACTTTATAATCCGTTTTGCTCAGATATTCAAATATATATCTTTTCCTTAAAAAAAAAAAACTTTTCTCTCTATTTTTACCCTGAGTTATGTAAATGATGCATATTTCTCTCTAAGACGCGCGCGCGACGTTATAGTTACTGGATTAAAATTTGTATATCCCATTTATAAATAAAAACATATTTACTGGCCAAAGTATCTTTAATTTTAAAAACTATGAATGCTGGACAGGCAAGCCCTATTTAAATGATAATCAAGACCAATTTTGGTCCCGGGGTATTCAAGATGGCAAGGCAAATAGAGAAGACCGTGAAGAGATAATATAAAGATTTACTGGCCGAAGTATCTTTAATTTTAAGAACTATGAATGCCGGCCAGACAACCTCCATCCCCACAATTTGTGGTAAATATCTGTGACGTAATAAAAATACTCATTTATAGAAAAATAAAAAAGCACCGGGATGTTAACTGGATGTTATCAGGGAAAGGCATCACCATTATGGATAGAACACTTGATAAGAGATACAATTGGTTAAATATCCAACTTCAAACCAGATTAACTAACTCTGTACTAGTTACAAGGTATTTACCTATAACATGTAAGATCTCCGTCAAATATGAGGCCGGATGAATCTAGTTCGAAAAAAGGGTATGTAACAAAAATACAGGTCAAAAACAGGTAAAACATCTTGTATAAATTGGTAAAACAGAAACAGGTCAAGATATTAAATTAATTATTAGCATTAAAACTCACTGAATAGTTTCAGTTAATAATTTTTTCCCCTTTATTTATAACATGCCTTAATCTCTATATTTTATTTTCTGAGAGGTTTGGCCTGGTTTTGAGGAGTTAATTTATTTTAAATAGACAGGAAACGAGAAAAAATCTTATTTTCAGCCTTATTCTATATTGGATTATATATTTTACATTAAAAATATTTTTAGAACAAATATACCTAGTAGATTATTGATAGAGATATCAACATAGAATGAAGCGGAGTCCGCGTCAAGATGAAGGTTTGCCATGCATGCCATTCCAGGATTCCTGGACACAATGCTAGGCAACACAATCTTACTTGCTAGAGACCAAAGACAATGGGATGTATCAAGTGATACTCTCATTGTGTCCCAAACTTTTCTTTGTTCGAGATTTAAGAATGTTATCCCCTCACTCCAGCAATACTTCCCAGCTAGTATGTGTAGAGGTGGATAGCCGCTTAATCAACTCTTAATTCACAGCATGTTAAACAACATTTCCTTCTTCCATCTATTTTATCTCTCTCTTTCTTTCATGCTAAATTTAAAACTGATTTACAATTTGTAATATACCTTATAATAATATTATAATATACTCTGTTTAATTAATTTATTTTTGATTGTTTGGATTTGGCAGCACTGTAATTATTGTTGTTGTTATGAATCTATTAAAAAAGTGTACGTTTGACATTAGAAAGATTTATAATAAAAAATAGTTTATTAAAATTTAATAAAGCATATTTATTTATTTAATCGAAGAGAGGAACATTACACAATTAAATGCACCTGGCAATATTTCTGTCACTAGCTCACTTTCTTGGTGAAAATAGGCTACAAATTGGATTTCAGTGTGAATTTTCTAAGGTAAAAAGGCTTCCAATCGGGTTTTAGTGTTGGCTTTCTTGGTTAGAATATGCTACTAATTGGATTTCGGCGTTGTCTTTTTTGATTAAAATATGCTTCCAATACGGTTCAGAGATGATTTATGTTCTTGCGAAAGTAAACATTCTTTGGTGGTAAAATATTTTATATTAATATTTAAAAGATATATGTAAAGAGGAATTATTTTCAAGCCTTCCACCATGTGAATGAAAAGTAATCCAAAACATTAATATATACAGTTATCAGCGTCATGCGTTCTTAATTCTGTCACCGTTTGCTTTTGGTTCAGTGGTAGAATGCTCGCCTGCCACGCGGGCGCCCCGGGTTCGATTCCCGGCCGATGCATTTTGTTTTTTACAATTTTTAAAACTCATTTATATATTATACAAGAATGACATCCACGGCGCCAATTTATAATTGTAACGAATAGTATTTGAATAAAAGCATTTAATCGGGTAAACCCCGGGCGTTGCCCGGGTCATTCAGCTAGTATATACAGTGGTACCTCGACATACGAGTTTAATTCGTTCCGCAACCTTGCTCGTATCTTGAATTACTCGTAGCTCGAAGCAAATTTCCCCATACAAAACAATTGAACTACCATTAATCCGTTCCAACCTCCAAAATGTCATCCCAGTTATTTTTGTTACGTGGTTTTAAATAATAAAAACGTATTTATAAATATCAAATATTTATTGCACAAAAACAAAAAAGAGAATGTAAAGAAATAAATTAGATATCCTAACTGGTCTTTACCTTTTTCGCTACATTTTTCTCGCTTTCACCTGTAGGCCATTTAGAAAAAAACATGTCCAAGGAGGTTTGTTTCTTCCTCAACCTTTATTCAACCATAAATACAAAGCGCGATGTCCCGCCAAGGACACTGGCGCCCAAAGGAAAGCAATACAAGAGAGAGAGAGAGAGAGAGAAAGAGGAAGAATCTATTTATATATCCAAAAATATATGCACAAAGGCATTTACTATATTCTTTAAATTGGTTTCAAACAAGCATATACTATATACATAGGTAATTTAATTTAAACACACCTCAAAATAAAGAAAAAAGGAAAAAAAAATCATATATACAGCACATACAGTTACAATTATACCTAACACTTGAGATTAATTAAAAACTTTGATATAAATTTACAAAATCTATTGAATTCAATGTATGAGTCCCTGCTGGATATCAGTTCTCTTGGATCGGTACAGAGAATACCGTTACTGAGTCGGTAGTCTTGAAATGCTGCGCACTTAAGTAAAAGATGAGTAGAATCTTGAATGCGGCATCCACAAAAACAGCCCGGATCCTCCGATGCGCGGATTCTTTCCAGAAAACTCCCGAAATTACCATGGTTGGTTACAAATTGTGTGTTGTGGAAATTGGGGCGAAAATAATTTGGAATACCCCGGTTGAAAAAACTTGTAAATGTCTCGTTTGTATTATTCAGTAAGAGCAACATTCTTTCGTCTATATAGGATTTAATTATAAAGGGAATATCGATGTTGTATTTTTGCTTGTCCTCGAACGATAAGTTATTCAAGACAAATTTCATATTTTTTGCTTCAATGTAATCTGCAATCAATGGAGTTTTAGCCAAACTGTGAACATAGTTGTACGAAGTTGTCTTGTATGCTTGTATGCTCCATATTAGTATCTGATATTGCATTGAGTTTAATTTTTGTATCGATTTTTTATTTAAAAATTTGAACCATATTTCTGATCCATATGTTAAAGTTGATCTGAATAAAGATTTATACAATGTAATTCTTTTATGGGAGCTCAGACCCCATGATTTGCTGCAAAGAGAGAATAGAATTTTTTTTATTCTTTGAGTTCTGCTCACTATTTCCTCTATATGAAAAGCAAAATTCAATTTATTTTTTCTTCTATAATTTGCAATTGTTATTCCTAAAAATTGTATTTTTTGTACTGGTGAAATTAATCCACTTTTAAATTTAAATTTAATCCTCCCTCTCAGAATGTTCCGAAAATGAGTTAGGCAAGTGTCATTAAAAAGGTCAGATGCACGACCTGTTGCAACTTTTTAAAAGCACACAAAAATATAATAAACTTGAATTTGTTTATTCAAGTCTCAAAAAACAAAGCTTTGCATATAGAACAAATAATAATAATGAAGAAGAAGAAAGAAACATTTTAGGAAAAGCAAAAATAAAACAAAAGTACTGGTCAAAAAGAAACATTTAAAATCACAGATTAATATCTTCAACACTACCGAACCGAACTCGTATCTCGAATTTCGCTCGTAACTAAAAGCAAAAAATCACTTGCTCGTCGGCTCGTATCTCGAAAAACTCGTATGTTGGGGCGCTCGTATGTCGTGGTACCACTGTATATATATACCTATAGCGCGCGCGCTTAGTCATTGCATTTAGTTGTACAAGTGATCGATAATATATAAGCAAACACATAAACGAAATATATATATAAGGATAAAATATATTTTAAACAGAAACACAATTTTTACAATTTTTGGAATAATAGAAAACTCTAAAAAGGTTTCCGAAATAATCGACCTGAATTAATAACCTAAATGTAGTTAATAACTATCGCATGCATGCCTTTTAGCTCACTCAGTTAAAATAATATATTTATAAACGCCAATTTATATAATAAGTTGCATTAAAATATATTTAATTTTGAAAAGTGGAAATGTATAATTAAAAATTGAATAGAGTTAAAATTTTATTCCAAAATAGTTTTATTTGTGCCCAACAGATGGCAGCAGCAGTCAAGTATAAGCGATAGTGGTCGCATCCACGAAACCTTTTTTACTTCGAAACGATAAGTGTTACTCGGAAGATGTAGCAAAATCAATGTGTTATTGTATTTTGTTAATCCAAGGTGTGTCCACCTTGTCTATTTGATAAAATGCTTTGATATATTATTTTACAACAACATCATTGTAGTATTACAAGTATGTAGTAGTACAACTTGGCATGAAATTACTTAGGAGTTGATACTATAAGCTATGAAAAATGTTCCGAGTTACCTTTAAGAGAAACCTTTGAGAGAAACAATAAAATTTAGTAAAATAACAAAGTTCTGCATGTATGGACTTGCCATTTGGCACACGTTCGGAGAATTCCTTATATAATATCATATAAGAATCATATAAGAATTTTTTTTTAAATGGGAGACTCAAAGCTTTGAACCTATCCTTATATACAAGGACTCAATTTTAGATGAGTTGTTGATCATGGCTATGAAGAATCCTGTCCACTCTTGATTTGAAATCAGAGTTTTTCTTATCCTAGATAAACTGCCAGGGTCATAAATGGACACTTTTTCTATTTATATTTTGAAAAAAAAAAAATTTTTAAATTACATTGATCAAGAGTAACATGGTGATTTATCATCGTGAGGATATCGTCGAAAGCCGGCAATGAGAGAAGAGAATCTGTATAAGACTGGTGTCTTGATAAAGGCTTTGTGTGAGTAACCAACTCGAAGTTCTACCTACATTATAAATGTCCTCATAAACTGCTGCACAGACTATTCAGCGATCTCACTTTGCTGGGCAAACATCTGATAGCGCAGCTACTAAGAATTATTTGTTTTTATTCACCTCGAGAAACCTAAAGACAGATACATATTGCGTACGATGCGAAAAGAAAATTAAAACTGAATTAGCCACATTAAATACGAGTATTTGAATGCATCCCTCTCAAAAAGGAAGAGAATATCTTTTCTCATGGATTGGCATTTCACGTTTATCGCTGTATTCCTTGTTATAGAGTTTAATAGACACAATAGGTCTATTGTTACATAGACATTTTTATCCCAATGCCAGGGAAAGGACGGACTCAACAGGTTAGTTGAATTCCATGAAAGCTTTCTTTTCAACTTATCATTATGTTCAGGAGAATCCTATATGGGGCTAATGGCTCTAATTGAAGAATGTGTGTAGGAATGCGTTTTAATATTTACATTATACAATTGGGCGAAAGAAACACAAGGGAGATTATATGCCCATAATTTCAGACTTTTAAAACCATTTCTTCTTATTTACTCTCAATCACATATGTCAAATTCATGGGTCTTGAGCTTTATATGTTTGGGAGAAGTAAAGATGTCTCTGATCTGGGAGCATTCCTCAGTAGCAGGCACTTACCTCCAACCTTAAATGACCGCTTCTGGCACGAAAAACAAATGCTATGTGCTAACTTGGAGTTTAGACCCTGATAATCCTGTATTCCTGGATCAGGAATCTTACAGGGCACGATTGATCAGGCTAAATGACTCCCGGAATTTTTAGCAAGCTTGTTACTATTGCCCATCTCCCTCTTCATCCGAACTTGGGACCGGCACTGATGGTGTCGCGAGCGCAACCTAAATTTGTCCATAGGTGCTGCGTCGCGAACCAGAAAAAATAAAGTAGAGTGGTTCGGAAGGCTGAAAATCCTGTTTCCTAAGAGAGTGATTCTGAGACAACTCGGAAGAGGAGTGGTGAATTATGAAGAATTGGTGACAATTTTAACCAATTGTGAGCGAGTCCACAACTCTCGTCCGATCACTTACCTGTCAGAAGACTTGATGCCGCTTTCCCCAGAAATGTTTCTGAGAGAAGTGAAAAGGGAAGGTGACGTCGACGTCACTGATATCAAGTATGATTTTGGTACAAGGTTTGACAAGAGAAAACATGGAATTCCGAAAAATATTCAGAACAGAATACTTTGGTATGTGTGTTAGTGCACCGAGATAATCGCAAGAGAAAGCGACAGTTGAAAGTTGGAGACATCGTATTCGTTGAACAGGAAATAATGATTTAAAAAAACGACTCAACTGGCCAATCTGAAAAATAGCTGACATTTTTGTGGGATCTGATAATGTAGCCCAGACTTGTAAATGTACAAACCAAATCCGGAGTCTCCAAGCGTGCAGTACAGTGATTATTCCCATTGGAGGTTCCGACGGAAGAGTAAAAGCTGTGAAAACAACCCTGTTGTTCTTCAAGTCGGAGGAAAAGAAGTGAGGCGAATTCGGGAGATCAGAAATAGAGAGAGTCTTCACATGTTCCGGCAGAGAGATCAAGATTCCTCTCAGACTAGGACTTTAATGTAACTTAAGTTTTTTGACCTTTTCTACGATAGTTAAAAGGTCAAGGTGGGAGAGTTAAAATGTTTCTCCCTTTTATGTAAATAGTTTGTTTAAATATATTTGTTTCTTCTTCTAACTGGCATTTTGATTCCACTGCCATATTTTCAAAACTCTGGTAAGGATGATTCTACAAGCGGATAGAGCATTGCTGCACATACTTATCATGGGTTATACACCTAATGTCTCCAAGGCTCGCTATTGTGTCTCCAGTTTATCATAATTTTACAAAGAAAAATTTTGTTTCTTGATGTGTGTGACTCAGAACGTTTTGAGGTAGGTCTTGTACGTAGAGTTCAACAAGTAACTCTTCCTCCCCAAAGCGCGACTTCAGGTTTTCACTAACTTTGGAATATTTTTCTGGACTTGGTGGGAAACTTTCAATCACTTTTCTAGCTATTGCGCCTTCTACTTTGACTGGAGTAAGAACTGACACTTATTTTCTGTTATGATATCAGGGTCTCGGTCTATAGTACTGAACTGGTTCCAAAACCCAATCCTTTCCCTTAGGTCTCCATTGAACTTCTTTAACTCCAGCTTGGGTAGACGGTATACCGGCCTTGCTGCCTCTCTTATAATAACATTTGTGTAACATCAGCCTTCATCATGACTGTGTAGCGGGTCTGTACTTCGATACATTTACCTTCGTATTCAACCACGCCCAACACTTCGGCCTCCAAGGCTTCTTCGGATGCCTCCTCTTGGAACAGGGCCACTCGAATCTTTCCACCCAGGATCTGCAGCTTGTCTTTAAGGTTCTTCAACTTATTGAAGCATTTGTCGACGATTCCTGGATTCATATCAGGCCTATCCATCTCTTCCTTCAACACACGAAGAGTTCGGGAGAAGGCTCCCCTAAGAGGCTTCCTCACCTTTCGGAGATTTGCAGAGTTCTGAGGATGAAGTCCCTGTTCAGCCATTCTGCCGACTGCGGCAGAATATCGCGAAGGCAACCTAAATTTGTCCAGAGAGGTGCTGCGTCGCGAATTGGAAAAAATCGTAGAGTGGTTTCGGAAAACCCTATTCCCTAAGAAATTCACACGCTTAGCAAGCAAAACTTCATTAATGCGCGTGCATTCTCAACAACAACTCACTGAAAAATAGAAGAAGCGGCGTCTTTAATGCCGAAAATTCAAGACTTATTGAAAAAATATAAAAATGTTAAAATACAAAATTCAAAAGAAAAAATAATGTAAACTATCTATTTACATGAAAAGAAAAACATTTTTAACAACGTAATTATGTACATTTTCAATATACAAGTATTTAGAAGTATCTGTATATCTTGAGGTGGTATGTGTATAAAAGGATACTGGAACGACCAAGAAATATATGGATCAAATACCTCAAGGACCTGAGTGCCATGCTGCTAGAGGAAGATCCAGGATTGAAGAGGATGGAACTCTGCCTGGCCCCATCTAGAACATCTCTGAGGGTAAGACATTATCGTCAGTTTATAAAGTACTTTTTCAGTATTTCCCTGCTTATGCGAATAATAATATTTATATATTTCACCCTCTCGATATTTCGAACAGCTTATATAAAAAAAAATATTTTTATATTTCTAAAGTTGACAATTACCTTTTAGTGAATTGCTTACGAAATTTTAGCGAGTTCCTGTTTTTATGGGGGAATATATATTTCATAATCTAAGAACATTATATTTATAAAATTTATTACGAATTATGATGGATGGGATATTCCACCCTGGTTGAATGGAGTCCATTTTAAAATATACAAACACATTGTAATTATATTAACTCTCTAATTTGTGAACTAGAAATTCTTATTATGATCTAAAACTTATATTAAAGAAATTATATACAATACTAGCGGATGTACCCGGCTTCGCCCAGGTTTTTCTCGAGGGAATGTTTGTAGTCTAGTAATAAGAAAATATACTACACCTAAAAACTATCAGAGAAAAGAGAAACCACGGAAGGTGAACAGAAAAATGCTTACAATGGATGTTATGTTTACGATATCAAGTTAAATAAAAACAAAGATAAAATTTGCATATGTTGGTCACTATAAATTTGTATATTTGTTAGGCGAAATTAGAAACATGATAAAACAATTGGGTATTTAAAAACAAATGTAGAAATAAAAGTTGAAGTATAATAAACAATGTTAAAGATTAGTTTTAATTATTAATCAAGATTGTGTGTGAATATGTGAGAAAGATGTAATATCGTTGTTGTTTTCTTGGCCGACTGTTTTACATATGATGTTATCTTAAAATTGCTTGTTTTGAATATTTTTTAGATTGAGATTATTAGCTAGTATGTAAAAAAATTAACTCTGTTGAAATTTAATTTTGTATTTATATATAAATAAAATTAACTCTGTTGATTTTTTTGTATTTAATCGATAACAGCGAAGTTACGCATGTTAATGTTAGGAAATATATTTTGATGTTAAGCAAAACCTGCTCCATCTCGTTTTACATAAATGTTGAAAATTTGGTTGAAATTGATGCATTGTAACGAAAGTTTTTAGTGATGTCCACTTATGAAATTTCCATTTTATTAATATTGATAATACAAAAATACCTTTTAAAAATCTTATGAACTTTCTTTAACCTTGTGAAAATAGTTCAAATGTGATATTGTACTGGGATAAGGTTCATAAATTAATAAAATAAAATAAAAAAAGTCACATTCTTATCGTGCAACTGAAATTTGCTGATGGCTTGCGCCATCTATCGGAATAAATATAAACTATTCTGGAATAATTAAAAATCAACGAATAGTTGATATTTAATCTGATAGATGGCGCAAGCCATCAGCAAATTTCAGTTGCACGATAAGGAGATGCCTTTCCCCCCATTTCTTTATCCTTATTTGAATTTTTTCTTTTATAATCTAATAATCTTCACCTTTTCCCCCTCTTATTTATTTCTTTGTTCCGAATACATCACGTGTCACTGCTGGAGCTTTTGCGTGAACCTTGTTAGAGACCTTTATTGTCATTGAAATGTAAAAATATTTTTTTAAATTTATAATATTTATACTTCATATTTTCATTTTTCCTAATTTAGTTCTATTTTAACACTATTTTTGGTTGAATTAGCGCCATATATGAAGAACTTAATTTATACTAGTGATAAAAATGATAATGTATATATAGGTATCACTAAAGAGGTACTTTTCCCTTTAATATATATATAAATATTTGAATTGAACATATTAATATAAGTAGTTTTGAACTTGGTTCGCTTTATAATACTTATATATTCAATATATATAATTCCTTAATTTTATGAAGAGTTTTGCTGACGTCCAGAGACGTTTGTATTTTCTCTTTGAATTTACCATTTACATATTATCTACTTGCCTTATCTGGACTTGTCTGAAAAACAGATTTGTTGACAAATTGAATAACTATGATTCGATTTTATTTTCTTTATATATTTTCATAATTCGAAAATCATCTTCAGATGATGTGGAAAATATTCAACGTTTTGTATCGAATTCAGAGTATTTAAAAATCGTTTTTATAATTTTTCTCAAAGTTTTACTTGATGGCTTCGACAAGGACTAGATATGTGAAACCCGTCTATTTTCTTCCACCATTGGAGCTACTACATCAATGAACATTTCTTGCCGCACTTTTATGAGCATATGATATAACTTGATATATATATATTTGCTTTTTAATATAATTTTTTGAAATTATATTTTCTCTATGAGTACCAAAGTTTAATATAGGCATTATATAGGAACCTTTGAATCAATTCATATTCTTTGAAAATCAGAGAATCAATCATCGATGCTACAGAAGTTTTCCGCAAGAACATTATGAAAAACTGAACAAGAGAGATAAAAAAAAACGAATTTTAGAAAAATTATTTTATAAGTTTGTTTCAGACAATAAAAGTTAACAATCGAAATATTTTTTAGAAATGTATCAGAAATTGAGAGAGAGATTGCTTTCTCTCAAAAAGGCTTTAGGCCGGATTGCCCATGGATAACTAACCAATGGCAGCAGTCATAATACCTATCATGGAAACTCCTCTGAAGTTTTCTCAATATTGTGTCCATATAAAATCATTCTTATTTCAATACAATCTTTGTTATTAATAAAACAAACGATGTTATCAGTTTCCTCTTCATTGAAAAATGGGCGCCGTTGCCACGTTAGTCACCTTGGACCAGAATTTGGTCAAATATTCCAAGGGTCCAGGGGGGACTGCAGGGAGGTGTGGTCACTGCTGTGATAGAAATGCATGGGGACATCTGAGGCTCTTCATTGGACACGACAACAACAACAAACGATGTTATTTGGCACCTAGAAGAAGGAAATATTTAAATGACGTTTTTGAAGCTAAAGAGTCCCGAGTTTAAGATATATAAGTCATATAAAACAATATCATAAACCAGGAATGCTGATTACAGAAGAACAAACAAAAATACTCAAAGAGAATATCCAGATTTTCACCTATTTCATGGGAATATGTGTTTAAACCCCCGAGGACTCACGACTAAAAATCACCTAAATGTATTTTTGCCGTATCATCGAAAAATATTGGTATCCTGGGACGAGATCTCAATATCAAATAAAGAGTAAAAATAAACTTATCGCAGTAGAATTGTAATTACACTAAATTAATGCCTCAAATTTCATAAAAACACGTCATCATATAAATAATATGAGCTTTAAATATGCCCTTCATGCCTATTGCTAACTGATCTTAATGAAACATTATGTAGGTTTGGGATCAATAAGTGATATTTATCTATACTTGTGGAATACACAAGGTAAATGTACTCTATATTCGCTATGTTATAGGTAGTTTACTTTCACATAACATTTAAATTATATCAAATGTGCATTTTACTTTCTTTGCATACTTTGCGCCTGATATATCTATGTAGTGAACATTGTGTACTTAGGTTATACACAAATTGCGCTTACCTTATATGTACATATAATCAATAAGCACACACCAAATACATTTGAGCATTCTATACAAAATATTAGGGTATTTCATACATACGTATGCATACTTTATATTATAGATGTTTATAAGATCACTGTTTATGTATACTTAAATAAATTTTGTACTTTGTGCTTAGTTAGAATAACCATATAACTTTTCTAGCTATCTTATATTGTCAGATATATATTTTTACCGTATAACTGACCAAAATAATACCACATAAATGGCAACAGTTTCTCTAAGGCCATAATTGTCTCAGTAGAAGACCCTCCCCAAAGATCTCTGGATCCTAGAAAGTTAATTTTGAACATACCTGACTGGAGCAACCCCTCTATGTTATCTGCTAAGTGATTTTTCACGAGGAATATATATATATACCAAGTCTTCAGCATCAAATTTCCTTACCCAACGCGACACGAGATATGTTCATATAGTTAATGAAAAAAAAAAAACATTAGATGAGAGTAAATATCACATCATAGGTAATCACATCAAATACCAATGCTTCCTACAATTCTCTTCTTTGTCCAAATAGAAAGGTCATTATCTTCTTTCACAAGCTAACTTTATCATTGTGTCCCACCCTAGTGCCATTCTTCTTTTTACTTTCTCTAAGCAACCTTACATCTTATCCATTCTGGATACTAAGAAGCAATAAAATTTATTTTCTTGATTAATTTCAAATATATTTATAATATTTGAAGGGGTATAATTTTGGTCTTGCTGATATTTAATTTCAACCCTAAAAATTAATTTCTTTAAATTTTTAAATTATTTGTTTTAGGTCTTTGTTTGATTTCAGCTAATAGTGTGGTGTCATCAGCGTAGCAAAGATTGTTCAAGTCCTCTAATGTGCACACTGATTTCTCTTTTATTAATATCAACCGAATTCTCATTTTATGTTCAGTATATAGGTTGAAAAGAAATGGTAATATTATGCAGCCTTGCCACACTTTTTTTTTGTGGTTTGAACCAATCAGTAATACCATATTCAGTATTTATAGTGGATACCTGGATGAGTAAGCCATAGCGTTAGAAATCCCCCCCCCCCAAAAAAAACATGTATACTATGATTTCGGGTTATGGCCTTTATCAGTACAGGGGCGGGCAAATTTCCGTAACAAATTATGAAGGAGTTACGACATCGTCCGAATCCACCACAAAGAACCTTGTGGAAAAGGCAATTTGCGCTCCTCCCAAGCGCATAAATTAATGCCTTCCATCCCTCGCCAAAATTGTAATTAGTATATATGAGGGGTATTTACATACAGTTCTTACTTTAAGAAATCCCATGTAATTAACCCTATATATTAAGCAAAAATTGTTATTAATTATCATATAATCGCGGCACAAATGAAATAAGTGCGAAAACAATTATTAATAAAAGAATATCTTAATTAAAATAAAAAAGGCAAATCCCGTCTTTCCATTATGGCCGCTAGAAAAGGGATTTCCTTCCAACTTCCACTTAGTAAATGCAGTGATGTCCATGAGTAATGCAATGTTCAACCAAGCCAGCCACACAATCCCATAATCTCACTGGGATGGATGAGATTCCACCGTCTCTGTTGAGAGCCGCTGCCTCAGCCTCTAAATTACTCCTTCTAGTGCCGTGTGTAGAGCCATTTATTCTGTCCTACTTTGGTGAATTAACAGAGTTTCTTGAGAGAATTTACCCTCGTAGTGTTCTCTCTTATGAGGTATACCAGCTCATTATTATCCATTAGAATGACCATTTTAGGGTTATTTTAACTAACACAAATAGGAGTATTACGTATGTAATTTTAAAATTACAATAGCCCACTATACAATAAGTACTATTTAAGACATGAGCCTATATTGTATGAGACTCAATCACGTAGTACAGGTTTCACCCTTACTCCGGCCCTGGCAATACCCGCATGTGACAGGCAGCACCACTGCGATTGCCGTTATACTTTCTTAAGTGGCTTCTGATAAATTGACCCATCCCCCGCACTGGCTTAATAATAATAAAAAAAAAAAACGTGGCGTATAATAAAATTACTAATAAGCCTATTAAAAAAAAGTAAATAATATAACACCAGGTGCTTGTAAATTTTTACGTGTGTGCCCCTCGAATTCTTTTAAATGATTTTACATTTTGAAAACATATATAGTAGTAACACAGCGTGGTTAAATAAAAATGGACGTTAAAAGGCAATAACGTGTTTGTTTGAATTTCTGTTTCCGAATTGGTAAATTAGATAGTGAAAGCTTTGTTATGTTACATAACTCATTTGTAGAAGGCTCTTTTGAGAGAGAGAGATGTGGTACAAAAGGTTTAAAGATGGTCGAACTTCCGCGGAAGATGACACAAGGAGTGGACTGCCAAAGTGTTCCTGAAAATAAAGAAAAAATTAAATCTCTGGTTTTTCAAAATCGGATAATAATAATCAGAGAAATGTACCATACCATTATCCATGATGATCTGGGCCTAAAAAGACGTTCTTGCAAGTTTGTCCTTTGGATATTAACTCTGGAGCAGAAACAAACACGTAAAGATATCTGAAAAAAATTGCTTAAATTGTCCATACAAAACTAAATATGGCAACATGAAGTGATAACAGGGGCCGAGATATGGGTCTACGGCTACGATCTCGAAACAAAACGCCAAACAAGTTGATATTGGCAGATGACGAACCGAGACCCAAAAAGCCAGGATGGAATTATCTAAAATGAAGGTTCTGATTGTCACTTTCTTCGACAGAAAAGTCCTCGTATATCATGAATTCATACCAACTGAGACAACAATTAACCAAGAATCTCATTTTTTTAAAAGGTTACGGGAGGCTGGGCTAAAGAAACGCCCAGAAAGTTGATGGCAAAATAAAGATTGGTGGCTTCATCGTGATAACGCATGGCCAAATATGGCTCATTCGGTGCTCGCTTATTTAACCAAAAATAACACCCTGTGTTTCCATATCCTCTCTATTCTCCTGATTTAGCACCGACTGACTTTTTTTTAAATCAAAAATAAAGGTCGACGTTTTGACACGATACAAGCCATTCAAGAGAAATCACCGAAAGTTTTGCGCGGCATACACAAAGACGAATTTTCCAAGTGTTTCCAAAGTTGGAAGAAAAGATGGGAAAAAGGTGCATTGATGCAGGAGGGTCTTATTTGAAAACTATTAATATTTTTGGAATTTTGTTCAAATAAAAAAAAAAATGTATAGCCTCAGTGCCAGACATTTTTTTATCATACCTTGCACGAGTATTGTACGAGTACATATTTAATTAAAATAGATAAACGGGAATATTTAGATAAATAAATTTGGGCAACATTTTAAATAACGAATGTGAGTGTTGTTAGAAAATATGGCGCGACTTTTATATCTTGCGCGCGTACATCCTGAGAACGTAAGTTCCTTCTCTATTAATTTACAAAAATACATTGTGATCGGTGTAAGTTTGAATTTATTTGTTAAAATATAAAAATGAACGTGTTGAGTCAACGTGTATACAACTGCCACAATTTGGAGTGGAATGAGGGGAGAGAGCATGGCCTGGAGAAAGGGATCCGCGACGTTCCCTCTCTCGTCACAGAAATATAAAAATAAGAAGAAATATCACCTATTCGGTAACAAGGGAGGGTGAGGAAGGAAGGCTTAAATTATGTCCTCAAATTCTGCGAGACCTCTAAAAAGAAAAGATGGCCGATCAAGAATTTAATCGCTACAATTGCCCAAAAAATTCAAATTGATTCATGCACAAATTATAAAAAAACTTTAATAGAGTACAGGAAGAAAGTTCAAACTCCGGCAAAGTCCTTGCAGCTAATTCAGGCAATTCAAAGGGTGCGAGAGAGAGCGCCTTAAATACAAGTCATACTTTACTTTCCCCCGCTGCAATAAAAACTTAAAAGTAGATTTTTGATCAAGCGGTTTCTTCACTGTTTTCAACGAGGTCAAGTTAAAGGCTAAAGGACTACAAACTGCTCTTCTGGATGGCCTTCCTCCTAAAGAAATCTCCCAAACTTTCCTCGCGTCTCCAGTTCTTACCGTAACCAAGGTGTATTTGAACGAGGGCATTGTAATGGGGAAGGATGATATCCCCCCATGCAAAGAAAAAAAACTTCTCAATTTTAAAAACGTATTCAAACTTTTAATGAATATTTTCGTGTAGAACAGAGAGGCAACGAGATAAATATGATGATTGGTAAAATTAATAATATTTTGAATAAAATATTCTGCTACAATATTACTATTGAATAAAAAGATAAAACATTAAAAGAGAACAAACGTAAATCACATACTTGATGCATTTTAAAGCGGTATAACATAATAAATCACGAATATCATAATATAATTAATTTAATGCAATTAAAATGGATAATTAATTATGAATTGCCATATATTTCAAGAATACATTCTCAAAATATTTTTTAGTACCTTAGTGCTATGATAGGAACTATTAGATGAGAAGATTTAGGTATACAGAGAAAGTTTGCATGATTTATATAATAAAAAACATATAAGTGTGTAAAATATTTGTAAAATCTATCCTTAACTCGAGGCATATATTGGATCTAAACGAGAATTTCCTTAACTCCGATATTTCAATCGGGAAATTTTCCCAAGATTTCACTTTCAACGACCGGTAATTCCATCACACAAGGCAACGGATAGTCAACTTGAGGTGAATTTCTAACTCTCTGCCTTGTGTAATGAAATTTTTCACAGTGCAACTTGGAAAAGATAGGTTTATATTGAAATTTTAAATCCAATATGTCTCGAATTTAGAATGGATTTATTATGAATTGCTATATATTTCAAGAATATGTTCTCAACATATTTTGGTATTATTGTTTTTTAAATATATACAAGTATATACGTGTAAATCATCTACCTCTTTTCAGACCTTAGTGCTATGATAGGAACTATTAGATGCGAGGGTTTAGGTATACAGAGAAACGTATAAGTGTGTATAGAATGTGTAAGTCTATCTGATAAATGGCATTTTTGACACATATAATATTTTTAAAATATGTAGGTTTTCGTTTTCCTTGCTTGATAGAATTTATTATAGTCATAGGACAACCTTGAAAAAGATGGGCTGATATCTCATTGAAAGATTGTTATCAATAATATTTATTTTAAAGTCTAATATATGAGTCAGTTGGTTGTGTTCCCAATTAAATTCGAGTCCAATCAAAATTGAAAAAGGAGAAGCTTGTAATTAAAAAATAAGCCTCCAAAAATAAGAAAAACAACTACATCTCTAAGCGTCAAGAAAAAAAATATGTAAAAAGAAGAACTTGCTTTCTCTCATGCTCTCTAACACTGATTTAAAACTCTCAAACATAATTAGTTAAAATAATGACATAATTTAATTGAAATTGTTTTTATTTTCTCTCTTCTCTCCAATTAGAGGTAATTAACAATTTCTTTGTTCCTCTCGCTGAAACTCGGAGCTCTTCTAATTACAACGTCTTGGAGGAAATTAATAAAACATGGGAGCGAGGAAACACAATTCCAATTAAGAAAAAAAAAACATTTTAAATTAAACTACGAAATTGAAAATGGTTAATTTGCGGAGAGATGTGCAATTATTGATTCCATTTACTCGCGTTAAACGACAATAAAAAATAAATTGCCAGCCCTGGCTGGTGTCCGGACTTGATGCCGCGCGAACATGAACGGGAATTGACATTGACGCCAATAGTGGGTGTTGCCTGACATAAACGATATGACCCGTCTTTGATTGCATCCAACAGCAACCAGTCTGGTATTTTCTTTATATAAGCGATCATTGGATGTTTGCTTCGTACTGTAGATCCATTTATAGTTGATAATTTTCATACCATTTTCCTTTGGTACTAGTGTCCCCACTTTGTTTCTCTATTTCACTGAGCTCAGCTTCCATTGCTTTGAGTCATTCGTTGTCTTTCTCCACTATCCATTGCTTCTTTAAAATTCTCCGGAATATAATGATCTATTTTTATAATTAAATTCACCCCATTCCCATCCTTTATTCTTTGTGAGCGTCGAGCTTCTTCTTCGGTCAATTTCCTTTCTTGTTCTTCAAGTCTTGCTTTGTGCCGTTCTTCTGAGACGCTTTTTGTATCTCCTTCTCTTTTTCTCTTTTACGCATCTTTCCTCTATCAGGTCAGTTTATGTCGTCATTTTTACTATCACCACCTAGTTTATTAAAGTATCCTTCCGAGACTTCACATCATTCTTTGTGACAGAATTGTCTTCTTCCAAGATAAGAAAGTCTTCAGAAACGTTTTCTTCACATTTTCCTTTATTGGTCAATTTATCATAATTAATATCTTTCTGAAGATTATTTAAATATAATCTATTCCTTTCTTAACAACTTATATATAAAAACTACTTACTTGGTTAAACTTTAAAAATATATAGACAACACTAGCTCATCAGTGGTGAAACCTTCCAGCGGTTTCGCTAGTTTAATTTACCATTCCGATCTAATGTTGCATCGGAATGTTCAGCCTATATAGCCAGCATAGTAGAGTGATTCTTGGTATGAGTCTTTAATGAAACTATGGACATTAGAGGACAGGAGAAAGTTACACACAGGTTCATACAATTTTACATCGCAGTGAGGACAGTAAGAAATTATTTGATGTGAAAAATGAAAATTTCGCGCTCTATAATTTCGAATCGCATACATAGATGGCGCGCTATTTCCTTACATTTAATTAACAATATTTAATATCAATTTGGCATTTAGGTTTTAAATAATAGCAATCCAAAAGTAAACTAGAATTAATGATTTCAAAATATTGCTCTTAAATACGATATAACCAGAATTGTATTTGGACCTCACTGGAGATCCGCTGGCGATCTACCATCAAGCTCTGAAGCGGTGGCAGACGAGCCATGTACATATTCATTGTACATAGCATATATTTACATATTCATTGTACATAGCATATATTTAATTATTTCTAAATCTCTCTCTCCATCGTCGGGCGACTGCCGGACCTCCAGTCTTAGAGTCGGTCTCACTTCGTCGGCCAAGTTGGTGATCTTCTTCGTCAACTGAAACATCAGTGGTGTCGACTTGTGGCGACATTTCAGCGCATTCTTCAATTTATTTTTATCAACACCGGATTATTTTATGGCCGCCATAATTCTGCAACTCGCCGCTTTCTCTGTTGATCCCTACTTACCAATGCACGAGCTCTCCAGGCTGAGTAGCCGCCCAAGTAGGATAAAACAAGGGATACATAAGTAGTTTAAAAATTGATATTTACCACACAGTTAGATACATCATTGAAAGATTTATTGTTATTCCAAATATGCATGGTGTATGTACTAGGTCATAATGATCATTATTATTAGGAGTTAACGATTGCTTAGAACTCTACAAAATATACTTACACGATGTTACACGTACAAGATGCCAAAGCCACGTTTGGTTCCTTGTTACACTCCACTTGTGCAATAATCGAGAAGTAAGTGTGTGAGGAGGGGCAATTTTTAATCAAAACATAAACTAATTTCTCTTCGACTTTTAAACCCCGCCTTCAAATTTAGAAGATAGTCTTATCCATCGGAATATGTGCCACCCAATACTATTCATTGCCTTCACGACACGGCCGACAAAATGTCAATTTCAGTAATTTATGGCTTCAATAAATAAAATCGTCTTTTCTTCCTGATATATAGCAATTATGGGGGATGGAAAAGTAGTAAATAGGAGAAATAAAATTCGACTTTCTCAAATAAAAGCGAAGTACCCTCCAACGTGATTTTTGTCTTTCTAACAAACCTTCCAAAGTGATTCGGAATCTAGGCGTCGTCTTTGAGCTGAAACAAGCTCGTAGGACAAGCTTAGGTGTATTTCAGCTCAGCGTTGTCGTGCATTAGATCGTCGTTTTTTATATCTTGATTATATTAAGCAACCCTACGTTATTTAAAACTTTCATTGTCACAGATATCGAAACCCTTTTTAAAATTCTCTTTTTCACAAACATCGAAACGCTTTTAAAATTCTTTTTTTGTTACAAACATCACCGTTACTAGAAATTCTTTATTTTCTCAAATATATATTAGAATGCATTTTAAACTCCCTTTTTTGCACACACATCCGCATATCTTATATAAAAAATAATAAAAAATTACATCGCGCGCGTTGAAATAAATACTTTAACATTAAATTTGAAGGGTTTCTTAATCTCCATCCCTAAATTTCCATCATCTCTCTCTCTCTTTTGACAAACTTATTTTAATCTCTAAATAAGCATAGCATAGAATATCGCATATATATTTTTGTTTATTTTCCTAGTCAGTATTGTTTCAAAGCGTATACTGCTTGTGTTTTGAACAATCCTTGTTGGAATGCCGTGGATTCCGAGTCCTTAGTGTCGGAACACGCACTTACTCATTCACTCACGTAGGTTTTATATGTAGCATGGCACATGCTCCTCTCCCCTTCAAATTAGCCTGCCAACACGCTACCTAGGTCTAACTATGTCTTGAAAATATGGCATAACTATTGGTTACGGGAGCCTTACATCTATTATTTATAAAAACTGATTGTGTGTGCCTGGGTTAAAAAAGCCCATAGAATTATCTAATCCCTTAACAGATGTGTTAACTGTTGCGCAACCACAGCTAAATAAAATAATAACGACATAGTGATTAGAATTGGTCAGATAGAAAAATATGCGCTTAAAAAGTAAGAAATATAGTGTTTATAAATATTATTGTGGCATAATTCTTTTTAGATATATACAAACGATATCTCTCAGATATAAATCGTCTTTCTCGTAATGTCCATTCGAGTCACCTCTTCTTCGTTCTTATGTTTCCTGTTAAATAAATAGGTAGTAAACATCAAGCACACACAAGAAGTAGACAAAAGTAAACAAGAAGTCCAGGTGACGTCCAGCAAGAACCATATTTATACTTTCTAATGTAGTAGGGAGCCCCTTGTAAGGTGGGAAGTACCACATTTGTTGACAAAATAATGAAGCCATATACAGTCGACTCTCGATTCTACGCTTCTATGCGTCTCAGAACCGACACAAGTAACGATTTCTTCGCAGCTCTCACTACTATCGAAAATTCATTTGACAATGATAGACTGAAGTCACTCGCTCAACAAAAAATTACGGACTTCCTCTTAAAACGAAAATTTGTGAATAATTGTACAAGTGTTTAAAATAATAAATCACGATTTTTTTCAAAATCAAACTCTTGTTTGAGAAAGAGCAGGACCCGAAAAAGCTCCCAATACTTTGAAAACTTGCGGTAAGTCACTTATTTAATCTTGTATCAACATACATAGTGTGATCAATAATTTCCAGGAATGCTAAATATTTAAAGGAATATAAAAGTATAATAAAGTTTTATTTAAAATTTCTCAAAATAATAACCGTCGCTATCTATACACTGGTTCCATCTTTTTTTACAAGTATCAAAACACCTCTGAAAATCCTCATCTTTCAGGCTTCTCAAAATATTCTTCGTATTATCCTCTATTTCAGGTATTGAGTCAAATCGACGTTCTTTTAAGACTTTTTCAATTTTAGGGTAAAGGAAAAAGTCGTTGGGAGCAAGTTCACGAGAATAGGGTGGCTGGGGTAGTAAAGCAATTCCGTGTTTAGTCAAATAGAGTTGTACAGTAACGGCCGTATGTGGCCGTGCGTTGTCATGATGCAAGAGCCAATTTTTCTGATGCCATTTTTCGGGTCGTTTCTGACGCACAGCCTCCCTTAAATGTTTCAATACATCAAGATAGTAATGTTGATTAATGGTCTGACCCTCGGGCATGAATTTATAGTATACCAATCCTTTTACATCAAAGAAAGTGATAAGAAGACACATAAGCTTCGATTTGATTATCCTTGCTTTCTTGAATCTTGATTCTCCAGGCTCTAGCCACTGGCTTGATTGCCTCTTAGTCTCGGATCATATATCCGCACACACATGTTTCATCTCCCGTGATAACATTTTTGAGCCAATGGAGATCAGAATTAAACATTTAGACCATGTTTTTGCACGTTTCTTTGCGATTCTCTTTCTGCTCATTCGTTAAGAGATGTGGGACAAATTTAGCCGGGGATCGTTTAAGATGCAGATAATTCTTTATGATGGTTTGGCATGTTCCAAAAGAGATATCCAAGTCTTCTGATAGCTCTCTGATAGTTATTCTTGGGTTTTCTTCGATCGATGACTTGAATTTGAGTGCATTTTCGGGGTTTCTTATCGATAAAGGTCTGCCAGTGTGTAGATCATCCTTGACGCTTGTTCGACCAGCTTTAAATCGTGCAAACCATTCAAATGTCCTCTATTGTGATAGGGCATCTTCTTTAAAAGCCTGCTTCAACATTTGAAATGATTCGGAAGCTGTTTTCCCTAATTTAAAGCAAAACTCTATGTAGACTCGCTGTTTTTCAATACAGTTCATACTGAAGTTAGAAAATGTTCTCATATACTCGAGCTTATTTATTCGAAAAAACGTGAGCGCGTGCGTCTGTGCGATCGATATTTTTTCTATGTTTGGATAAATGTTTTATCTATAAGGTCCTTAAAAAATTATTTCATTATTTTGAATATTTTACGTGATCCAGCCTCATTACTGGAAACTATTGATCACAAGTTGTATGTATATTCCGAAACGGCCAAAACTTCAAACTCTTCTTTACTTGATTTTCTCCCCTCTCTCCCTCTTGGTTGTTTAAACTCCTGTTATTTTGAACTCTTGGTAAATTGAATTTTTTCTCTCGTTCCTTGTGTTTCAAATTATCGAGAGTCGACTGTAAATGTATTTATAACATCTTTGTCTCAAAACAGATACATGTGACTAATATAAAAACGGAAAAACCGAACAAAGCTATAGGTGGGGATTACCAACTTCCACACTTTTGAATACCACACGGCTCACATTCCTTCAAAAGTGCCATTATATATATTTTAAGATTAAAATAATTTAATTAAATATGACCACACGGAATTTCTCATTAGCCACTAACTTTAATAACCTTTTTTTTGTTTTTAAAATTAATCTCGTAATTAAAAAATACCAAACTTTGTTAATTTAAAAAATATATCTCTGCAAAAATATAACAAAGAAAACACTCTCTTTGAAGTAATTAAATATCTTACACACATTCTTATTAATAAGTAGAAACAAATTACGTTTGCTCTACCTAAATAAATAAAATATATGATTTTATCATCGTTTGCATATTTCCTCTTTATCTCCTAATCAACCAATAGAACGATAGATATCAAATAGAGCTATTCTAACATTCTAATTAAACGGAATTGATGATTGAACAATGCATTCAAAAATGTTTCTAACAATAATATTGTTCCAGGTTTATCGCATTGGTTATTGTCGTAGTGAAAAACGAAGCATTTCTTATTCGGACCACAAGCAGTTTTCAGATCGATTGACGAATGATGATTTCAATTTGATAATTCGTAACGCTGAGAGGAGAGGACTAAGGGGAGCGTTTATTTTCTTCACTCATCATTCATTATGATGATTAAACTCTTTACCCTAAGGTAAAAAATAATTTTAGGTGTGTATATGAAGGAAAGGTAATGCTAGGCATGTATATGAAGGAAAGGTAATGCTAGGTGTGTATATGAAGGAAAGGTAATGCTAGGTGTGTATATGAAGGAAAGGTAATGCTAGGCGTATATATGAAGGAAAGGTAATGCTAGGCGTGTATATGAAGGGAAGGTAATGCTAGGCGTGTATATGAAGGAAAGGTAATGTTAGGCGTGTATATGAAGGAAAGGTAATGTTAGGCGTGTATATGAGGGAAAGGTAATGCTAGGTGTGTATATGAAGGAAAGGTAATGTTAGGCGTGTATATGAAGGAAAGGTAATGTTAGGCGTGTATATGAGGGAAAGGTAATGCTAGGTGTGTATATGAAGGAAAGGTAATGCTAGGCGTGTATATGAAGGAAAGGTAATGTTAGGCGTATATATGAAGGAAAGGTAATGCTAGGCGTGTATATGAAGGAAGGGTAATGCTAGGTGTGTATATGAAGGAAAGGTAATGTTAGGCGTGTATATGAAGGAAAGGTAATGCTAGGCGTATATATGAAGGAAAGGTAATGCTAGGCATGTATATGAAGAAAAGGTAATGCTAGGCGTGTATATGAAGGAAAGGTAATGCTAGGCGTGTATATGAAGGAAGGGTAATGTTAAGTGTGTATATGAAGGAAGGGTAATGTTAAGTGTGTATATGAAGGAAAGGTAATGCTAGGCATGTATATGAAGGAAAGGTAATGCTAGGTGTGTATATGAAGGAAGGGTAATGTTAAGTGTGTATATGAAGGAAAGGTAATGCTAGGCGTGTATATGAAGGAAAGGTAATGCTAGGCATGTATATGAAGGAAGGGTAATGTTAAGTGTGTATATGAAGGAAAGGTAATGCTAGGCATGTATATGAAGAAAAGGTAATGCTAGGTGTGTATATGAAGGAAAGGTAATGCTAGGCGTATATATGAAGGAAAGGTAATGCTAGGCGTATATATGAAGGAAGGGTAATGTTAAGTGTGTATATGAAGGAAAGGTAATGCTAGGCGTGTATATGAAGGAAAGGTAATGTTAGGCGTATATATGAAGGAAAGGTAATGCTAGGCATGTATATGAAGAAAAGGTAATGCTAGGCGTGTATATGAAGGAAAGGTAATGCTAGGCGTGTATATGAAGGAAGGGTAATGCTAGGTGTGTATATGAAGGAAAGGTAATGTTAGGCGTGTATATGAAGGAAAGGTAATGCTAGGCGTATATATGAAGGAAAGGTAATGCTAGGCATGTATATGAAGAAAAGGTAATGCTAGGCGTGTATATGAAGGAAAGGTAATGCTAGGCGTGTATATGAAGGAAGGGTAATGTTAAGTGTGTATATGAAGGAAGGGTAATGTTAAGTGTGTATATGAAGGAAAGGTAATGCTAGGTGTGTATATGAAGGAAGGGTAATGTTAAGTGTGTATATGAAGGAAAGGTAATGCTAGGCGTGTATATGAAGGAAAGGTAATGCTAGGCATGTATATGAAGGAAGGGTAATGTTAAGTGTGTATATGAAGGAAAGGTAATGCTAGGCATGTATATGAAGAAAAGGTAATGCTAGGTGTGTATATGAAGGAAAGGTAATGCTAGGCGTATATATGAAGGAAAGGTAATGCTAGGCGTATATATGAAGGAAGGGTAATGTTAAGTGTGTATATGAAGAAAAGGTAATGCTAGGCGTGTATATGAAGGAAAGGTAATGTTAGGCGTATATATGAAGGAAAGGTAATGCTAGGCATGTATATGAAGAAAAGGTAATGCTAGGCGTGTATATGAAGGAAAGGTAATGCTAGGCGTGTATATGAAGGAAGGGTAATGTTAAGTGTGTATATGAAGGAAAGGTAATGCTAGGCGTGTATATGAAGGAAAGGTAATGCTAGGCGTGTATATGAAGGAAAGGTAATGCTAGGCGTGTATATGAAGGAAAGGTAATGCTAAGTGTGTATATGAAGGAAAGATAACCCTGTCTGTCAAGTAAGAATTATGAAGGCAAGATGATATGTGGCGACATCGCGTGAGCAGTTTTCCGCACCAATTGATCAAGAACCTCCACAACATTCCAATGAGGCACCTACGTGCTTGTAATACACAGTTTGAAGGTATAAATATAGTTGACTCTGTTGAGAACTTAGTGGAAAGCTTAAGACCTAAGGACGAATATTATTTAGCGTGTTTACGAGGAAATATATATGGCATTAAGTTATTTATAACGGGGGAATATAGACGTTGCGAGATACACAGATGCACAGGTTATACCTGAAATAGGATGAATTATTTACTTAAATTTATATGGTATTGTCATGGGATGTCTGGCGATGAGGCGTCGGACACACAGATACAGAGGTATGAAATTCTTTTCCTACAATGACCCAATCTGTGATATCAGACGATGAGCTGGATAACTATACGCCAAGACCTTAAATCTGAATCAACGTCCGTTGGCTGCCTTTGTTACCAACGTCTTAGATATCAAATAAACAACGGAATGACGCAGTGCACTCAAAGTAGTCACTGCTTACTCAGCTGCCGATAAAGTGAAATCCTGTTTTGAAAACTTTAGGTTCTTCTACTAGGTTGTTTGATTCAAATATTCAGCCATATTATTTTTGTGTGTTCATGTTATCTGTGATATATTTGAAATTATTGTCGATGTAATATACCGTCACATTGTACTGGAACAATGCAGCCATTCTTTGTAAATGCAACTCTTACTGCATTATAAAATTGAGGATAAATTCATGTGGCTTAAAAAGCCGCCTTTCAAAAATGTATTAAAACGATAAATTTTATCTCGGCGTAGAGTGCCGGCAGCCTAAGATCAAGGTACATGCCACTTCCTTAGAAAATTTCGTACAAAAACATAAAACTATGTCGTGGTTTCGGACTAGAGCTCAGTAAATCAGTAGAAGATCGGCTACGATTTCGTAACCTCATATTTGAGAAATTATTATATTTGTTATAATATATTTTCTGCTATAGCTGATGCGGTACCTAACATGTTTGAAAGGCCTAGCTCGTCATATTTAAATCCTTCCATCCGTTTACGCTCGTTTGCAATAGAAACTCTACCTGCTATATATTGAAAAGTTTCATTTGTACATCAGGTATTGAGCAATTAATTTTCGGAATAGTAAAAGTCAATGGATATGGAAATAATGTCTTACGAGAGCAGATAAGAATAAACAGTAGATATTTTGATACCGTTTCTGTATTTAATAATTATTTTAAACCACTAATTCAAAATAATAGAATAGTAAACAGAATTTATTTCACATAAAATAATATATTTATTTTGTATATACCGGTAGGTAAATCCTACAAAAGGGGTTATGAAATCAGTCGAATTTACCAAGAAGGTGTTTAAAGGAGAGGTGTCTCTTTAAGTACATGGGTATTATCTTCCCGCAACCTTTGGTTATATTCTAGCCTGAAACTCGGTTCTTGCCACTTCGCTAGCTTAAATACCTTTTTTGGTAAATTAGACCGATTTCACAACCCCTATCAAAAGATGTTATAAATAGAAACCCTTTCAGAGATCTCATGCTTATATAATATTCATTATCCTTTATATCTGAAAAAATGAAATCCAAAATCGATGTTTGTTATCGCGTTGCGAAAAATATACAGAATCAATCATTATGAAATTTCGCATGTAGGTAGTTGAAGTTTTTGTTTAACACATAGGCTATTCAAAAAACTAAAAATGTTAATGTGCTTTTTTAAAAATGTAAAACCAAAAAGCGTTAGTTCTAGCCTTTTACCACTTGGCGCAGCACTGGTCGCGACGATAAATGAATTTGATTGGTTAATAATTTTACACGTAGTTTGTTTACACGATGAATGTTAGTTTGTTTACATGATGGATGTTTTTAAAAGGTAAGATTATCCAATCGCCGTGAAACTCTTTAGGAAGTTATTTACAATACTACTGGGAAGGTTTCTGATTTGAATTTGATTTGAAATAAATATTCGTTGCAATTTCATTTGCAAATTTTCTACTTTCATTCGCAAGCAGCGCCTCTCGCGGCATCTGGTGAAATTACATTTATAAATTCTAAAAATGCTAGAATCTGTTCCAAGTATAATAAATTTAATATTTAATTTGAGGATTTAGTAATACGGGAGAGGCGCCCTATGCTTCTATGGATCAATTTCCTCTCGGCAAATTTTTCATATATATTCCAGCCATAGATTTGGCCCAGCCACCTTGCCAGCAAAACATCTCTTTGGTAGATTGTGAAGATTCCATTAGATCCCGTGTGGAGACCGCCCTAGACTGACGAGGGCCATTGGCCCGAAACCATGGTCTCTAGGTGGACGCTTCTCAGTTTGCCAAAGCTGGTGTTGTGGCTTTGTCACCGACCCGAGGCCGCTAGTTGCGGCGACGGTCAATAGATGGCGTCAGTTTTTTGACGTTTATTTTGACGGGGGAGGCACCCTATGCTTATATATATATATCTTATATTAAAAAAAAAGATATTCTGCCTGTTTTTTTTCATGTTGAGGATTATGGTAATGGAAATGCAGTCGTGCTTGAATCTTGAAAGTATGATTACTAAAAATAGTTTTGATAAGATATTGTTTTAATTGAGCTTTAAGATTATATAATAAAACAGAATTTGATAAAAGTACTGCCTGGCTTAAGGCGTAAGAATAAAAAAGGAAAAGCTTATTTACATAATGTACAAAAGGTTTGAGCCGGCCAACGGGGAAGAACAACAACGAGATTTTATATGGGAAGCATGACCTCTGGCGGTCGATTTAAACAGAGCATTTATCTATGAAATATATAATTTTTAAAATAAAATAATACTTTAATATAACATAATTTTAAATGAAATATTTTAATATAACATTTCCCCCCTGTGAAGAGAATAATATAGGTTCAGAGAAAAGTGATAAAAAAATATAGAAAAAAAAAAGATTAAATGATTAGAAAGAAAGGTGAGAGGTGATATTCACTTATCATATTGGTTTTAAATATGGCAACCAATAGACAGGAAAGTACAAAAGGTAAATGATAAAAATGTAAATGATTACAAAAATTATTGGTAGAGTGTGAAAATGAAATGCATGATTATCAAAAGTGAAATAAAAGAGTGATATTCCTTGATCATATTGGCTTGTTGTGAGCCAATAGATTGGGAAAAACATGAGAAAATGACATTATTAAAAATAAGAAAAATGCATGATATTTACAAAAGTATATAAATGAAAAATGATGAATTACATTGAAAACAATATGAAAAATAATTGGCAAAAGATATATGGCAATTCTAAAAACATTTGATGATAAAAAGCATTTATGAAAAAAATAAGCAATAAGTTGAGAAAAAGTTTATGAACAAAAGGAAAAATGTGAAAACAAGGAATAAACATGTAAAGAAAAATAAAAGGTAATGGTAGGAATAAAGAATGGGTATTGAAAAAAGAATCAAGGTGAAAAAAACAAAAGTTAAAATTTACATATGTTGGTAGCGCTAAATTTACATATTAGTTTGGTGCGCTTTGAGATATTAACACAGGGAAATAAGTAATGGGGGTAAAAAATGCAAATTTTGATAATAACGTGGAAAGATATTAAATAAGAAAATATCAAAATTACAAAAGTTAGGGATTTTTAAATTGGATAGAAATGTGAAGCTATAGGGTATTGTGGTCATTAACGAAAATATATAGTAGAAATATGATTTTTAAAAAATGTTAAAGATAGTTTAATAAAATATTAAAGATGTGGGAGATAGGTAATGTTATTTTGTTGTTGTTCTCCTGGCCGACTGTTTTACATTTGAAATTATAAAAAATGGTGAAAATGGTCTAACTTGATTGCAAATATTTAAAGGTAATATGAAAGTTGAGATATATAATATTTAGGTACATATTATGCAAAGCAAAATAAGGTGTAAAGGGATTAAAAGTTGTACTATTTGAAAGGCAAAAACAGCTATGGCAAAATTGATATCTAAGAATGATTTAATAAAAATGAAATAAATATAAAAAAGCGATTGTAAACTATTGTAAATATGAATGAGAATTAAAAAGTTAAACTAAAGGTAGCTGCGCAAAATGTTCTATACAAAGTACCTTGAAAAGGATGATGCTGGCTGGATTTGAAGATCTCGGGAGATGGCCGGCGTTGGGCGGAAGGTGTGATGGCCGGAGTTGGCTGTAGATGGAGATGGCCATGTCTGCTTGAAGATTGGTATGTTTTCTTGTAGAGGCTATGTTTTCTTGGAGATGGACTATGTTTGGTTAAAGTAGGTTATTTTTGGTTGAAATAAGCTATTTTTGATTAAAATGAACTATTTTTGATTGGGAGATTTGCATATTTGAGTTTGAAAAAATTTTGCTTTTGGCATATTGAACAAACAGGTAAATATCCTGTCGACTATTCTTATATAAAAAAAAGAGATATTTGATTTTCTGTTTGAATTTTAGATCATCTTGGGGATTATGCTATGGAGTTATTTGTTGGTTATTTTTAATACTATATGGTATTGGTGATGCAGTCGTGGCTATAATATTGAAAGAATAATGGTTTTGATCAGATATTGTTTTAATTGAGCTTTAAGATTATATAATAAAACAGAATTTGATAAAAGTACTGCCTGGCTTAAGGCGTAAGAATAAAAAAGGAAAAGCTTATTTACATAATGTACAAAAGGTTTGAGCCGGCCAACGGGGAAGAACAACAACGAGATTTTATATGGGAAGCATGACCTCTGGCGGTCGATTTAAACAGAGCATTTATCTATGAAATATATAATTTTTAAAATAAAATAATACTTTAATATAACATAATTTTAAATGAAATATTTTAATATAACATATATATATATATAAAATACAATATAACGCGGCTGATGATTGTAAAACGAAAATTAAAATTATACCGCGAATGTTTCTTTTTAAAAATCGAAATTTATTTTCAAAGAGAAATAGCGACATTTCTAACTTTGAGGATGAGGTATGGAAAGGTGAAACATGAAGTACTCCATTACTCTTCATGTTTCACCTTTCCATACCTCATCCTCAAAGTTAGAAATGTCGCTATTTCTCTTTGAAAACAAATTTCGATTTTTAAAAAGAAACATTCGCGGTATAATTTTAATTTTCGTTTTATATATATATATATATATGGAAATTTTGCTGGGAGGATATTGATCTAAAGAGACAAAGGTCGCCTCTTCCGTCAAAATAGACGTCAAAACTAGACGGCATCTATTGATCGTCGCCGCAAACTAGCAGCCTCGGGTCGGTGATATATATTTGTAGTAATATATGTAATATACACTAGAATTTCATATGTACCATATTTATAAATGGTGCAGCAGTCCCAAAATGTAGGTAAAATTCAACACGCCAGCTTTTTCATCATGTAAAAAAAAAAAATCACAAGCAAGACAATAAAGTTCTATTTAAAGTCAGCCAAACCCAGACATGGCAAGGTCCAGTTTAATCAAGATTAGGTTATTTTCTCCCGTGGAACTTCTGCAAGTCGTTAGTGAGTTCTACGACTATCAGCGGACAACAACAGATAAACCCTCCCACTCTTGCAGATCTCACCCTCCTGGACCTTGCCGCGTCTTCGGCCGCTGGCCTCTTTCTTCGATGCCATCCAACCTGTCTCGTCTTTTGTGCTATACATAGACGCTTGAAAACACTTGGTCCCATGACTATAGTGCTTGTGGTATGAGATATATATATTTATTAAAATAAAAAAGGCATATCCTGACCAGGAGCACATGTGCTTCTCAGATGGCAGAGCGCCATCTAGTGGAACAGAAATCAACTAAGCATTGATTTAGCCTCTTCCCTGATATTTGGCCAACCCAATTTCTTGATAAATCAAGAAAAGCCATCCACGAACGCGTTTCGCGCTGTTGACGCTCGTCAGCGTGGGTTGGCCAAATCTCAGGGAACAGGTTAAATCAATGAATAGTTGATTTCTGTTCCACCAGATGGCGCTCTGTCTTCTGAAAAGCACATGTGCTCCTGGTCAGGTCATGCCTTTTTTTATTTTAATATCAATACCTGACCTTTTTATTTTTCTATTATTTTTCACACATATATATTTATATAAGTGTAAAACTTTAATAAGATGCTTTGAGCTGGTTGTCATTCTAGACCTGTTCGTAGAACTGCTAGTCTCCTAGTTCTTTATATACAGAGAAGTCTGGTATGTTATCGACTAGTCCATTCCTGCTAACAAGGCAAGTGTACAAATATAAGACTTCTTCGTGGCCGTCGTATTTGTAAATGATAAATTGGTAAATTTTGTATTCATGACTAAAAATGAAATAAATAATAAATAAAACTACTTTTTATTATATAAAAAGCTTTTATTAAAATACACTTAAATGAAATATATATATTTTTAACTTCCGCCATTGTAAAATTAGATTTATAAGAGAAAAATAAAAGCGGCGGTGAACCATCATATGTTGAGTGAAGAGGTAAAATATTTAGTGAAACATCAAACTTGCTATAATAAGTTGCTTCATATTAAATCCCATTAAGTTCCACATTCAAGATATCGTCTTCCGCGGTTTTTATTTTTACTCATAAAATCTAATTGTTCAATGGCGGAAGCTAAAATATTTTTTTTTTTTTACTTTTTTAGTTCCTGTGACCAAAAGTTTTTTTTTGAAAAAAAAAACATTTTTATTTATTAAATATATTACTTATTATGAAAAATAAAATACTTATTATATCCCAATTTGCAATGTTTGAATAGAAAATGTTAAAAGCGTATTGCGTGTTAGTTATACCGAACGTTTAGATGATAAAAATCCAAATTCTAGAAGACACACCAAGTTATTTATTCCAAAATGTAGAGAGGAAGAGCGCGCAGTAGCAGATAGGGCCATAATCCATTTAAAAGCGCCGAGGAATGAGATTTGGCCCCAATAAAATGAAGGCCCGGGATTAGAACCTGGATGGCATTCCTTAATGGCATTACTAAATCCATTAGCGCGAGCTGTTGGCGATCGGGACGGTTTAATTTCCTTTTTATCCTGGAATGGGATTTTAAAATCATTGGAATGGAGTTTATTTTAAATGGGATCCTCGCCGGTTTAAATAGATAGATTTTATAATCAACCCAACAATTTTTAATATTAGTTAGTAAGGCTGTAGTTTACCTTTTTTTGGATAAAAACCCTTTTCATATTTGTGGGATGGTTTTAGAGGCATAGAAAAGAATGTGTATCATTCTAGGAAGTAGAAGAAAAAATGATTAATAAAAAATGATATTCTTCCGTATGTTGGAAAAAAAAATGGGTGAAAATTTGACAATAACAATCGCAACTTATTTATAAAAAGCTGAAAAATGGCGATATTAATATTTTATAAATAATATTTTAATATAATAATTTGTGCAGAAAATAATGTATAATCTGTTACCCACATAGCTCTTTTATGGGAAGCGTGGCCCACAGATTTTCAATCTTGTTGATTCTGACATCAAAGTGGCATTTTCTGTCAAAATTCCCTCTCGGCGTATTGGTTATTATATCCCAGTATCTTTGCGCGCTATATTTATTGAAACATTTCTTGTCGTTCTAGCGCCCATAGGGATTGTCTTCTTCCTAGAAGGAAGTCTTTAAATTAGCACAGAAGTGGAATCCTGATGTCAATCGTGACACACACAAATGTATCCCTCATTATTAATAATCCCAAAGTTTTCTCAACATTCTTCTAGTTGTCTTTCCTATCCTACACATAATCTTTACCAAAATGTCAGGTAGAAAAAAATTAAGTCAAACAAACGTCAGGATGGCAAGGCTATAAATATTTTGATCAAAATCTCGCACCTTATTCATAAGAAGAGGTAGCGCGCGAAATGTGCTGAATAAAAGAGAGGTGAAATAAATAATCCGAGGATAGAATAATAAATATTCTCTAAGTATGAGAGATGATCTCCATCTCCAGAGACCTGTGGCATTTATTTGTTAAGTATGATAATCACCCCCAGAGATATCCTGACCAAAAGGGTCAATAAGCGATCGCTATTGATTAGGGCAGCTATTTTCTTCTAGTAAGTACGAACTTTTGAAACGATTTGTCCTTCTACAGAAATTGCTTCTAGGATTCTGCTCGTATGATTAGGTCTTATATTAAAATAACCTATTTACCCTAATCGACCGTTTATTGTTGCTTGTTTTGAATAAATATTTTGTTCCAATATAAGACAAAGCGATTGAAACAATTACATATCGTTTATATAAGGTTAAATTTATAAATAGAGTAAGCTAAAGGATTCTAAATTTAAAAGAATGATATTTTGGAAACAGGATTATACCTCACCCTCATGGCAACAATAATGACCATTCTTAGATAAATTTGGCTGATTCTACGTGTATGAAAGGCACCATACCATTTTGAAAATGCATTTTCTATAGCATATCTATGCAGACGCGTTTTATAGAGAACATTTTCAACTTCTTTGTACATATGAGAATATTTAATTAAAAAGGCATATATTGGATCAAAAAATCATTTATTTTACCAATATTTCAGCTGGCTGAACGCCAACCTTTATCAAGGTGTTATAACATTTTAAAGTGTGTCAACAACAAACTCAGCGCCACATAACGTCAACAGCATTAAGTTTTTAAAAATATTTTGTATATAAAATATTAAAAACTTAATGCTGTTGACGTTATGTGGCGCTGAGTTTGTTGTTGACACACTTTAAAATGCTATAACACCTTGATAAAGGTTGGTGTTCAGCCAGCTGAAATATTGGTAAAATAAATGATTTTTTGATCCAATATATGCCTTTTTAATTAAAGATTTATCTATGGATTGCTCTATTTTCAATATGAGAATATTTAATCAAAAAGGCATATATTGGATCAAAATATCATTTATTTTACCAATATTTCAATTGGCTGAACGCCACCCTTTTATCAAGGTATTATAACATATTTGACACACATTAATATGTTGTAATACCTTGATAAAGGTTGGCGTTCAGCCAACTGAAATATTAGAAAATAAATGATATTTTGATCCAATATATGCCTTTTTAATTAAATATTTATTTATGGTTTGCTCTATTTTCAAAACGATTTGAGAATATAATTCTCTTATAAACAGGAATATATTCTGGTCTAACATCGTCCCCATCAATTCACCAGTTAAAACAACTTTCGGTCAGATTCGGGGATTCCATGACTGCTCTCGCTGTCTCCACCCCACTGTGGAGTGCCATAGCCTGAAACCATGGGATACGAGGTGGATCTTTTCCTTAATATTCTGAACTGAGAGGTTTAGGATCTGATCTTTACGAGCTCTGCGTATAAATTATATTTAAAAAAAATTAATTGTGTTTTAGGGCATTTTTAAAGAAAGAAGAGGCGTCCTTTGTTGTGTACATGACTATCTATTATCCTACAAAATTACCATATATATATAGCTAGTCTGGACACGAATACTGTTACAAGGGAAACACGCACACACATATATATTTTAAAGTATAATAAAGGCAGCATTATTTTAATTATATATGAATTTTTATTTCATATATAAATACAACAACAACAAAAAGATTTATTGAGACCTTTTAGTCTTATTCAGATTCTCCGAGTAGAAAAGGGTATATACAGGAATAACACACACAGTAATAGTAACAATAATCAGCAATGTTATTTACCTTGTATAAAATAGGAGGGAAGAAGAAAGAAAGGGCCTGGCATAAACTTATACACAAGCAAACAGGAACAAGCACTTCATTTTCTTAGATAACAATAATAAATAAAAGAAACATTATCTATATGAAAAATAGACACTTCGGCCAGTTGGAGTTTTTTATTTTTTCAACGTTTCGACAAAAATATTTTGTCTTCGTCAGGAGAAGTAAATAAAAATAAATTGTTCAATAAAGCAAATTGTTCTTTTTAACGTCTTGCCAAATGCTTTATTTTTATTTTTTTCTCCTGACGAAGACAAAAGATTTTTGTCGAAACGTTGAGAAAATAAAAAAAACTCTAACTGGCCGAAGTGTCTATTTTTATATAAATATGAATGCCGGCCAGGCAGCCTCTATCTTTACGAGAAAATTTATTGGCATAAATTTAGATTAGTACAACTGAAAAAGGAATATATGCAAAAATGTATTATACATAATTATCAGGCATCTATACAGCAGTTCTATACATGGATGGATCAAGGATAGAGGATTATCTATGGTCAGGATACAAAATCCTAGGGGTTACACTTTATCAGTTCATTCACCCAGTTATTCAGTAGAAACCACCGGATTCATTAAGTCATTTCGAATATCACACACTCGCAGATTTTTAAAATTCAAAATATTTAAAGGTAAAGCTTAGGTTAGTAAGCGCAGTATTTAGCCAGTTGTACATTTGTTGAGGGTTGGGAATAAGGAGGTCGCCTAACAATTCTTCTCTGCCTTCCATCGTGAGAAGGCAGTAAGTTGTAAGGTGTATTATACTTTCGCACAAATCACAAGTTGTGGGGCAATCAGGTTTCCAACGTTTTGAGCAATTTTTAGAAAAAAATATCTAGAAAAGTCTAAGTTGTGCTATGAAAGGTTTAATTTTCAGCGGCAACGTTGTATTTAAGTATATTTCAGTTATAGTATTGAATTATTCAGAATATAAAGTGACTATAGTGAATGGAAGTTGAAATTTGCACATTATCTTTTTGAATAGATTATTCTGTTGTAGTTTGAACTAATTTTGGGATTTCGTTTTGTACTGCGATGGAAGCCGTACAACTTTACAAATATTTGTTAAAATCCATTCTTATCTAGAATATTTGAAAGATAACTTTCAAAATTAAGAGTCCTGTGTCCTCTGTTAGATATTTTCTCTCGAGAGGTAAGATGCACGTGATAAACAACTCTCCTCCATCTTCATCACTCGCAACCAAAATTTTCGGATCAGTTTAGTAACCACCACTTCTAGAGATAATCTTCCACATTCGGCTCTTAGTATTAATCCGGGTGTATATTTTGATAATACCTGGAACCTTCGCAAATAAATATTTTGGATTTAGTACACTATCTTTTATTGGTTTATTGCCCAAATTGGTTCTGCATATAGAAGAGAGGATATTACAATCGAGTCCAGTAGCTTCATTCTTATTCTTATTGAGGTCGTCTTTGATTTAATCAGAATCTCCCATATCTTATTTATTGCTATTATTGATTTATTTTTGAATTATTGCTTAGTATATGGTAGGTTGAGTTTCTAGTAGTTAACCTAAATACGGATATTTATTATACTCCCTCCCCACCAAACCATATTTCATTTTTGCCTATACGGCCTCTATTTCGAAACACCATTATTTCAGATTTGCCTCGATTTAAGTGGTTAGATAGTTATTCTCAAAATATTACTTCAACAAGTTTTAAATAAGACAAATAGCTTTTATTTGTATATACACAAGACTTCAAACGCCTAGGCTAATTCTCAAGTATCGTAAGCATCATTTCCAAAATAATTTTGGCTGGTGCATGTGTTTAAGGGAACATTTTAAGGAATCAGTATTAAGGTGAAGTTTTATACCTACCATGACTTTCAAACATGTCCAAATTGATTGTAATCGAAATTATGATAATAAGAACTTCACAAAAAGGTCATTTATCAAAAAATGTAAATTCAGAAACATCAACGGACAATCACTGTTATGTGTTTCTCGACTTATGGGAGGAATCTTAATAGATCACCCAATGTGTGTGTTAGCCTTTAAAGAGGTTTAAAAAAAATTCTTTCTCCCTTGTTCTCTCACAAAAAAGGGCGATTTTTTAACATGAATATCTTCCTTTTGCAAAATTACAATATATACATGTTATATAAAATTTATTTCATTTTGAATTTAAAAACAAATAAGGCATATCCTCTCCACTAACATGAACGTTTTCTAGATGGCAGTGCGCCATCTAGTGGAACAGAAATCAACTAAACGTTGAGTTTAACTTGTCCCCTGATATTTGGCCAACCCATTTTTCTTGATAGATCGCGTTTAAATCGAAAGCGTTTCGTGATGTTGGCCCTCGTCAGCGTGCTACAGGCTGTACCTCTGCGACTTTTGGTCCCAGAGGCTTCCCGAGAAATCAAGAAATGGGTAGTTAAGGCCAAACTTATGTAAATACGCTTAACAAGTGAAAAAATAATTTAAAAATAAAAAGAGGTCAGTTGTTGATATAAAAAAAAAAGACATATCCCGACGACTAATAAAAACAAATAAAAATATCCTGACTACTAATTATATTTTCGGAACAAAATACTCTGTATAGTCGATCGACAGATGTCGCAGCTTTTCCTATATAAACTCATTGATGTTGTTGTTTCCCGTTGGCCGGCTCAAATCTTTTTGTCCATATGTAAATATGTAATCTTTTATTTTATTTATTCTTCAAACCTTAAGTCAGTTATATCATCCTCAAATTATTCTATCAGCACAATTAACGCAAATTGTGATTCAAACTGTGTTATAAATTCAAGATATCACGACTCCAATAAAAAGGGAAAATTCTCATAAATTAAAAAAATCAGCAGGTAATAATTCTATCTCTCAAAAATTAGTAATCTCAGAAAACTATATGTTATAAGTCGATATTTAGTTCTCATGTCTTCAACACTAGCAGCTTATTAATTCCTATTAAAATAATACTGTAATACCATTCCGAATTCAGCAAATAATAATTCTAATCTCACTCCATCTCAAAATATTTAATATAGCATGTATCATTTTGTATTTTCACACATATATATAATACAGCAAATGAAGACATTAAGACGCGAATGTTTCTTTCACACATCAAATTTCTTCTGTTCTTACTGTGATGAAAAAATATATTGGGAGGGCTTGGCTCATCAGTGGTGAACCCTTTCAACCCTTTCGCCAATTTAATCACCACTTATTAGCCAAAAGCCCCCCAATATATTTTTTCATCGCCGTAAGGACAGTAGAAATTTGATTGATGTGTGAAAGAAACATTCGCGTCTTAATGTTTTCATTTTATATATAGATAGTGCGTTATTGCCTTATATATATATAATATTGCCACGTTTTTATTTTTAAAACGCTAATTTTAGTTTAGTAAAACTTTATTTTTAAAGTTTATTATTTTAAAAGTGAAATGTTTGTTAATGAAATAGACATTTTGCCTAAACTCATTTATTGCTGCTTTCTTTTACAAGCCATTTGTTTATGTGTATTTTTACATATCGTTTTTATTGAGTTTTTACTAATTTTGCATGTACATCATTGACTTTTAATGAATGAGAAAAAGAAATTGAAAATAAACACATGAAAAATTAAAATACCATTTTAAAGGAATTTATGTACAATTGAAAATTGTTTCTGTAACGTCTCATATTCCCCTTCTTGAAGCATTTATTCTCGGGTAATAAATGGTCGAAGTTGAGATATGTGAACGCGTCTTGCTTGCTTTTGGTCTTTCAGAGAGATATCGTAGGTTACATCAGATATCTTTTTTTGAATGACAAATGGTCCTTCATATTTTGGTGATGTCTTGATGAGACGAGGGTCGTTGAAGGCAATTTTTCTTATGACTAAGTCTCCTTCTTTAAAGACATACTTGGGGTGATGGCTATCGTGTTTAATCTTCCACTTACTTCTACTTTGTTCTGACCGTAGGCTAGCTTTCTTCCTGGCTTCTTCAATTGTAATTGGAGTTTGGTCGGCAAATTCGGTTACATTACCGATTCCATACATTAAGAAAAGCGGTGAAAAACCAGTCACGTCATGTGGTGTGGAATTATAATTTTTGACAACTTGCGGTAATAATGTGCTCCATTTACATCTAGGTTTCTCTAGAACAGCTATTCTCAGTTTTGTCATTATCGTATCATTTAATTTCTCACAAATGCCATTGCACTGAGGATGATAAGGCGAAGTATATGTGTGTTTAATTCCTTGTAAAGAAAGAAATTTGTTGAACTCTTTTGATACAAAATTTTTGCCATTATCTGTTAAGATAGTATTGATCGAATTAACAGATTTGATTATCTTATCAAGACATTGAGTGACAGCTTGAGCAGTGTTTGTTATTGTGGGATATGCCCATAGATAACGAGTTGCGTGATCAACAAAAACTTGAATGAATTTATGTTTTGTGTTAGCTGCTGCTGTTCCCAGTACAATAGTGTCACAACCGATCATTTGTAATGGTTGGATATTTGACGTTGGAGTGATCATTTCTCCTAAAGTTGGTTCATGTCTGACCTTCACTAGTTGACAAGATTTACAAGATCGAACATAATTCTTGATATCAGTTGTTATTCCTTTCCACCAATAACATTGAGTTATAAGTTTGCATGTTTTGGTTATTGATGGGTGACTCAATGAATCGTGATATTCTTCCAATATTTTTTTGGTAAGCGAGTTTGGGACAACTGCTTTAAAAACTCCTTTTTGTTTGATCATTACCACACCGTCGTGAGTGTGGGAATTTTTCAAGAAACTCAAATCTGAATTTTGTTGGTGTTCTTGAAGTTCTTGAGTTGCAATGTTAACAACTGGGAGTCTTGATAGGGCGTCAACATGAGTTTGTTGCTTTCCAGAACGATGAACGATGTTACATGATTTCGAGGATAAACTAAGAATCCATCTAAAATACTTAGGTTTCGGTTTCTTCATGGTGAAAAGCCATTGGAGCGCCGCATGATCAGTGATGATTTCAAATGGTTGGTTTTCTATGTATACATGAAAATGATCAGTTGCTTGTATTACGGCTAGGCATTCCATCTCATAAGCAGAATAATTCTCTTGGTGTGGTTGCAGTGTTTTGGAGTAATAAGCAATTACATGTTCCTCATTGTCTGGACCAATTTGTGTTAGGATTGCTCCAATTCCATATTTGGAGGCATCTGTATAAACTTTAGAGGGGTAGTCCGGGTTGTAAATAGCAAGGACAGGTTTTGTAGATAGTGCCATTTTAAGTTTAGCGAACGACTCCTCTACTTCCTCATTCCAGATGAAGGGCTGATTCTTCCGAGTGAGTCGAACCAAGGGGAATGAAATTTTAGAAAAGTCCTTCACAAATTTTCTGTAATAATTTGCCAATCCCATGAACTGACGAACTTTCTTTACAGTATCAGGTCTTGGAAAGTCTTGAATAGATTTTACTTTTCCTGGATCAGGTTTTAATTGATTGTGACTGATGATATGTCCGAGGTATTTTACTTCAGTTCTTCCAAAAATACATTTCGACAATTTTAATTTCATGTTGTACTGTCTTAATTTGTCAAAAACTTTACTAAGAAGCTCTATGTGCTCTTGCCATGTTTTCGTGTACACCAATATGTCATCTTGGAAAGAGCAAGTTCCTTTCCATAATAATTCACCTAGAATATGTTGAATTATCCTTTGAAACGTTGAAGCAGCATTTTTTAAACCAAAGGGCATCACTAAAAACTCATAATGACCATCGTTTGTGACGAATGCAGTTTTTTGAATAGATTGCGGGTCCATTTCGATCTGTCAATAACCCCATGCAACATCAAGGGTAGAGAAGAATCTGGATCCATGCAATCGATCAAACATGTCCTGTATGTGAGGTAGGGGTTGCCTGTCATCCAGTGTGATCTCATTAAGACGTCTGTAATCAATGCACATCCTTTTATTTCCATCCTTCTTGGGAACCATAACAACAGGAAATGCCCAAGGAGAATCTGAAATTCTTATTAACTTGTGTTCGAGAAGTTCTTTAACTTGTTCAGCTATCTCTTCATACTCTTTTAGAGGACGACGATAGGGTCTAAGAGAAATTGGTTGTTCACTTTTCGTGATGATCTTATGTTGTATAGCTACTTTTCCCAAATCAATAGCATGCTGAGAAAATACATTCCTATTGTGTTCAAGTAATTCTTTTAATTCATGTTCTCTTATCTCTTCTAGATGATTTACAAGAATTGGATTTTGTAATCCATCAAATTTGGTGTAAATTGTTTTGTCTCTGACATCTATTAAAAGATTAAAAAGAGATGCAACATCTAATCCGATCAAGAGTGGATATTTAAAGTTCTTCATTACATGGAGAGTTACAGGTTTAATTAGTTTATCTATTCTTACCTTGGTCTGAAGGCTTCCACATGTCCTGGTAACACCATCCGCTTGGCTGATGTGAATGTCTGAATTTGGTTGAAGTTGAAGACGGGTTCGCTTGAACAATCGCCAATTGATTATTGATACTGTTGCTCCAGTATCCACAAATGCTTGCGCAGGAATTCCATTTACTTCAACACTTATGTTGATAAGCTTGAAAGCTCCTTGTGTAGGGGTATTTGTCAAAGTACTTACATTCAACAATTCCGGGGCTCCGCATACTTGTTTCACTGAAGTGTTTTGATTAGGCCTATCCTTTTTATAATTAGGATCATAATCCTCACAATCTGTGACCCAATGTTTAATTTTTATTCCCTTTTTCGAACATATTGGACACCAGAATGGGCAAACATTTTTTCTATTATCATTATTTTTTGTCGCGAGATGTATTTTGTTTTTAGGCTTAAACTGAATTGAAGCCCTATTTTGTTCAATTGAAGCTGCGATATGGAACCATTTCGTGGTGTCAGTTGGCTGTGCAGCCACAATTAAATCTTTCCAATCATTTGGAAGTCCGTCTGTTAAAAAATGAATTTTTTCCTCCTTCGTTAGATGGCTTTGATTTAACAGGCGAATTTTATCTTGAAAATAATTTTCTATTGATTCTTCTCGTTTTAATCTTCGATGTGATGCTGAGACAATTGGATTTGCGTTGTATGAACCAAATCTTTGAATCAACTTTTCCTTTACAACTTCCCATCTTTTTATTGCAGGATTTGAAATAATCTCGTCTGCATACCATTCAAGTGCTGAATCTGTCAAGTAGTACATAAGATTTTTGATTTTTTCATCTTCCTTTAAAGAATTATTTTCAAAATCATATAATTTGATCCATGACTCAGGCCTAATTGCCGACTTCGAGCCGTTGAATTTTTGCAACCGGTTGTTTGGATTTTCCGCCATTTTCTTTTTCCGTATCCTTTTCGACTGCGCCAAATGCCACGTTTTTATTTTTTAAACGCTAATTTTAGTTTAGTAAAACTTTATTTTTAAAGTTTATTATTTTAAAAGTGAAATGTTTGTTAATGAAATAGACATTTTGCCTAAACTCATTTATTGCTGCTTTCTTTTACAAGCCATTTGTTTATGTGTATTTTTACATATCGTTTTTATTGAGTTTTTACTAATTTTGCATGTACATCATTGACTTTTAATGAATGAGAAAAAGAAATTGAAAATAAACACATGAAAAATTAAAATAACATTTTAAAGGAATTTATGTACAATTGAAAATTGTTTCTGTAACGTCTCAATATATACAATTTAAAAGTAACACAAGGAATAATTTCTGTGAAAAATAGACACTTCGCCCAGTTAGAGTTTTTTATTTTCTCAACGTTTCAACAAAAATATTTTGTCTTCGTCAGGAGAAATAAAATAAAGCATTTGGTAAGGCGTTAAAAATTGTTCTGAGGTTGCAACGAAGACAAAATATTTTTGTTGAAACGTTGAGAAAATAAAAAAACTCTAACTGGCCGAAATGTCACAGAACTATGAATGCCGGCCAGGCAACCTCTATCTTCAGGACAAGGAATAATGTCAAGATAGCTTTGAAGTCTTATTTGGTAGCACACGATAAAATGTATGTTTGATATCGGACAGGACGTCTGGCGCGATTCAGTTTATAATAGTAATGTACAATATATTTTATATTTAAAGTACAGGAATTATATAACAAACTGTTTGAAAAAGAGAATATTGTTTCATACACTAATCATGTCGATTATTTTGAGCGGAAGGCCAGATTTCCCCCCTCCTGCGATTTAAAAGATATTAAGTGAAAACTCTCAAGTTAATGTAAAAAGAAACTGCTCGTCAAAGAAGAATAAAAATATGCCATTGAAATAAAGTTGGGAGGAAAGAATGGGATTGTCTCGGCAGCTGATTGATCAACCGCGACAAAGGCGACACCCATTCATCATTTGTCTCGGGAACTCAAAAACTGACGACTTCCGCTTGTCACGAGAAGATTTACAACCCAGGGACTTGGTTCACTGGCTCACGTGTCCTGGGTATTGGTGAGTTTCCAATGCACCCCTCAACTCGGATAGTACAGAAGCTGACGTGGTAAAAGCTATACCAGCTTGCTTTTCCTTAGAGAGTAATTTCGGTTTGTTAGTCTGTAAGATTCCAAGCTGCACTGGGGGACAAAGTTAAATAGAGACCCAAAAACCTTGTGTTTATTTAATATATATTTTAAGAATAGGTCAAATATTTTTAAAATCATCAAACATAAAAATAGATTTACAAATACAAACATGTATATTTTTGGACACTTGGTTCTGTTTACTTCGCGCGCGCGACATCAGGCAAGTAATTCTATTTTTATTCTGATTTCAAAGCCACCTGAAAACTGATTGCTATCGCTTAGAAATTTTACTACTTTCGCTAGCTTTTATAGAGAGCTTTTAAAGAGAGCTTTTGTCAACGCTTTTTTATAATGGATACGCATAATCGTTTAAGTCATACCTTAGGATGGAGAGCAATTTGAAGAATGGAGGATGGGCGATCTCAAGCTGAGGTGACGAGATGGTGCAATGTGTAAAAGCAGGTTGTATCAAACCTTTGGAAGAATTTTCAGAAGGCAAGTTCAGATGTTCGGAAATTCTGTTATGGCAGTAAAAGAGATACAACGACCCACGAAGATCGATTAACATAACTCAAAGTCAAGCGCAATAGGAACATGATGGCTATCGGAGCGTAGTTTGCCTCTGTTTCAAGAATCCACATTTCACGAAGAACCGTGTAGAGGCGACTAAAGAAGAATGGGCTTCAAGCCAAAGATATGTATTCACTCAACTCTCAACATAGGAGGCCTCATTTCAAATGGTGTCGCAAACATTTCATGTGAACTGATATTTCAATGGGCACATGTTATTTTCATTGATAAGTTACTTTTTAGACGCGAGCCTGGTTCTTGTCGTGTTGTGATCAATGGAGAACGTGGAACAACCGGCCAACATCGGAGAAAGGGACCGCCATGAAAGGTTCGGTTTAATGGTCTGGGAAGAGATCATGCCGTATGCTCCCATACTTGGTGAAACAGGATGGCATCTCTTCGTCTCTTAGAACAAACCATTCATTTTGCCCTTTTTTCCATGGACGATTATGCCAGGCTATGTTATTTGTCAGAATATGTGTGTAAATTTTGCAAAATGCTCACTCTTGGATGGTTTGAGTATACTTGTATGCGAGAAATGTGTATTTTAATCATATCAATTGATTCTAATTTTTGTTATATGAAAATATTTTAAAGGTTCTCTGAATTAATATAATTTCAGGAGAGTGTGTCGATACTTTATTTAAATCCTCAACTTTCTTCATATCATTCCAGCAGTCAGATAAAAAGCCCTTTGTTGTTTGTAAACAATTATACTCGAAAACTTTCACGATACTTTACAAAATGGAATACCAAATTACTTTTTGTCCTTTACAAATGTCAAATGTATATTGAATCGCTCTTCTTTATGATTTCCTTTTTGATTGTAGTATTTGTTACAAGGCAACATATCACATCGGCAAGTGCTGGTAATTATTTCAAATTAGTTCCTTCATTGGTGATATTCAGTTCAGTTCTGAGAAAACAAATTTTTATGTGCTCATTCTGTATTTTTAAATTTTGATTCAAACGATCAGCAAAATCATATTATTCGAATAATATTGATGCATTAAAAAGTAGTATGATATTTATATCCAAAGAAGATTATTATTCATTTTAAAAATGCTCATACCAATAAGTATTTAAGAAATCTATACAAATTGATTTTATGATTTTTATGACACACACTTTGAAAGTCTCCGTGCTATATTCTCTGACACTCTAATCTGCGATATAGGGAAAGAAAAATAGACGTGCGCGTTTTGATTTGCAAGGAAAAAAAATAATGTTTTTAATACATTAATTTATGCTCATTTTTGTGTGTTTTAATATTTTTATATACAAGATATATATTTGCGATCATGTTCTTATTGGTTTAGGAAACACAAAGATAACAAACAAGATGCATTTGCGCACCATCTGTGTTTGTAAATTCGAACTTTTATGACGTGTATGTTTGTACGTTTATAAAAATAATGGGATCGCCTGGCTCATTAGTGGTGAACTCTCTCAGCGGTTTCGCCAGTTTAGTTTACTAAACAGCTCTATCATTGCATTGGGCTGTTTTGATTTTATACCGGTTCTGACTCTTGTATTTTGAACTAAGCATGTTTTTTTAAATATTTAAATGCATTTTTTACACTCTCCATAGCTCGTTTTAAATACTTTTTGTAAGAGTTTATCTTCAGTATTGGTATAAAAGAAAAACAGGCCAATACAAAAATAGAGCAATGTGGTAGATTAAACTGGCAAAACGGCTGGTAGGGTTCACCACTGATGAACCAGACCCTCCCCATAATTTATCATTGCAGTAAGGGCAGTAGAAATAGTTTAATTCTAAAAAGAACCATTCGCATTTAAAATAGTTTCAATTTCTTATGACAGATGGCACGCTATTATTGCCATTCATATAATCTTCTGTTATTTTAATCATTGCATAGTGCGCCGGTAGAAAACTTTTTCATTTTATAAGAAACATACGCCGCATATAAATTGTTTGAATTTCCAATGATAATAAAATATAATAGAAATTAATTTTTTTAATTTGTACATTTTGGAATAGTAATTAATACAAACGCGCTTACAACAAAAAGGTAATCTAAAAGTGCCAACCCCCAAACGTGGTTTTTGAAAGAAATTCATTTTGGTTATTTTACTGTTTTTTGATATCGTTTTATTATTTTATCATATGAGAATTTGAAAGGTTTTGTAAAAAGTGTATGATATATTTCCTTATTTTTTACTTATTATAATTCCACCTTGTACAGGCCATCATGGTGGGCAGTGAAGGACTGCTTTAAATGAAAGTTCATCACATGTCGACACATGTAGAAAGCAGTTCGAAATTGTTGGAGGAATAACTCGCACGTCGGCTGTTGCCATAGCAACGCCACCTTCTACCAGACATCACGTGACCTGGCTGGCGCCGGTTGTACCTGTAGTTTAAGTTTCAGTTTTGCTTTGTTGTCTGCCCCTACGCTTGCCTTTTGTTTGACTCTCTTTGTTCCTTGTCATCTTAATATAATATAATTGATAATTAAACAATACTTTTCTGAGATCCAGCCTCTGATTCTCTTACAGAAATTTGTACTTACAAATGAGCCAGAGCCTCGTTTGGTTTCTTGCTGGAATTTTACCAAGAATTCAAGATGAAGTTTTCAAAATGGAGGAACTTGGAATCATGAAAGTCCATGGGTTTCATCTATAGTCTTTGTGAGGAAAAGGGACGGCAGTTGGAGATTCTGCGTCGATTTCCGCCGCTTGAACAAAATAGCAAAACAAAAAATATAAATAATAAAAAATATAATAAATAATTTAAAAAATCCACAACATAATATAACTCTGAATTTATGAAATCATCATATATGTTTCATAGCTTGGTTGCTCAATATTATCTAGGTGTATATATTTTGTTAGGTTAATTGTAGTTACCTAGTCGTGATGACGTAATGAAAAATCATCTTTTGTTTAATCACATACAGCTTTATCAAGACCACCGGCCTTATACATATATTTTGTTTAATCATTAATCTGTCCAGCCATTCATTACTACGCTACAATATAGACAAAGTTTCGCATAATTTTCTATTAAAGCAATTGCTTAATCCTTTAGTTTTCTAAACCTACCTATTAATTATTATTATTTACTCGGAATGGATTGCCAGATAAATCAAAGTCTGCTTGCTACTTTATATAACGTACTTCTAAATAACAAAGGTATTCACTATCAGATCTTACAGCAGAACCAACCCCCCTAGAGGGCCCAAAACAACATGACTACTTCTAGGATTTGGTCGTTAATTAGTATTAAATAAAATTAGGTCATTTTTGATTTAATTAAGCGGTCTCTCGTCAGATCAGTCGCTAATGAAGACATATAATGGGCTACAATGCCAAAGTGAGAAAGTTGCTTTTCATTATTTGATCCTTCAATATACATTGGTTTTGCTCTAAGATGAAGACATAGATCAAGATGTGCTGGAGATGTTAGAGTTTTACTCGACCCAGTTCTCTCTGGACCTGTGTCTGACGTAATGGGTCTATTGGGTCTTTGTCTTTCACATGCCCGCGATCCTACTCCTAAAATCTGCAACATATTCTTCTCTACCCCATGTCTTACCACTACAAGACGAAGGCCTCTTTCTATATCATTTCTTCTGGTCTATTCACCATTGCACACACGTTATGTAATAAATTACACTATTTTCTTTTATGTCAAAATTTATTTTCAGCCTTTTTTAGGTACTCTTTTCCTGAAAACGGTTTCTAGGATTCTTAATTAGATTTTTGTAGCCTAAACTCCATCTTTATTTATAGCAATATGCCTAATTCTACTTTATTCACTACTTTCAATGGCATACTTTGTTGTCTATCATCTATTCAATTGTTTCTTTTAAATCTTTCACTGCGACAAAAAATATTGGGAGGGCTTGGCTCATCAGTGGTGAACCCTTCCAACGGTTTCGCCAATTTAATCTGCTACATCCCACAGGACAAAGACAGATGTCAAAGCTGATAAAGGACGGAAAGAGTGGTAATGTCGGACTGGCTGTCTGTTTTAGGACTCGAGGACTATAAAAACTGTCTCTCCCAAGATGGCGGGTTTTATAGGAGCCTAGTCCTGGTCAATTAGACCTTGCTGGAAGATCACGTCGGGATCCCTGGATTTTACATCCCCACTTTTTCCTTTGTCAGCCGACTCTCTGTATATTAGAAGTTGCACAACACGTAGAACAATTTATTAAATTTGGGAATCAGATTAAATTTTATTAATATGTGCCTAGTATTCAGATTTAACATTATTTATAAAGTGGGGATTATTATAGAGAGTATTATAAAAATATTTAATCAATAAATTTTATATTTTAAGAAGTTTATTATGAAATGGCACATGATGATTATTTTATATACAAGTGGGAATTCTGTGAACGAGATATTTTTACTTAAAATATTTCAATAATAAGTGATATTATGAATTCGTGTGGGTATGTTTTTCGCGTTTTAAAGACGTGGTAGAAGTACATATTGGGGGAGAAAAGTTATATTATTTGTAGTTATGCAAGTGATATTAGGTTTTAACTTCTCTGTTGCATATAATTTCATATTAATTATTGATTGTACATTGTACTTGGTGTTAGAGCTATGGGATGAACTAATATACTGTACAAAGATTTCTATAGAATTGACCCTTTGTCTTGAAATTCACCTTATAAATTAACAGAGATTCAATTTTTTAGAAATATTTCGTTTTCATTTATTAATAAACATAAATATTTTACTACGAATAATATTTTTATAGGAAAGGTCATTATTTTTCAAGAGTTAAATAATAAATTAATTTGTTGGACATTTTGCCGGGAAGATAATGAGCTATAAAAATAAAGGTTGCCTCTCCCGTCAAAATATACGTCAAAAACTATCTATTAACCGTCTCCCAGAACTAGCGAACTCGGGACGGTGACAGAGACATAACACCAGCTTCGACAAACTGAGAAGCCCTCATTTGGAGACCATGGTTTGGGGCTAATGGCCCTTGTCAGTCCAGGGCAAGAATTGATTTCATAAGATTCACAAGGAATTAAAGGAAATCTCAAATTTCTAAAGAGGTGTTTAGCTGGCAGTGTGGCTAGGCCAAATCTCATACTAGGATATAGTAAGAAATTATTGCAGGGGGGGATAATGATCTATGAAATAAAGGTCGCTTCTCCCGTCAAAAGAGACGCTAAACACTTGGCGCCATCTATGCAGAGACTATCAAAAGACGACACCTAGTTTTTGGCGTCCATTTTGACGGGAGAGGTGACCTTTATTTTTTTTATAGACATTAATTAGTTAGTTATACATATTGTATGTAAGTAGTTTTATTTGAATTTCCATATAACACAACAATCGGTTTTATATAGGGAAAGTCCCGACATATGGTGGTAGATATAACAGAATATTTGAATCTATGAAATATAATTTTAAACAAAATAATATTTTTATATAACATATATATATATATTTTTTAAATAAAGAAGGCATCTCCTGACCACAAGCACATGTGGTTTTTAGATGGCAGAACGCCATCTAGTGGAGAAAAAATAAACTAAACGTTTATTTAGCTTGCTCCGTGATATTTGGCCATCCCAATTTCTTGATAAATCAAGAAAAGCCATCCACGAACGCGTTTCGCGCTGTTGGCGCTCGTCAGCGTGGAGAAGGCTGTAACCACTGCGACCAAAAATATTTTTGGTCCCAATGGCTTCCCGAAAAATCAAGAAATGGGTATTTAAGGCCAAATTTGCGTAAAGACGCTTAACACATGAAAAAACAATAGAAAAAATAAAAGATAAGTGGGTCAGGTGTTGATATTAAAAATAAAGAAGACATCTCCTTACCACGAGCACATGTGCTTTTTAGATGGCAGAGCGCCATCTAGTGGATGGCTTTTCTTGATTTATCAAGAAATGGTCTCTAACGAATACCTTTATAGGTTTTACAGAAAATTCAATGAATATCCTAAACTCAACTGGATTCATGTGGTTAAAGAATTGTTCAGACCCCAATATTCTACAGAAAGCAATACCTCAAATTATCAGAATCACTATAGAACAGTCTATCCAAACCGATCAATCAAGAATAACCAATTCGAAGCTGCACACACACTACAAATATTTACATAAAACATTCGCAGCAGAGAACTATCTACTAAGTGAACTCCCACTGCCGACTAAACGCCTCATTGCGCAATTGAGAATTCTATTTGTTTTATATCGAGAAGACCATATAAAATATCTAAGGAAAGAAGACTTGTATTGCCAACTATGCAAAAAAAGAACCGAAAATGAATTTTTTAGAACATTATATATTTGAATGCATGCCTCTTGACACGGAAAGAAAAATACTCTTTTCTAAGATAGGCCATACACACCTCACATTATATTCTTTATTATCCAACTTTATAGACAATAGTTCAGTAGCTTTGAATCTATATAACTTCCATAAAAATGCTGTAAAAAAGAAAGACTTAACCGAACATCCAAATATACCAAAAAGTTCTGCTTGATTAGAAGGACAGAGCCAATTTCCAATTATTTGTTTAGGCAAGTACGATAAGTTAACCCCCCACACTGATAAAACGGTGTTTACCTTACAACCCTGAACACTCGGATTTTCCTGGAAAATCTCTTAAAGATTTCTTGAAAAAGACATGGCCCACCTGTGCTGTGTGAGCAGAAGAGCTTGAATTGACTTGTTCCATATGTAAATACCTGTTTTCTTTCCTATTTTCGCTCTCCACTTCTCCCATCCATATTTCCATTTTTTTTCTTTCTTCTTATTTTTTTTCTTATAATCTGTATATATTTACCATATGTATATAATATTTCTTCATTTTTTATTTCCCACTTTCATAGGTTTTTCTCCGTCTTGTAACCCCAAGGAGAATCCTCTGTAAGACCTGTGTGTCTTAATAAAGGCTTTTGTGTGTGTGATTTATCAAGAAATTGGGTTGGCCAAATATCACGGAGCAAGCTAAATAAACGTTTGGTTTATTTTTGCTCCACTAGATGGCGCTCTGCCATCTAAAAAGCACATGTGCTCGTGGTCAGGAGATGCCTTCTTTATTTTTAATATCAACACCTGACCCACTTATCTTTTATTTTGTCTATTGTTTTTTCATATATACATATATTTATAATATAAACTTATCTTACATTCATTAGTCGTTCCGCCAAGAGATCAACACCACAGAGGTCCGTACGTCTCTTGACCTCACGGACAACACAGCAGCTACATTGACCGATATGTCCTCACTTCTTTTTTCTAGATTTAATTCATTTTGTCTCCTCTCTAATTGTAAATAAGCTGCTGTATCACCTCATAAGCATAAATAAATATTACATTCATTATGTTTCCCTTTTAATCTTCATTATTTTTTTAGTTATATATATTGCTGTGTGTGTGGAATCCATGTTTGATGCGCCCATCTTTTTATTTCAAAATAAACTCTGATATTATTTTTAATTTATTTAGAAAATATATTGACAGATGATGTACTATATTATCATGTAACGCTCTCATTGTTTACATCTTGCTGATTATTTTGAGGAGACGCTCCAAGAACCTGGATATATTAACAATTTGGATATAAACAAAATCGGACGTGAAAATAAAATTTCTAAAGTAACATTTCGAAAATGAATATCAAAGACAACGAAAAAAAAGAGAAATTATAAGGAATATATACATTAAGCTCTCTGTTTATAAGAGGAAATCATAAAATATACTCTAAAAATGTTTAATGTAGTATGTTAGGTCGAAATTATTTATATATTTAATTTGAATTTGATGATTCCTGAGAGTAATGAGTTCCATTTCTTTGATGGTAAACTGAACACTCGCTGTCATACATCAGTACAGGCTTTTAAATACGGCCATAACCTCCGTGGGAATTAACTTAAATAGAATTGGATAAAATACTTCAAGCTTAATATGGTTCTTTTGAAGTACAGGGTGATCCAAAAGTCCCGCACAACTTTAAAAATTAATAACTCCGCGAATATTTGCGCTAGAGCAATGCGGTAAACACCATTGTGTTCAGAATGCAATGGGATTTTTTATGGCAAATATTGAAAATTTCGAAATTGATTTTAGTTACAATTTCATTCTCTAGATGGCGCTGTACCAGAATCAGAAATTCAGCGGCCAAATTGTTTGATTAATTGAAAAATATAACTGACCGACACGTATTTTTCCTTTTTGTATACCAGGAAAGAATCCTAATAATATCAAATCGTTAATTAATAAAGCACCATTTCGCCAAAAGTTTGAAGAAATGGTTAACGATTTTTAAATACAATCTGAGATATGTAAAATAGGTATATGCAAATTAAAACATGTAGCAAAAAATATTTATATTTTTGATAGAGTTTTGTCAAATATATTTAATGTTTGAAAAGCATAGCTGAATTCAATACACGATTTTTTGAAATGTTAATATAGTACCAAAAATTATGATGGTACTACTAATAGGATTTCTTGCTATAAGGAATGTGTAATTTCTGGAATAATTGGCGACACTCGACTATTTAACTGGAAATTTGTAATGATCCAACAAATGAAATATAGATGGGAGTGACAAAATACATTTGTCGTACTTTATTCCAAATATCTTATGGGCTTGTCAAATGTTATCATTGTTTATTATACTGTACACGATTTTTAAAAATGTATCCCCTTAAATAAATATAATTTTTAAATCAACCTTTTGCGTTGAAAAACGTGGTAGTAAAATTATTTTGTATTATTTTTTTTTGCCCAAAATTTCTAAAGGTGGGGGGTTACAGAGAATATTCCTTATGCTATTTCTTTTAATGAGCGAAAAGCGATAAATTAAACATAAGGGGTAAAATTGTGTGTACAGTGTTATCCGAGAAGTTATAACACTTTGGTCTGCACGACATAATATAAGATGTGAGCAAATGACAGACAAACAAAAATTACTGTTCACAAATAAAAAAGAGACAAGATATGAGGACAGAATTTATTTACCCATAACCCAACACAAAGAGCTTCAAAATATTGGTAGATAATATAATACATGGCAGCTTATATAACACATGAGGTAACTTGTCTCTTGGAGGCCTTGTCTCTTGTATTAGATCACAATCCTTGCTCAATGTGGCGCCCTTCATTCTCAAACACCGCCTGCAGACGATAGATGACAGATTGGACAGCATTAAATAACATATCTGTTGAAATTGATGAAACGTGCCGTCTGATAGAAGCCTTCAACATGGCCAATGTGGTAGGCCGGCATCGATAAACACGCGACTTAATGTACCCCCATATCCAAAAATCGCAAGGCGTCAAGTCTGGTGATCTTGAAAGCCACTGGTGTATAAAGTGGCGACTTATCACACGATCTTCACCGAACGTATCCTTCAGCAATTGTTTGGCACCGCCGGAGATATGAGGAGGTCCTCCATCTTGCATGAATGTTATTTCGCTCAGTGCTTGTCTGTCCTGCAATATGGAGATAACCTTTTCTCTCAAAAGTTGAACATAACGTTCACCAGTTACAGAAACGGTTTTAAAAGTTCTTCCATTTATTTCTTCAAAGAAAAATGGCCCAATAATAAAAGAAGAAGTGAACCCACACCAAACTGTAACTCTGGGCTGATGAAGTGGCATTTCTGTAAAAATCCTAGGGTTTTCTGTTGCCTAAATGTGGCTGTTTTGAATGTTAAATTCTCCCTTTAGAGAAAAGTGAGCTTCATCTGTCCACAGAACATTCGACAGCCAGTTTTCATCAATATCAATTTGCCGGAAAACCCATGCAGCAAATTCTTGACGCTTCTCAAAATCGCCGACTTTTAACTCGTGAAATCTTTGAATTTTGTACGGGTATTTTTTAAGAAAAATTCTTAGAGCTCTCCAAACTGTTCCATACGAAATCCCCGTTTGTCGAGAAACTTGTCGAGCACTTACTTCTCCATACGTGGATAACGTTTCAATAGCTTCAACATTCTGCGAAACCGTAACAGCCACTGACTTGCGTGTCGATGGTCTTCCACTCCGAGGTTTTGTTTCCAGAGATCCAGTCTTCTCAAAATTTTTTATCATCCTCCTTAGAGAGTAGCAACTCATGGGTCCTTTACCTCTTCGAATACCTTTAAAGTTACGAAACGCTCGTAAAGCTTCAGTGGAAGATTCTGAATTGCAATAATAAAATTTCACCAAGAGTACTTTATCCTGTAGTGACGGCACCCCAGAGTAAAATAAATGATCAGGGATAGTTGAATTTTTCAAATGAATTAAAATAAACATAATCGATATATGGCTTCTGAAGCCAACTGTGCGGACGTGTTTGGCATCGCTTGTCTCGTACCGCGAATGGGATTTAACTCTGCATATCACAATATAGTATTAAAAGTAACTCCTAAAGTTTACCAAATTTTAAGAAAAATGGGTAATGAGATATACACCGATTTTGAGCGATGTTCTACACAAGACAGAATATTTGTAAGACAATGCCAAAATTGTTTTGAATTTAATCCGAACCATAAAACAAAAGACTGCCAAAACATTAAAATATGTAAAATATGCGGTGTACAGGGTAGCCACAACTGTACTGAAGCGCCAAATTGTCACAATTTCTCTAAGCACCCTAAATTTAAAAACCTTTCTACAAACCATAAATCAAATTCAAGTGAATGCCCGATTTACAAATCACAAATAGACAAAATTATCCAAAGGACACAATATTCACAAATATACGAGGGAAATGATGTAGCAAATACAATTTAAAGCTTAATCTTAAATAGATTAATATCCTATATGATTGAAAATGTGAGATGTATTCAACAAAATGTAAGAAAAAGTTTTACTGCGATAAGTAAACTACAGGCCAGCACTAGAGATGACCCACCTGACAAGGACGAGTGGGTAACACCCTCGTTTCCAGACAGTCATGAACCGAGATCGAATCCCGCGTTAACATTTTGTTTGATATGTGAATATCCTTCACCTGACATTCTTTTGATTCAAGAACCATATGTTTTACATGAAAATGTTATTTATGATATGGACTCTCAAATTATATGTTCGAATAAAACTGGGGAAAAATATACGGCAACTATAATTTTAAATAAAAATATAAAGTTCAGCAAAGAGGAAAAATTCACAAATTCTTTTTGTACAACAATATCTATTTCTACAGTTAAAGCAAAATTAATTATTTCTAATTTCTACATTCATCCGAATACATTTAACCCTGTTCATCAAACATTCATTAGAGATCTGCTCAAAACGTATATAAATCAACCTGTAATCCTTTGCGGTGATTTTAATTCAAGACCTACTATATGGTTTGTTATAAACTCTAATGGATATAGATTACAACCTATTATAGACGAATGTAACCTCTTTATACATAACCTGAAAAAACACCCACCTGCCGCGGAGAGTAAGTATAATTGATCTCACAATCTCGAATAAACACTCACTAAGTTTAATAAACAACTGGCATACCTCTGATTTGACTAATATTTCCGACCATGTTGCTGTTAAATTTGATATCAGGTTAAAGAATGGTCATTTATTCAATAATCAAATTTCCACTTTGAAAAAAAATGCGAATTGGGCAAATTTTTCTAATAACATATCATTACAAGATACAAAAAACTGGGAATTGATATAAGCAGAGTGAAAGATGAGGAAGACATTGATGGGATAGTGAACGCACTCATGAATTTATTGAGAGAAGCAGCATATACATCTTCGAAGGTTAAATCCCCCATTAATAAACATGTTTCCAGAATTGACTGGTGGACTAATGAACAGGAAATAATAAAAAATCATTTTCATTATATTAGAAACTAGTATTATCGTCATAAAACAATCAGTTACAATACATTTAAGTTGGCAAGAAACAAATACACTAATGCAATAAGAAAAGCTAAAAGAACTAACTGGCGAAACGTTATTGAAGAAAATTACACAGATAATCCATTTGGTAATGCTTATAAGTACTTCAATAAATTAAGATCCTCAAATGTAAAGAATGGAATTCCCATAATTGACAATTCACCAGAATATCTAAAAGAGCAAACAATGACCATATTAATGGACGATTTAATTCCTGAAGACGATCCTAATTTGGACAATTTTCAACAACAAATAATTAGAAATTTTAAGCCACGAATGAATAATCCAAGCATAATTATTATCGAAGTAGAAGAAATAATGAATATCATTTCTAATTCTGATGTTTAAAAAGCTCCAGGTTTAGACAACATAAGTAACAATATTGTAGCGTAGAAATCAAGCCTTGAAATATCCTAAGATATAAAATAATTTATTGATGACGTCACAACGACGAGTCGACAATTATTAACAAGTCAGCAAAACTATCTACAGCTAGGGAATCTTAAGCAACCAAGCAAAGAAATATTTTAAAAATGATTTCACAAATACGGAGTAATATATTTTTTTATAATCTGTTGAGTATTTTCATTGAATTATATTAAATTAAATAATAAAATATTTCTTTGCCACAATATGATCAAATGTTCTTACCCAAAAATTAAGCATATGTTATGCAAACTATTTAATAAATGTATTCAAAAAGGGGTATTATCCGGAGAAATGGAAAATAGCAGCTCTAAAGATAATTCCCAAACCACATAAATCTAATTTAGAATCAACAAAAAGTTATCGACCTATCTCATTGATTTCAAATCTTTCAAAAATTTTCGAAAAAATTTTGAAAAATCGAATTTATGAATTTTATGAAAGTAATAATCTTTTGAGCTCCAGACAACATGGATTTGTCAAATAAAAATCAACGACAACGTGCTTGAATAAAATATTTATCGATCGAGGATCAACAGCGATACGACTTGGATATTCCAGATATAATTGAAAATTTGATTAAATATAAAATTACACTATTGAAGAAAAATACTAACCAAACATTTCAAAGTTTCTTTCCCGCTAATATTCCGAATTATTTTCGGGCAAATTTCCACAACTCTCAATTTATTACAAATCACGGAAATTTTAGAAGCTTTTTAAAATTCATCAAAGCAGTGCAGGATTCAAGATGCTTCTGTGGATGTGAGGAACAAATTTCTATTCATCTGCTGCTAAATTGCCCCTTCTTTCAAGAGTATAGAGAGAGAAATAAGGATAACCCAGGCCCCTGGAGCGCAAGAAACGCCAACTGCCCGGGCTGTCCAGCTAACTAGTAGAAACCAGTTACTCTAGATTATATTTATATAGAGCCAATTGCAGAGTCCAACCAGCTGGTCAGGAAGTTCCATGCCTGCAGAGAACCCGGGAGTCCAGCCAACGAGACTGGGTCGAAGGAGGTCTTCCCAAGCAGCAGAGCTGTCTTCATTCTGTGTTGCATGAAAGCAGGGCATCTGAATAGAAGGTGGTCCACAGTCTGTTGTTACTCCATACAATGTGGGCAAGATGGGTCTTCCCCAGGACGCCAGAGAACCAAGTCTGCCCCAAGTCTGTCCTGTAAGTAAGGTGGTGGTGACTTCTCCAGGACAGACCTTAGGGAGGAATTGGAGCAGCCGGTCTGGAGTATGGGCTATTCTCCTCAGGTGTCTGTTGGAGTGGTCCCGGCAATAACCTCCGTCCATGCGTCTAGGGCTGCCGTGCGTGAGAGTTACGGGCCAGGCTTCTAGGCAGAATGGAAAATGATGGCTCTAAGATCAAAACGGCCGCGTTCTTAGCAGCTCTGTCTGATCTTTCCTTTCCGTCGATGCCGCAGTGTCCTGGCACCCAACACAGATTTACGTTTTGGTTGGTGTTCAGTGCGAGAATAATCTTAGCTACTAATGTCTATCGAACTGGACCTGACGTACATATGGCTGACAGAGCTTATCTGCAGTCCGACGCGATAGTGATCGCATTTCTTGAATAACCTTCCTTCACCAGACGGACCGCCCAGCGGATTGCCAGAAGTTCAGCCTGGAAGGCTGTGCAGTCGGGATGGAGCTGTAAGAGAACGAGCTGCTGATCTTCTGATGAGGGAACAATTGCAGCGCCCACCCCAGCCTCATTTTTTGATCCGTCTGTGAATATTATAGGTGTTGTTATCTCCTCGATATTTAGACTGAAAGACAATTGACGTCTATCTGGAGGGTATGGCAAAGAAGCAGGGCCTGGTCTAGATTCAAAATTTCCTTCATTGATTTCCTTCAGGAACGCCGTACGAGACCTTACAATAATATCGAAAGGAGGGCTGCCGGTGATGGAGATGGCTGAGACTGTAGGTGTGTAAGGACCTCCTCTCAGTACACGTTTCGCAAAATTGCAGTGAAGGCTCCTAAGTTGCCTAATGCCTTCGCTGGAGAGAGCACGACCTCCCCATGCTGACGCTCCGTCCAGCTGAAAAGAAGCTTCCAAATTTACCCTGTATGGTGTGGGTGAGTCGTGGGATTATTGATCTGCATCTACGTGTGATCTTGCTTAGGTGGGCGACAAATCCGCGGGTCTGGTAAAACTCCACTCCTAAGATTGTGACGGTCTTCTTGATGTTTAAAGTTTGAGACCAAGGACTCTAAGCCCTGTCTCGGAGTTGGGGTGGACATTACGCCATTGGAACAGGCAAGCTTGAGTCTTAATGGGGTTTATATTAAGACCATTTATCGTGCACCAAGATGTCAACCTCTCCAAGAAGGTGTTAGTGGCAGAGACCGGCAGGCGACTACGAACCTGAGTCATAAGGGTGAAGTCGTCCGCGTAAGCTATTAATCGGCTATCTATGATGGAGGGAAGGGTGAAGATGGTCCGAGAAACTATGTTCCACAGGAAAGGATTTAGCGCTGAACCCTGGGGAGTGCCGAGTTGGGAGGACGTACATTCTGTTGCTGTTCAAGCTGAGTAAGAAACCGTCCGGTCTTCCAAAAAGCTTTTTACTAAACAGGTAATAGACTCTGAACAATTTAGACGTTCAAGATTTTGTATGATTGCCGGCCTCCAAACAGTGTCGAAGGCCTTACTGATGTCCGAGCTGATGACAAGAGTTTTCCTCCAGTGAGCTTGTCTTTCTTCAATTAATTGAGTGATACTCGCCAGTGCATCTTCCGCTGAACGACCATTTACGGTACCCAATACGGTTTTGTATTGATCTTCAAAGAACCATCCATGACGATCCGCGAGCCTCTGAAGTCGGGCCAGGATACATCTCTCAAATACTTTGGCCATAGTGTTCAATAAAGTAATAGGTCTGTATTTCTCCAGCTGACTGGTGGCTGAATTGGAGGATTTAGGCAGAAGTATGAGGCGGCCTTCTTTCCATTGACGGGGGAAGTGGCCCATACGAAGGCATTTGGTGAACAATTCGGCCAGCAGGAATGGCAAGGAAGGGCCGCCCAGGTCTAGGCATTTTGAACCAAGACCGTCAGGGCCCGGGGCTTTCCTTTTTCCACAGCGATGAATGGCTCGCAAAACTTCCCAGGGTTTGAATTCAGGTTCGTCTGAGTGAGCAGAAATTACATTCCTTTGCGGGTGAGGTCTGGTGTCAGGTAGGAAAAAGTGATTTAACAGGGTCTGGCAAGTCTCATGAGGATTGTAAAGAGAGCCGTTATCATGTTTGAGAAGTGGCGGACCTCGGGGGGAGCCGCGGCTTCGGGCGATAAATCCATGTATGTCACTCCAGTATGCGGATGACACCTCCTTGCAGAGATTAAGCCAGGATTTACTTTTAGCTTTCCGTATAGCCGCCTTCAGTCGATTATGGCACGCTCGGTATAAACCGCGGAAGAAATTCCTAATAGAACACCGGACTTTCTGACTATAACGGCGGAGGGAGATAACCAACCTTCTGATCCGACTCAGTTCGGGGGTCCACCACGGCTTTGACGGTCTTGTAGTATTGGAGCGTCTCCCCATGGAAGAGTCACAAGCTGATTGCAGGATGGAAGTCAGAAGGAGGACCACCCTGTCAATATCTTCTGGGCTAGAGGCCTCGTTTAATAAGGTAGTTACACCATCAAATTATAGGGGCATTGCCCTTATAAGCAACTTGTCAAAACATTTTACATCCATATTAAAAAATAGACTAAGTAATTGGATTGAAAATAGAAAACTCATAGCGGAAAACCAGGCAGGATTCAGAAAGGGCTACTCGTGCAAAGACCATATCTTCACGCTTACGTCACTAATTCAAATGACATTAAACCGCAAAAGGAGGAAACTTTACACATTCTTTGTTGATCTTAAAAAGCGTTTGATACAGTTCCACATCTACTATTATGGAGAAAGCTTGCGCTTGTTGGTTTAAGTGGGCGATTTATCAAACTTATACAGAACTACTATGCTCAAATGATGGCAGCGGTCAGATGAAGCGGCTCTTTTACAGAATTTATCAAAATACAATCAGGTGTTCTTCAGGGTGAACCTCTTTCACCGTATGTATTTATTATTTTCAATAACGATCTGGTTGCTACGCTGGATGATTCTGACCTGCCAGGTATATACTTACCGGGACATGGAACTATACACCTGCTCCTGTTCGCGGATGATATAGTCTTCCGTGGTGAATCCAAGATAAATATCCAAATAAAGATTAATTTAATAAAAAATATTTTGAGGAAAATAGTTTAACTCTGAACCGATTCCAGTCTAAAATGGTAGCGTTTCGAAATGGAGGCCGCTTGGCTAGATCTGACGTTTGGTTTTGGGGCCAACAACCTTTGACAGTTACCTCAAAATATACGTATCTTGGCTACCCCTTAACAATCAAGAATCCAACTGCTTACGTGGCGCAGCACTTTAAAAGCAAAGCATTGATTGCTACAAACGCAGTATGGAGAATACTATCTAAGTCAAGAACCATATCGTTCGGAGCAGTGATGAAATTACTTGACTCCATAGTTTTATCCACGTTATTATACTCGGCCCCACTGTGGGCGATGAATCAGATAGGAGTTGTAAACCAGATCCAGGATATTTTTCTTACGGCGATTTCTTGACCTTCGCAAATTTACACTCCGGGCTATATCTTACGAACAGAAACCGAAAGGATGTCCCTTGAATTAAACATTACGAAATTGATTCTAAAGTTCTAGATACGGATTTTAAAAATGGACAGGACAAGATTACCTTATGTTTGCTTGTTCCAGCTCTAGGAAGTTTCAATTTTGGGAAAAGCGGGAAACAACTTTATTTATAACCTGAATAACATCATTGACTCTTGGGGTTTTTCTTTTCTTAAGAACTGTGAAGATTATATGGTTTTGCGAGGAGAAATGCCTAGAATAGTTCAAACCACAGTGGACCAGCTACTCCAATTTGACCGAGCTAAGATACAAAACTCAACTCATTGTATTCACTATCAATCTCTAAGTAGCTCCTTTATGACGGAGGACTACTTACTATCAAACCTCTCTTTGAAAATAGCCCGTCAAAGGATTCTATGGCTATTTTCCCCCGAGGATATCACGGGATTTTGGAACAGCGACCCTTTAAATTTCTACTTCTGCAATGCTGGCATCCAAAAAATTTGGTTCATTATCTATTCCATTGCCCATTCCTACAGGAAAAGAGACTGGAAATTCGTGAAATCGGGGCTAACTCACTATAATGAACAACATGTATATACAATTTTTACTACTCTCCAGCTGGATAAAACATTTGTTTATAAATATTTAAAATTTTTCAAGGCGATTGACAAAATGAGGGAAGAAGTGCTCAACTCCCCAGACAACGGCTGATTGCTCCACCTCCCCTCTAAATTGCTTTTCCTCCTTACTCATGTACATATATAACCTCTTAGGGGAATTCCCTTGTAAGACAATAGTGTCTTAATGAAGGTTTTTGTTGTTGTTGTTGTTGTAATAGGGTAGTTACCTAGTGGAGAGAAGAGTTGAGGAAGGATTTAAAGGTCTGTTCTTTACATGAGGATTCAACCCAGGAGGATTTTGTCTCGTTATTGACCATGTCTAGGAATGTAGTCCAGATAGGTATATGGTCAGTGAAGGCCATCTCATCTAATAAACCTCTAGTGACATGGATAGCCAGTGAGCTGGATGCCAGAGTTACATCTATAGAAGAAGATAAAGGCCCATTTGACCAGGTCGAGTCCACAGGAGGTCCCAAGAAATGAAGATCATTGAAGCTGGCGAACTCTTCAAGATTAGCACCCCGGAAGTCCAACCTTGCACCGATGCCCCAGGTAGGAGAGTGGGCGTTAGTGTCCATACCCAGGATCACTGGAAGAGAAGGCCCGTCTTATCGTATCTTCCAGAAGAGGGATGAAATCATCGGCAGCTCTAAGGCCGTGCCAGTAGGCCGAGTGCACCACGATGATGCTCTGCTCTAGACATATGGCTATGGAGGTTATGGCGGTGTCTGGGGAGGTTAGAGGGATGGGATGAAGGTTGCTACGTGCCACAATTCCCGAGGGGATGTAGGCGCCTGGGACAAAAAAAAATGCCTGAAACCCACGTGTGGGCCAGAAGAAGTTAGTTGAGAGTTCTTGCAGGAGCACTATATCGGCCTGTGTCGAATTTGCCAAATTTGCAATTTCAAGAATGAAAGTTGGTGATTTTTTAGCGTTCACCTGCAGGACACGCAATGGCCTAGACATTGTTACTTGTTCGGGGTATTCTCTCTTTTACAAAGGGACAGGTAGATAATGTGGCAAAGTGGTTGTGGGAGCTCCAGATTTTTTTTCTGCAGCGGCTTTGGCTTGGCTCGACCGAGCATCGGATGCCCTCATGCACTGCAGAGCCGCAGCGATAGCAGATTGGATGGGCAGCTGGACAGGCAGAAGCGCGGTGGCCGAAGCCACAGCAACGGAAGCATTGCTTTAAAGTATGACTGCGCTCATACCTGTGCACTAGACCCGCCACAGGAATACGTCCATGTTGACCGAGGATTTCGGCGACTTGGTTGTCCACTTCGATGAACACTGTACTAGTGCTGTGTGCCGCATTATTCGATCGATGGACTACCCTGATTTCACGCTTTTCCAGGAGTGACTGCACGGCGTGGTTGGAGCGGAAGCTCTCGCATATCTCATCGTCCCGCACCTCCCCGTCCACTCTGAAGAGGCAGTATCTTGGTAGGATAACCGGGCACTCAGGGCAGCTTAGGCCCGTTGGCAGGGAGGTCAGCCCAGTGGCCAGCTACTTTGCCATTTGGGTTGTTTTGGGGTGGAAAACCACCTCGCCGCTGGTGTTGATGGACGCCACCACGTGTTTTGATGACGCTAGGGAAGGATGAATCTTTTGAATTTTCCTCAAAAATTCCCTTGGGTTGCTTTAGGGTTAGCCGACCTGACGACGACATGCAATTCGAAGGAAGGAGCCAGATTCACAAATGTGGATTTCGCTTTGGGTTTCGGAGGTGCAGGCTTTACCGGCTTGTCTTTCTCTGCCACTACCGAAGCGAAAGAGGTGGAGGGAATCGGGACGTTGGCTGTGGGATTGGGTCTTCCTAGACTGGCTCCCTTGAAGGCGTCCTTAAGAAGAAGTTCTGCCTCTTGGACGAGAGTCAGTATCAGTCCTTTGGTGGCCATCTGTATTTTTTCGGGGGAGTCCAGGCTGGTGTCGGCAATGATCGCTTCGAAGGTTTGGCACTCAAAGTTGAACAAGTTCGCCGTGCTGTTGAATTTAAATTAGTGATGGGAAGACGGGAGGAGGTCTTCGTCCTCAGAACGCGGCCGCTTGTTGGCCTGCTGACTTCCTCCACCACCGCCATCATACTGGTTCAGCTCCATAAATAAAAACTATCAAAAAGCAAATCTACTCCAAAGAGAGTAAAAAAAGGCAGACCAGACAAAGAACATTATTCTGTTAACGAGATGAGGTGTGTATGGTTATTGGTTCGGCCAACAACAAATATCCAATTTATATACAAATATATTTTTACATAATGAGGTTTTGAAAAATGCAAATAATCTTCATCTATTTACATGCACAACAATTTATTTTACCATCACTACAGCATAAATCACTCTTGGTGAATTTTTTTAATTGCAATTCAGAATCTGCCACTGAAGCTTTACAAGCGTTTCGTACCTTTAAAGGTATTCGAAGCGGTAAAGGACCCATGAGTTGCTACTCTCTAAGGCGAATGATAAAAACTTTGGAGAAGACTGGATCTCTGGAAGCAAAATCTCGGAGTGGAAGACCATCGACATGCAAGTCAGGGGTTGCTACGGTTTCGCAGAATGTTGAAGCTATTGAAACGTTATCCACGTATGGAGAAGTAAGTGCTCGACAAACGGGGATTTGGTATGGAACAGTTTGGAGAGCACTAAGAATTTGTCTTAAAAATACCCGTAAAAAAATTCAAAGACTTCACGAGCTAAAAGTCGGCGATTTTGAGAAGCGTCAAGAATTCGCTTCATGGGTTTTCCGGCAAATTGATATTGATGAAAACTGGCTGTTGAATATTCTGTGGACAGATGAAGCTCAATTTTCTCTGAACGGAGAAGTTAACACTCAAAACAGCCGCATTTGGGCAACAGAAAACCCTAGGATTTTTACAGAAATGCCACTTCATCAGCCCAGAGTTACAGTTTGGTGTGGGTTCACTTCTTCTTTTATTATTGGGCCATTTTTCTTTGAAGAAATAAATGGAAGAACTTTTAAAACCGTTTCTGTAACTGGTGAACGTTATGTTCAACTTTTGAGAGAAAAGGTTATCCCCATATTGCAGGACAGACAAGCACTGGGCGAAATAACATTCATGCAAGATGGAGGACCTCCTCATATCTCCCGCGGTGCCAAACAATTGCTGAAGGATACGTTCGGTGAAGATCGTGTGATAAGTCGCCACTTTATACACCAGTGGCTTTCAAGATCACCAGACTTGACGCCTTGCGATTTTTGGATATGGGGGTACATTAAGTCGCGTGTTTATCGATGCCGGCCTACCACATTGGCCATGTTGAAGGCTTCTATCAGACGGCACGTTTCATCAATTTCAACAGATATGTTATTTAATGCTGTCCAATCTGTCATCTATCGTCTGCAGGCGGTGTTTGAGAATGAAGGGCGCCACATTGAGCAAGGATTGTGATCTAATACAAGAGACAAGGCCTCCAAGAGACAAGTTACCTCATGTGTTATATAAGCTGCCATGTATTATATTATCTACCAATATTTTGAAGCTCTTTGTGTTGGGTTATGGGTAAATAAATTCTGTCCTCATATCTTGTCTCTTTTTTATTTGTGAACAGTAATTTTTGTTTGTTTGTCATTTGCTCACATCTTATATTATGTCGTGCAGACCAAAGTGTTATAACTTCTCGGATAACACTGTACACTAAATTTTATCCCTTATGTTTAATTTATCGCTTCTCGCTCATTAAAAGAAATAGCATAAGGAATATTCTCTGTAACCCCCCACCTTTAGAAATTTTGGGCAAAAAAAAATAATACAAAATAATTTTACTACCACGTTTTTCAACGCAAAAGGTTGATTTAAAAATTATATTTATTTGAGGGGATACATTTTTAAAAATCGTGTACAGTATAATAAACAATGATAACATTTGACAAGCCCATAGGATATTTGGAATAAAGTACGACAAATGTATTTTGTCACTCCCATCTATATTTCATTTGTTGGATCATGACAAATTTCCAGTTAAATAGTCGAGTGTCGCCAATTATTCAAGAAATTACACCTTCCTTATAGCAAGAAATCCTATTAGTAGTACCATCATAATTTTTGGTACTATATTAACATTTCAAAAAATCGTGTATTGAATTCAGCTATGTTTTTCAAACATTCAATATATTTGACAAAACTCTATCAAAAATATAAATATTTTTTGCTACATGTTTTAATTTGCATATACCTATTTTACATATCTCAGATTGTATTTAAAAATCGTTAACCATTTCTTCAAACTTTTGGCGAAATGGTGCTTTATTAATTAACGATTTGATATTATTAGGATTCTTTCCTGGTATACAAAAAGGAAAAATACGTGTCGATCAGTTATATTTTTCAATTAATCAAACAATTTGGCCGCTGAATTTCTGATTCTGGTACAGCGCCATCTAGGGAATGAAATTGTAACTAAAATCAATTTCGAAATTTTCAATATTTGCCATAAAAAATCCCATTGCATTCTGAACACAATGGTGTTTACCGCATTGCTCTAGCGCAAATATTCGCGGAGTTATTAATTTTTAAAGTTGTGCGGGACTTTTGGATCACCCTGTATTATATCCGTAAATGAAATATAAGGATATTCTTAGGTAGATGTTTTATAAGATAGGATATACCTGATTTTCTTGACTCCTAGTTTGGGAATCCCACTTCTGAAAGGAACCTTGGCGACTAGTATTTGCAAGATAAGAGAGCTATAGCTTCTTGAATAGAAGAAGGTTCAAAAGAAGAAGAGACCGGAAAAATATTCGAATATTTTGCTAATGTGTAAGATTAGTAATGAACTTTCTCCACTAAAAGTGTCATAAGATGGGTTGGTCTAACTCCAGGCTTATAGGCAAAGTGATATTTTTGAATTGAGAATTTTTTGTTTCAATATCTTCTCAAAGATTAGAAAAACATCTTTCCATAAACTCTCCCAAGAGATAGAATGATGTTGGTTGACTATCGCAAATTTCTTTTGATGAATTGGTTTTAAGATTATTGCTTGATGTTCATATCAGCAGTTTGATTGATGCACTTCATGTTTGATTCGAGTATTCGGGCGGTAGAATTGCAACTTCAATTTCCCCAGTAGTTCTAACTGACGATTCGCGCATCTCGTTGTTCTTGTGCTTCTGAGCCCATTGTTAAAATGGAGAAGTTTTATGATATCAAAAATGAGCATCGGTTTTAGGTAATATTCTTGTGGATTGAAAAAAGACTTTAGGTAATCTTGAAATTCAGAGTTTAGATTAAATTCCAGTGGGTTTAGGTGTTTTAGTTTAGTTTGAACTGAAGGGACAAAAGCCAGAAATGGTTCACTTGATATCAGTCGATTAGTCTGCTATAGAGGTGAAGTCCTGCGCTCATATTTGTAAGGTAAATTTTAGCTTTGGAAGAGAAAAGGGTAATTTTATTATTTAAGATATTTTTTGACTTGTTCGCTAAACACTTCAGTCCCCATATCTAGGATCTGATGATTCTTTATATTCCAAGTTGAACGAGAACAAATCTTTTTCTGCTTTCTGAGATTTCGTGATTGATTTGTTGCCTTCTGCTTCGTTTATGTATTTGACTTGTACATTTTCTGTCGATTTTAATTAATCAATCTCAATTATATTTTTTAGAAAGTGAAATGATCATTCAATTTATTAGAGAGAGAGCTCTTTGCATGCATATTCGCAAAGTTGAGATAAACTCTGCATAGTAAGTTATTTTCTGGGTAATATCAACATTTTGTTTATTTACAATTATGGCCGGAGATATGACTTAGCCTTAGCACGAAGTGTGCTATATGGTGTTGGCGTGAAGTTACGGGATCATCGCCATATTCCTCTGGGAGCCAAATCTTCATTTTGACCATTGACTTAATCGCCTTGTTTGCTTCTCCATTCCTGCGTGGTTTCTACACGTTTCTTTATTTGATTATTCAGTTTCCGATCTTATATTGAGTCGTTTATTTAGTTTCCGCTCTAGCTGAGCTATATGCAGGAATGTTTGCTGCGAAGTCAATTAATCTTGATTTCCATTGAAGTTATTCCCGACTTATGACTCTTGAGAAATTTGATCTATCGCCTTCTTCTACCAACATTGGATCACTAATTGTTGCCATTTATATTTTATAGGCATTTTTTGAGACAGCTGTGGAGTCGCGTAGTATTGGGAAAGATAATATATTTGAAGGACCAAATTTCTACGATATCTTTCGTCGGCCATTTAAAATGTTTCAATCTTATATTTGAAGTTTTATGTCTTTAGTTTTAAAGGCACAGTTATATATTTAAAAATGTTATATAAACGAGAAGTTTTAACATATTGAAAGTCCATTGTTATAAAGAACGCTATCTCTAAGAAACTGTACTTGATAATTTATAAAATAGAATAATATTAGTTCTTAGAATCTGATATTGTGAATTAATTTATTAGAAAATTCGCAGAGAAGATGAATACATCTATTTTCGTACTTAGAGGAATTCGGCACCCTTTAAATTCGTGCTAACTGTTTAAATATGCAGTAAGAATAAGACGAAGTGTTTGTAATAAAGAAATATCACGAAAATATCTCAAAATAAAAACCTTACTGAAACAAAGTTGAAACAAAGCTATCAACGAACGTCTGGTGTTATTTGGGCAGCAGATCACTTCTATCTAAATACCATCCTAAATAACTACCAAACCTGAAGCTCTTTTGGCTTCGTTCTTTTTATTTGAGCTCACAGAACCAACGTTCTCTTCAATAGATATATAAAGAAATAAGAGCAATCAATAAAATTTTGTTCCTAAGAATAATTCCTATTCAAATCATTTGTTAATATTTTAAATTTAAATAACATAAGCACAAGATTGCACAACTCTATAGCAAACTAATCGGCTGATATAAAGTAAACCATTTCTAGCTTTTGTCCCTTCAGTTCAAACTAAACTAAAACACCTAAACCTACTGGAACTTAATCTCAACTTAGAATTTCAATATTACCTAAAGTCTTTTTTTCAATATCTTTTGTTTATGAATGTGTGAAAAAAAAGCTGTTTGATATTATTTGGACTCTCATTTAACCAATATTTCGGAAACTCAATGTTTAGGTGTTTTATTTTATATAATATTATCCCAAGAGTATATTTGAAGATTCAAAGTAACCTAAATGAATAACGCTTCGAACTGGAATTGCTCGTCTACATTTTGCCCAATGTTTGGATACGGTTCCATATATACCGGCATTTTATTTGTATTTTAAGTACAATTTAGTGGATTATGTTCAAAACTATACATATCTAAAATAAATAAATTCTAATAATATATAAAATACTTTTATATATTTTGAAAATTCATAACAAATTTAGATTTCATCATGTTGTCCAGATTGGCTCAACCTTTATTCATAAGCATCTTATTTATAGAAATGTGTTAAGTGGTATTAGTTTAAAGCTCTCTCTACACAAATAGACGACGTCTAGTTTTGAGGCTGCTAGTATGCGGCGACGGTCAATAGATGGCATCTAGTTTTTGACGGGAGAGGTGAGCTTTATTTTTATAGATCAATATCCTCCCGGCCATATATATATATTTGCCATAGATTTGACCTAGTCACTTTGCCAGCTAAGCACCTCGTTAGCAGTGTTGGCAGCTCAAGGAAGCTGGACGCGGTCACTTAGAGGTTTAGCAGTCTCCTCTTCCTCGGTGAGAGCTAGACGTCAGCGGGGATACCAGTCAAGAGTTGGCAGCACCGCGCAGTTAGACCCGGATACCCTTCAGTCAAGCTGGCTCGCGATGTAAGGCAGGCCGACGCCACTTTGGATACTGGACATGCCAGGATGTCGCCGGGAAGCAACGAGGCCCGGCTCGTTCTCCCCTCGAAACGCGCCTGCCTAGCCTCAGCTGTTGAAGGTGGTTTCAGATGAAATATAGCTGTAGAGGTAATACAGGATGGATCCTTGGCCGTGAGCACGTCCCATCAATAACAAACCGCGAGTAGAGGAATATCACATCTCTATGGCTCGCTTCAGCAACCACATCGGGGGGTAGACCCGGGAGTCAACGGCGTTCCGGGGAGAGATCGGGACAGTCAGTGAATCGGACGTCCAAGAGATTCCCAAAGGAGAATCCGCCCGGTGCTTCAAGGAACCAAAGCATTGCTGCCTTTCTTTTAATTACAGTTCTGCATATAAATACTCATATATATACAAATATATATATATATTTTTTCTCGTTCATATTTATTTATAAACGCAAATATTTTAACATATGTAAATGTATAAAAGCATCCATCTATATGTGAATATTATAAAATAAATAAAGCTTCCAGAGCTAAGTTTCTTGTACAACCTTTTATTTTCAAGCTTTCGGACTTGTCATCCTTCAACAGGATTATCACTTTTACAAATTAATAATAAATACTATTTTTATATACATATTATTATTTACATATTTTAAATACTTATGATATATTGAGAGAAAAATATATTACATTATTTCTGTTTGAAAAACAACTTTTTGAAAATATACGTGCGTGGTGGATGGTGCGTGCTGGTTGAACGATATCTCGAGACTTCAAATCAAATTTTATAAATTCATGAACTATTGTTTTATACATATATAGAAGAGTGCCTACATCTATGGGATAGTATTTGTCCATATTGTTTCGTATGTTTCTGATATTTCATTATATGTAATTGTGTAAATATGTATATGTCATAATATATGCTCTTCCAGGAATAATAAAGTAAACCTACAGTCAACGAGAGAGAGACGTCGATAGAAGGCAACTAAGTTACGGCCATTTTGAACCACTGGCCACATGCCGGAGGGGGCTTTTCTTGGAACCCTCAGAACTATTTTTGGACAGTCGGGGGGTGGGTGGCATCCCCTCGCGCTCCTCTCTCTCGCTGGTTGCCTGGAATTCCTTTTCCAAACTTGTGGTTTCCTTATTTCTCTCTCCCCACATTATTATCATATTGCCACATATATATAACAATTTATCCTCTTATACGTTCTCATTTTTACTCCAGTAAAAGGTCAGAAATGTTCGAAAGATCGGCTAAATAAAAACCTCACAAGAAACTCTTTGCCTCACGATTTTATACCTCTGATAATATATATTTTTGATATTTGTAATATTTTACATTTAAAACTGATAAATAAATACTAAAATCATAGAAATTAATATCAATGTGATTTGAGATAAAAAAAAAAATTGAAAACATTTGAATTCCTCTCTCTTTGAAGTTGTATAAACAATTCGGTCACTTCGCGTGACGCAGGGGGATGGAGTACTTCGCATGGCGACGCATACCTGGACACACATGAAAAATCACTGGGTAAGCAAGGTAATAAAAACTGGAACGTGGCATCTAGAATAAAAAGGAGATCTTGTTTCCACTCAATCTACAGAAATAAAATCCCATTAAATAATCCAAATCAATAAAATGAAAACCCCATACAAACCCCCAACAGTTACAGAAAACCATTAACAAAAAACCTTAATATTGAAAACAGAAACAGTAAAAACGAAGAAACCCCACTTTGTTAAAACACCTTGGGGGGATGTTGATAAGTGATCTTGACCCCAATATCATAAAAGTGTATACTTATGGATCCCTCCTGGAAAATGGAGCATCTGGAAGTGGAGTCTACATAGACCTTGGCGAAAACTCCACTGAATACAGTAAATCAAATCATCCTTGGTGTCCTCTTTGGCTTGCTGAGTTACATGCAATCAACCTTGCTCTTGAGCATTTGGATAAAGCAGCTCCTCACCACTTTGTCTTTCTATCAGATTCACTATCAGCCTTAAAGTCCTTAGAAAACTGATATACAAGTAAATTACAAATTTTGAGATAAATTGCCAAAAATATTAACTTACTTCACTATGAAGCAGATTGACATTTCAGTGGATCCCATCGCATGTTGACATTAGGGGGATGAAATTGTCGATGGCTTAGCAAATTCAGCAGATATCCTGCCTTCTGAAAACATAGATAATATAGATGGATACAAAAGAAAACAGAATAGAGATATATCCAAAGAATGGATCAATAGTATGGCCCATCACTGGTATGAAGGAACAAGAGCTGGAGACACAATATCATCACAGCTTTCTAGAAACGAAGCCAAAAAAATTGCAAGATATAGACAGGACATACTAGACCCATTATGTTAATTGACGGATAAAAGGATTTTCTTCTCTGCTCAAAATGCTCAAACTTCACTGTATCTCCAGCAAATATCCTGGACTGTATTGGAGCTAAGAAGGAAGACCTATACAATAACCCCAACACTATAGTAGAAAACAATTATTGCTTTCAACCTTCATGGCCTGGTGTAATCTTACTCATGGGAGAAAAAAAAAACGGTCGCCGAGATGGTACATCGAACTCAAGACAGAGATGCTGGCATCGCATCGAGTTTAGGTTGTGATACGTACAATGGGCCACGACGAGCGATCGCGAATAAAATGATATTACTAACTTCCAACAGGTTCGGAGTTGAAATCGTGCCTCAATCACCCAGACAGAGAGAGACACAATACTCATATATGTACATATGTACATGTGATATGATCCTGTCGACTCTTCTGTGATATGATCCTGTCGACTTTCAATGTGGCAATATGATAATAATGTGGGGAGAGAGAAATAAGGAAACCACAAGTTTGGAAAAGGAATTCCAGGCAACCAGCGAGAGAGAGGTAGCGCGAGGGGCTGCCACCGCTGAACGACCGTTCGTGTCGCACACCACCCCCCAACTGTCCAAAAATAGACCTGAGGGTTCCAAGAAAAGTCCCCTCCGGAATGTGGCCAGTGGTTCAAAATGGCCGTAACTTAGTTGCCTTCTATCGACGTCTCTCTCTCGTTGACTGTAGGTTTACTTTATTATTCCTGGAAGAGCATATATTATGACATACATATATAAAACTATGATATAAACATCCAGAATATATTTATGGAATTATAAATATCAAAATTTAATAACACACTTTCATTTAGCAAGTGTATTTATTCTTGAATACATTTTCTTTGTTTGAATATTTTGGAATTCTGTCAAATTTGGAACTACGAACACACATTGCACATAAACTGCATTTGAAACTCACAATTCTTCTCGAATATGAATATTTACTAGCAGATTACTATATACTCAGCTTAGAAAATATCATCTAATGATGAATATCTTTTTTTTTTCTATCCTCTCACAATATACAATTAAAAGTTATTTCAAATATATATATGAAATAATATTAATATATAGGAAGCTATAAAGATATTTGTTTGGCATGAATTATGCTAACTTTCTTTGTCCTGTACACTCTTGCGAATATCTGGTTGGTGAGTTGTAAGGCCTGGTTGAAGTTTTGTCAGTATTTGACTGTTGACTATCAGTATTAACGCAGTAGTAGAGGGCAAGTCAGTTGGAGTAAGTTGCAGGAGGATGTAGTTTGTAGAGGTTGTGTGTCTATTACCGGATAACTCTAAGCTAGAATGGTGTAGTTTATCACGTGATCATGTCAAATATTGCTATGTACTATGCTGTGTGCAAACTGTTTATGAGATTTATGGATTTTAAATTTAGAGCTCTCTGATGTCTGGACGGAGTGTAAACATATGGATTACCATGTACTTAGTAGAGTTTGGTGTTGTAAGTGATGATTGAGGGAGATTTACATATGTTCTGAAGGTAATTGGGGAGTGCCCATTTATTTCCTGTTAGTAACATAATTTCTATTTATTTAAAAAATAATTTGTATATATACAAATATAGTATAGTTTCATTTGAAATAATTAATTTACTAATTATTTATATATAATAAATTTATGAAAATATGGAAAAGTTTTAAAATTTATAACTTCTCGCAACACACACATATCTCCAGTGTCATAGATACCTGTGGAAGGATATCATGTTCCCGAAAGCTACTTTCTGCGCAATAAAAAAAAAATTTCTTGTAACCTTTTATATATTTTCTATGTATTCTTTGATGTTCAAAATTGCCTTTTATAAATACACAAAAATTAGATATGTAGTTATTTTGATGAAGTAATTTGTTTCGAAATAATTTACATTTGATGCTATATATCTTTATATTCCTTTTGGGATTAGGAAAATCATAATGAATTCTGGTATACTTGAGAATATCTTATATATCTCTTCTATATAAAAAAGAGGATACAATGTTTTAATAATATTTCAACAATAACTAGCCCACCGCTGTACACTTGAGAGAGAAATTAGAAGATATGTCAAAATCACGAAATGATCATTTAAATGAGAAATAATATTCGATTTCAGGATATTATATCAACTTTTAATGTTTTTATCACAAAACTATGAAACGCTTTTAAACTAAGGATACTGTACCTCATTCCCCATACCGAATTTATAAAATATAAACATCTCAATCATAAGAAACTTCGGAGGAGTTCTTCAACATAAATATAGCGATATGTAAAGGTTATTATGAAAAATCGATCCATCCTATTGTATTTTCACATAGAATTTTTAGGACCGAACAATTCGAAGGTTCTGAACCTTTAGATTCAAACAATTCAGAACAATAGATTTCTAGTATAAATAATAAAAAAAAAGAGTGCAAAGAAGTAGGAAGGATGTTCAATTGTGGATATTCCAATATTTGTTCATCGAGGAGGGGCGGAAGTTTGGCAAATCTATTTCCAGCCCCAATATTTGTTTCCAGGGGGACTCCCTACAGACCAAGCCAGCAGCCAATCAAGGAGAACAACAACAACTTGGCCAAAAGAAAGTCTTTTCTGTTGTTATGAAGACTAATTTACATTTCCCAGGCGGGACGATAGTCTGACATTTAGATACCCGACATAAAACAAATGGCAACTTTTTATTTCTTTTTGGCATTCTCTGAGGGACGCTCGAGTTCACAGATTGTATTTGTTTTCTGAATTTGTGTTAATTAATAGATCCTTAAACAAGCTTATATACCTATTAGAACTACATTTCGGTGCAGGTGTTGGTCTAATATTAACTTATCAAAGCCTAAAATAATGCAGATGTCTCTCTCTCTCAGAGGTCCGAGTTTTTTTTTAACTCTTAATAAATTTATTCACACAATATGATTAATTTCAACCTCAAATCGATGAGGGTAGGAAAAGAATGTGTTGCATGATGATTCAAAGAGAGAGAGAGTACACACAGAATATATTATTTTCACAGATAAATATCAGAATTAATATATAAATTAATATTATACATATATATTATAAAATAAATTTAAAATATAAAGTTAAGGCGCTTGATGCTCCATATTTATTTTAAGAAATCGCCACACTTTGTTATCTAGGCAGCATACACATCAAAGAATGCTCATCAACATTTCTTCTATAGATAATGTGCAATTTGAGCTGAGCAACTCTCCATTACTATGTATTTTAAATATAGATAGGGACCATATTAGCATATGCATATCATCCTTCCATATAAATTACAAAATATTATTCCATATATATTAAACATATAAATATTTTTGTAAATGCCCATACACTCGCCCATGTAGAAAAAAATAAATTTATATTTTTTATTTTAATATTTTCTGATTTTTAACAACTGAAGAATTTAACGCTAGGTTGAAGTAGAAAAATTCAGGAGTAAATGTGACTTTTATATTGAATATAGTTGGAGTCGTGCCGTTAGAAATATTGTTGGATATATAATTTAATTCTGATATATATGTGTTTTATTTCTATGCATATATAATATTACAGCGGTAGATTAAACTAGCGAAACCTCTGGAAGGGTTCACTATTGATGATCCAAGCCCTCCCAATATTTTTATTATTTCAGTAAGGGCAGTACATTTTTTATTTTATTTCGGAAAGCATCATACGGGTCAAAAATAGTTAAAATATCTTATAACAGAAGACGGGCTAAGACAACATGTGACTTGTCCTTTCTTCAAAACATTCGAATATATTTAAATGCCTTCTGTAAGAATGTATTCTTATTTTCAATGAGATATAAACATATAAAACATGTCAAATTATATTGCCAAACAAAACAGTTTTACGCTTCTCAGTATTTACTGGGAAGAATGTTGTTTTCGTTTGTTAAGTAAACCGATCTCGGTCCGAAGGCGTGAGCCTTCTAACTGGACGAATGTGGCCATGTTTGTATATAAGAGGAGGCTTAGGGAATGCGAGAGAGGCTAGTGAGGATTATTGTGTGGAGAAGCTTAAAATGTTCTCTCGTGTTTTATCCGTGTCTGGTGATCTCCCGACATACCTGTGTAACCCCGGTCCGCTCCATTATCAGCGCCGCAATATAAACTAAGTATTGGTTTTGTTGAAAATAATCGAGTGGTTTTATTTATGTCCCTGCTTTATATTGTTACATCATGATTAATGGCGTATTTATTATATTATTTTTAATATATTTGAAATTTAAATTATATATTTATTTATCTTTATATTCTATGATATTTATTTAAAACAGATTATTTTTAGATTATCATCATTTGTATTTAGGTACACTGTGACTTCACTGCTCTCTTTGATGTGAGAAAATAAATAAATTATTCTGGTGGCTACATAAAGTAGACTTATCTCATTATTCCCTTTTATAAATTTGTAGGATGGTTGAAACACGCTCTGGTAAGATGCAAGACCCAGCACAGGAGAGAATCAAGGCTGAAGAGTCTGCCAAGCCGCAACCTGGTGCAACAATTGGTAGAGATGCTAGTTCCGACCCAGTTGTCCTGAATCCCAACATCGACATCCCCAAGTATGATGGAACAGAAGACCCTCGCCCATGGATTGAATCTCTTGAAGAAATTGGCTTCCTGTACCATTGGGCAGACTACATTATCTCCCGTTATGCTGCCATGAATATGATTGGTAGCGCCAAAACCTGGCTGAACCTACACAAAGTAAGTTTCACCAGCTGGGAAAATTTCAAGAGCCGCCTAATTGAGGATTTTGCCTCAGACGCCAACAAAGAAGAAATGAGGATGAGATTAAACAGGATACAACAGTGGAATGAACCTGCAATCAGGTTCGCAGAGGATATCCTTGTACTGTGCAACAAGGTCGACCCCCAAATGGAAGAAGAGACTAAAATAAACTGGGTTATTGGAGGGTTAAAGAAAGAATACTCTTTTGCCCTTCACCTAAACCCTCCTAAAAATACCAATGAACTTCTAGAAATTTGTAAAAAGCTGGATTTGTTCGAAAAGAATTACCAAGAACGTGCAGAAAAATCAAAAGCTCTTTATAATGGACCACGCTCTCCTCGTCCCCATCATCAAGAGCAATGGAAGAATGCTACGTCGTTCAGAAGACCATATCAGAGCACCTCCAAGCCCCAGGCCCCCGCTCCGAGGTACTACCAGAACACCTCCAAGCCCCAGGCCCCCACTCCGAGGTATTACCAGAACAAGCCTCTGCCCCAGGTATCTGCCCCTAGACGATCTTACACTCCCAATCCTGAGCCAAAACCGGTCTACCCAAGTAAAATATACAATAAGGATCCAAATTCAAATAGGAATAGGACAGAAGACGGGAGACCAATATGTTTCAAGTGTAACAAGCCAGGACACGTAGCGCGGTATTGCAGAGTCAGGTTTGTAAGAATTGTGGAAGAGGACCCCATAGTTACACAAGACAAGGTCGAAGAAGAAATCCGAATGGATAATGGAACTCAGAAGTCGAGACCTCTGCTCTACTCTGACGTAAGTAATAGCCCGTACTCGAGTATCCCTACAAGGAATAGATATGCTGCATTAGAAGATTTAAACTAAACATCGCGCCTGAGTCCGTCAATCAAAGCAAGTCGACCATAAATGGAATTAAAAAGTTAGACCCCAAATATAAAATGAACATTAACGTGGATAGAATCGGTATCTGCGAAGCTTTGATTGATACAGGCGCCGATCTTTCAGTGGTCGACCTTAGTACAGCTCTTAACACAGGTCTTGAAATAATAAATCCTGATAAAATGTGCTCCGGACCCGATGGCAAAGAATTAGATATCGTAGGAAATATTATTTTAAATATAAAATTTGATGACAAAACAATTACACATCAATTTGTGATAATGAGAACACATTTGCGAATATTTATACTTGGACGTGATTTTCTTAAGAAAATGAACGCAAAAATTGATTGTCAGCGTGAAATAATCAAATATGACTTGACAGAAAATCGTGACGTAATCAAATATCAACAGAAGAAAATAAAAAGTGCAAAGGATGCCATTATACCAGAACTTTCTATTAAATTGATTAATGCATTTGTAGAAGCAGAGGATGGCGAATACATCATCGAGGAGAACCATAAAATGTTTCAAACAAATGGACTTCGACTAGCGAGAAGCTTAATAAATGTTGTGAATAAGGAAACATATATCTGGATAACAAACCCTTACCCTCGACCATTAAAAATATTAAAAAACCAAACATTGTGCTTTGGAAGCCAGCCAGCCGAAGTGAATCTTATGGAAGAAAGTGAACAAAAAGAGCATGAAGAACCCCAATTTCAGATAAACGAAAATTTAGCATATAAGGAAAAGGAGCAATTGAAACAAGTTTTGGAAAGGTACGAGGATTTGTTTTCGTCGGGATTAGGAAGATCCAACTTAGCGAAACATCGGATCGATACAGAAGGCGCGAAACCGATCAAACACAAGCCGTATAGGGTGAGCGCGAAAGAGCGAGAAATCATAAAAGAACAAATTGATGAAATGCTCAGAGACGGCATAATTAGACCATCCTCGAGTCCATGGTCCTTCCCTGTAATCTTGGTCAAGAAGCGAGATGGTAAGTACAGATTTTGCGTTGACTACAGAAAATTGAATGATGTAACAGTGAAGGATGTTTACCCAATTCCCAGAATTGATGAAGTATTGGATACACTTCAAGGATCCAAATACTTTTCAGCAATTGACCTTAAATCAGGATATTGGCAAGTAGAGGTTGAGGAGAAAGATAAAGAAAAGACAGCCTTCACTACAGCACATGGCCTATATGAGTTCAACGTAATGCCCTTTGGTCTATGCAATGCCCCTGCTACATTTGAGAGGAACATGGAAAATATGCTTGGTAATCTTAGATGGCAAATTTGCTTATGTTATCTAGATGACGTAATCATTTATAGCTCGGATTTTTCAACACATCTCAAAAGAATAGAAGCTGTTTTAAAATGTTTTCGCGAGGCTAATTTAAAATTGAACAACAAAAAATGCCAATTTGCTTTCGAAGAACTGGAGATTCTTGGCCATATAACTAATCAACATGGTATAAAACCAGCGGAGCATAATATCAAGGCTATTAGAGATTTTCCTCGGCCCAAAAAGATAAAAGAAGTTCAATCATTTTTAGGAATGTGCTCATATTATAGAAAATTTATCAAAGGTTTTTCAAAAATTGCCGATCCATTAACCAGTCTTATAAAAAAGAATGTACCTTTTACCTGGACAGAAAATCAAGAAAAAGCATTTCAAACCCTTAAAGTAGCATTGATAAATCCTCCAATCTTAGGGCACTTTGACCCGAATGCAATTACTTACATTCATACTGACGCATCTAACATCGGCCTGGGTGCAACATTAGTCCAAAAGTTCGGCGATAAAGAAAAAGTTATCTCATATTTAAGTCGAACACTGAGCAAACCTGAGCAAAATTATTCGACTACCGAAAAAGAATGTCTAGCTGTTGTGTGGTCAATGTCCAAGTTACGACCCTACCTATATGGAAGGCACTTCAAAATCGTAACTGATCATCACGCACTATGCTGGCTTAAGAATCTGAAAGATCCGACCGGCCGATTAGCACGATGGGCACTGAAGATTCAGGAATATAATTTCGAAATCATACATAAATCGGGTAAAAAACATCTGGACGCTGATGGTCTATCTAGAGGACCCTTACCTGAAAACGAATGGGACGAAGATTATGAAAGACTATTTCTGAATCAAATAATAGACGAAAAGGATGATTTTATTGAGAATATTAAGGAGAACCTTAGTGGAAACAAGCGTTCAATTACACAGAACTTCAAAGAAGAAAATGGGTGTCTCTACAAGAAAAATCCAAATCCTGAAGGTAGGGCATGGTTGCTGGTAGTGCCAAAGAAGAGAAGGAAGGAAGTCATGAGTGAATACCACAACCATATGCTGAATGGCCATCTGGGCGTCGCTAGAACCACTTACCGATTGAAGAATAAATACTATTGGCCTTCCATGTTGAAAGATGTTTCAGAATTTGTAAAGACGTGCCATCTTTGCCAAAGTCGGAAAGGTTCAAATCACTTGCCTTCTGGACTTCTACAACCTATTCCCCCAGCTAACTACCCTTTTGAAAGAATCGGAATTGACTTTGTTGGCCCCTTGCCATCAACGAAAAGAAGAAGGAAGTGGATAATTGTGTTGACTGATTATTATACCAAGTATGCTGAAACAAAGGCAGTATCAGAAGCAACCGTGAAAGAAGTCTCTACATTTTTAATCGAACATATTATTTTACGTCACGGGGCCCCAAGATTTCTTATTAGCGATAGAGGTTCACAATTCACTAGCAATTTGATGAAGGAGGTAATGAAAATGTGCAAAGTGAAACACTGCTTCACAACGAGCTACCACCCCCAGACTAACGGACTAACGGAACGGCTAAATAGAACTTTAATCAATATGATCAGCATGTATGTGAACACAGACCAAAAGAACTGGGATGAAATCCTCCCTTTTATCACCCACGCGTATAATACCACGATTCAAGAAACCACAGGCTACTCTCCATTTTTCCTGTTGTTTGGAAGGGAACCCATGTCCCTCTTAGACGACGAGAATATCCCAACGGACAGTAACATGGACGATTACGACGAATATATAGAAAACTACTTAGATAAAATAGCAAGGACGAGACAGGTAGTCATTAACAACACAGAGAAGACTCAGGAAAGAATGAAAAGAAACTATGACAAAAAACACAATGAGAAAATCTATGAACCAGGACATTTAGTGGCAGTTTGGACACCAGTCAGGAAAATCGGAAAATGCGAAAAACTATTGAGAAAATATTTTGGCCCATATCGAATATTAAAGAAGGCGTCTAACGTAAATTACTTAATTGAGCCGAAAGATAATCCTGGCCAAGACCCATTGATTGTCCATGTCTCAAGACTCAAACCCTATTTTGAGAGAATTGATGAGGTAACTCACGAGGACGTGACGACCTCTGGAGAGGGGGAAGTGTTACATCATGATTAATGGCGTATTTATTATATTATTTTTAATATATTTGAAATTTAAATTATATATTTATTTATTTTTATATTCTATGATATTTATTTAAAACAGATTATTTTTAGATTATCATCATTTGTATTTAGGTACACTGTGACTTCACTGCTCTCTTTGATGTGAGAAAATAAATAAATTATTCTGGTGGCTACATAAAGTAGACTTATCTCATTATTCCCTTTTATAAATTTGTAGGATGGTTGAAACACGCTCTGGTAAGATGCTAGACCCAGCACAGGAGAGAATCAAGGCTGAAGAGTCTGCCAAGCCGCAACCTGGTGCAACAATATTCTGTTGTGTTTCTGAGTGTACGCGTTTTTCTCTGGGTTAGGCTACTTTTACTTTAGGCCCTTGCATTTTGTGTGTTAATCCGTAAAAGTTAACCTTTTGTCAAACACAGTTTTTATATTCTGAAACGCTCTATTCACATACATTTTAGATAATCTATTCCATAGTTGGAAGAAAAATGTGAACGGAATGGATAACAAACGAGACTATCAGTAGTTTCCAACCACAGCGATATACTTCAAGTTTGAATAGAATTTTTGGAACGAATTGTTTTAATTTTTTTCCTAAAGCTTTATGTGCCAAAAGGAGTACCCCTCTCCTTCTCTAAAATATATTTAAAAATACATTTTTCAGTTCGAAAGGTATCTGTTTTTAAGTGACAGATGTTAAAGCAGGTTGTTACTACCCTCATGCGCTGGCATTTTTAAATGTGCACGCGGCAAATTTCGCCCTGATTCATGGGATTGGCAGCCATTTCAGTGAGTCATGCCACGTTGTTTAGGATCGAGAAGGTGCAGTATCATTTAAGTGATTGGCTTTTCGTGATTTTGTATGGGAAACTTGTTGTTTAAATAAAACAAGACATATGGGATTCCTCTACTCATGACTATGATATAGAAAATCATAAAAAAAAAGTGTACGACGTGAATTACTCAGATAAACGAACGAAAGTGTTTGAAGTAACAGAGGCCCTCGGCGTGTCAACGGGAGAAAACGGTATTCAATATTTTACATGAAAAGTTGGGGTGGGAAGTTATCGGCCCGATTAGTGCCACGATTGCTCACAATAGACAACAAACAAAAACAACTTTCAAACTCAAACTGTGTTTTAAGCTGGATATTTAAGCAAGATACCAAAAATATTTACGTCGAGTAGCTGCCGTCATTGAGACCCGGATTCATCATTATGTCTCGTTTAAAACCAATTAAATAATAGGTTACATCCGGAAAATCTGCTTCAAAGAGAGCGAAGAAGGTTCCATCTGGCAGGAAAATTAGGGCGGCCATTTTTAGGACACGAAAGGCGTCATTCTTAAATACTTTTTGAAAGCACTAGACAATACAGAAATGTGGTATTACACCGCTTCGACAACAAATTGAAGGAGACAAGGCCCCATCACGAAAACGTATCAGCACATTCATCGGGAGCTTTCACAGTTAAACTGCATGAATTGCGTTTAAATTGCTGCTTCACTCTCCATATCTGCCCTACATGACCCCCTGTGATTTCTGCTAGTCTCTAAAACATAAATAATTAGCTATCAAGAAAGAAATTAGGCTCAAATAAGGAAGTTATAACTGAGATAGAGGCGTATTTTAGCTACCCAACAATTTAATTTTGTGGGGAGGGTTCAAAATGGCAGAGGAACGATAGAAAAAGTCGATGGGTTAAGTTCAAAAATTGTAAATTTGTTTTTGAAAAAGAAATCGCGTTTTTATTCCGAACACGGATATTTCTCGAACCGCTCTCACAAATATAAACATTTGTATAAGAATATGAAAATCACCTATTACGGTGAAATATAGTGGCCAAAACTTTACGCAAAATAAAATAAATTCTATTCAAATAGCCGGCACGATGTTAAAAAAATAAAAGTTTAAAGAAAACTTGGATTAAATCCAAATCAATCCCCACACGCCAAGTAAATAGTTAAATATTCACTTTGTCCATGTTTTATAGCGCAAAAATTCATTTTTAATGGAGGGCAAGATTAGAATGTTAAAAAAAGATTGAAAAATCTTGCCACATAAGTTAGAGTGACTAAACTTTAACGTCACAATTTATGAGGTGACAGAAGACACAAATTGTGAACGCACATTCTTTTTAAAAGGCGTCAAAGGATTTTTTATTTTTCAGCCGATAAGTCATCGAGACTGGCCAATTTGTCTCGGAGGAATTGGTTTTGCCGACAGGTTTATTGGCATCGGGCCATACACCTGTTTCTTCCCGTCCTTCGGCGACATTGAAGGACGTCAGTTTTGAACCCATTATAAGTAATATATTTTTATAAAAATATTATAGTTACCAATTTGATTTATCGCCTGAATATAAAATTCATGAATTAAATTTATTCTTTATATATTTTCTCTCTATCTCTCTCTTACGATTCGATAATCCATTGTCTTTTCCAGGAAGATATGAGCA